>OX453282.1:9954592-10057092 GCA_949710005.1 Ricordea florida | reverse complement strand
CTTGTTGCGTTTGCGGGTTTCTGTTCAACGTCTTCTCACTTAAATACATGGAGTCCATTTTAAGAGCGTCAAGAGCCAGCTTCCCCAGGGCAAGCAGGACACCCTCAAACTGCTGGAGTAACGTGCTGTCGTCAAAATAAATCATCTCCCTGGTACAAAATCTTTTTAAGATACAGAAGACAATAAGTTGATAAAGTTCAGTTCTTTTGGAAGGTAGTTTGCCATCACAATCTTCAAACACTAAACACAGAAGAGTGGTGCTTAATGGATTTTGAAGAAGTCCTTGTAAGAGTTTTGGGTGATCAACATCTCGCCTGTACAAGCGTTTGGTCTCCTCTTTTACTTTTTCAATGAGAGGTTCTGCAAAGAGTTCATTTTTCTTTTCCTGAAAATAGCGTCGTATGTAACGCATTGCATCATCTTCAGTAAAACCTACAATTTCTAGAAGGGTGTCAAACTGTTCTCTTACTTGAATGCCCCTTTCCTGACGTGCGGTGATCATAAGAAAGCAGTTAGGAATAATCTTGCTCACAGCCGTTAGCACTACGTCAACTTCATTATCTTCTGTTGTCTTGATCGTTTGCCTATTCAATTCGTCCAAACCATCCAGAATAACCAGCACTTTATTGCCTACATGCTGCAAAAAGTCTAAGAAAAGCAACTTTTCTTTATCTGAAATATAGCAGGGGAAGAGTTGTTTCTCAATTGCATCTTGCACACCAGTGTCAATATCTCGACATTTCAAAAGCAACACAAGCTCAAACTTAGGGAATGAACAGTCTGTAGGTATTTCTTCTGAAGCCCAGTCCTTCGCCAGTTTTTGACAAAAAGTTGTTTTTCCAATTCCTGGATTTCCTTCCACGAGCAACGAGCGTGGATTTTTGCAGTCTTCATGGGAACGGAAAACGTCATACATATTCACCTCTTGGCTTGTCAATTCAGGACTCTGTCTCCTTGTAGCTTTCATTACCAGCATGGTGTAAACTCTATCAAGTGACACAAAAGATGTATTGCCCCAAGGAACTGGCTGTAGTTTGGCACGTCTGATGTACTCATCTTTGATGAAAGAAACCATCCTCCGGAGTTCTGCAGAGAAAGAAAGCAAAAATCTCTAGATTCCCGCTTTCCCATGCAGCCGGATTTGTTTAAAATAAAATTCTCATGCAGTATGGAAGGAACCACCTGTTGATGTCCACTTACAGTTGCTGTTATTTACAAAGTGCTTTGATAAAAATTGTAACGGCCTTAAATTTTGTGTGACACTACAAAAGAACAGTTTCTCGTTTTCCCAGTTACATTTTCAACTCAGCTATTCGAGCCTCTTTGACTATTGACTCATAGCAATGTAGAACTTATAGACTACTTAACAATTAGATTATGAGCTCAAGATCACCTCATAGAAATCGAGAGCGAATAATCTAATTGTTTTAGTAAAAATCATAATAAATGAATCGTGATGATGAAACAAATACCAAAATACGAAATCTTCCTGCGAAAGTTCACCAAAGCGCGAAGACGTCGCCATTTTAAAAACGATCTTCTACGACGTGCTGTCTAATGGCTAAAAGTGTTCAGTAGCTCAGCCAATCCGATTGCATCATTTGCATTAGTCTACAAGTAAATTTTTACCAATTCTTAATAGATCACTGATGACGTCAAAATGTAGTAAGAGTAGAAGCATACGAACCGTAGGTGAGTGTTACTGATGTTCTAACCAATGATCTACAATGGACGGACCATTAGAAAAAAACGGAGGGGGAAGGGGTGACAATTCCCAAAAAAGATTCCTGCAAGGAAAATTGGTCAAAAAAAATCCTGCAAGGAATTGGCTACTAAAGAAATCATGTAGTCTCTTCATCTTCCCCCCCCCCCAAAAAAAAAAAAAAACCTACAAAAAAACTTATACAGCGAAAATCCCTCCTCTCCGGTGTTTTCTAATGGTCCGCCCCTAACTGAAAAGGCACACGACAAAAGTGAGACTATGAGGAGAAAATAAAAAAACTCACAAGAAAGCCTACCTTGATCGGATCGTTCGAAAGTTGGACGATCTGCTTCACTTTTCGCACTTCTTGATCTCTTTCCTTTTCGGTTGCTGTCTTCTCTTACTATTAGGAGAGAAATATTCATATTGGTTATTTTCAATGGCAAAGTTTACTTTCCTAAATTTGTAAAAAGGGTCCCATGGTCTTCGGCTTACACATTTGACAATGCCGATGATGTATGGGCTCATTGGCGAACACTTTTCAAAGATGTTCTTGACCAGCACGTGCCCCTGAAGAAAAAGTGGATTCGGGGCGACCAGTTGCCATGGATATCACCTGATTTGCTGCGTGAAATTTCGCACCGAAACAAGTTATTCAAGCGCCACAAGCGGAATCGTACATCTACTTCTTGGGATGTTTATAAGCGGCAACGTAACAAGGTTACGTCGCTAAAGCGCAACGCCTTGAAAAGGTTCTGCTGTGATGCTTCCTTGAGTGCTAGACATCCGAAAATAAAAACTCACAACAAACCCTACCTTGATCGGATCGCTCGAGTGTTGGACGATCTGCTACACTTTTCGCACTTCTTGATCCTTTTCCTTTTCGGTTCCTGTCTTTTGTTACTATCAGGAGAGAAATTTTCTTATTGGTTATTTTTCATGGCAAAGTTTACCTTCATAAATTTGATACGACAGGCTGAAAGGTAATGGTACAGCTACAACCGTATTAGACGAACCTTTCGTTAACTTACTAAACAACTTCCTCTTGAGTTTCCGAACTAAAAGAAACTCATTATCATGTTCTTCTACGTAAGTGATTCTTCCAAAGTTTTCAGTTTAGTTGGAATAGGTCACAATACTACTTCATCTGTATTTGTTTTCATAGTAAAAGTTACAGAATTCTTTGGTAAACTGTCATTGAAGAACTTTTGTTTAGTGCATTTGCTCAAAAAGTCTTCCTTACAATGGGCCATTTTACAGTTTTGTCCTGAGTAACCTAGCCTTTGAAAAAAGCGAGGCTAGAGGTGACCTTGCTTGGTTACAAACCTTCCCGCTTTTCATGTGCAAATCATACTATTTACACATGAAGAACATGAAGAAAGGTCCCTTCCAGACTCACTTCTATTCAAAGGCCAGGGTGCTAAGCACACAACTATAAAATAGTCTATTGCAGTTGGTACATCTGTACAATTGTGTCACCTATTGCATCATCCGAAGCAATCAAATAGAGCTGCCATGCAAGTAGTTAGTTCATCAATCTTTTAGTTTCGTCCGGTACAGTAGTTCTCTCAACATTTAACCCTTTCACTCCCAAGAGTGACTTTACAGATTTTACTCTGTCTAACGCCAGACGATTTTACTCGTCAAATGGAGACCCCTTGGGAGTGAAAGGGTTAAAAACTATCTCCCTTAACCCTTTCACTCCCAAGAGTGACTTTACAGATTTTACTCTGTCTAACGCCAGACGATTTTACTCGTCAAATGGAGACCCCTTGGGAGTGAAAGGGTTAAACACTGTTGGATCAAGCCTGTGTGTGTTACTGTCTTGTCCGGTATCTGTCGAAGTACATCACGTGTAAAGGAATCGTGACGAGTTCTATTATGCAGAAAGCGAGTAAGTAGAGTGTTACAGAATTCCAGTATTCCCTCCAGAATTAAAAAACGTTTTTTTTTCAAACGAAAAACTTATCGTCACAGTACGTCCATACAGCTCCTGATAAGCTTTTAACAAAAATTTAAACTTGTTCATTCTAAATAATCGAGAAACTGTTTTAAAAACTGTGCACTAATCAGGGTTTTTCGTCTTCTGTGTGTCTATACATCGTAGACCATAGGTACTGTAAGCCACATCCCTCATATAACCAACCCCCTCTAATGAGCCACACCCCTCATATAAACAACCTCTTCTAATGAGCCACATCCCTCATATAAACCACCCCCTCTAATGAGCCACACCCCTCATATAAACAACCCCTTCTAATGAGCCACATCCCTCATATAAACCACCCCCTCTAATGAGCCACACCCCTCATATAAACAACCCCTTCTAATGAGCCACATCCCTCATATAAACCACCCCCTCTAATGAGCCACATCCCTTATATAAACCACCCCCTCTAATGAGCCACATCCCTCATATAAACAACCCCCTCTAATGAGCCACATCCCTCATATAAACCACCCCCTCTAATGAGCCACACCCCTCATATAAACCACCCCCTCTAATGAGCCACATCCCTCATATAAACCAGCCCCTCTAATGAGCCACACCCCTCATATAAACAACCCCCTCTAATGAGCCACACCCCTCATATAAACAACCCCTTCTAATGAGGCACATCCCTCATATAAACAACCCCCTCTAATGAGCCACAGCCCTCATATAAACAACCCCTTCA
The DNA here is from genome assembly GCA_949710005.1 of Ricordea florida. Lineage (NCBI taxonomy): Eukaryota > Metazoa > Cnidaria > Anthozoa > Corallimorpharia > Ricordeidae > Ricordea > Ricordea florida. The sequence continues at coordinate 10,052,712 of OX453282.1, read as the reverse complement.
AATGAGCCACATCCCTCATATAAACAACCCCTTCTAATGAGCCACATCCCTCATATAAACCACCCCCTCTAATGAGCCACATCCCTCATATGAACAACCCTTTCTAATGAGCCACATCCCTCATATAAACAACCCCTTCTAATGAGCCACATCCCTCATATAAACCACCCCCTCTAATGAGCCACATCCCTCATATAAACCACCCCCTCTAATGAGCCACACCACTCATATAAACCACCCCCTCTAATGAGCCACATCCCTCATATAAACCACCCCCTCTAATGAGCCACACCCCTCATATAAACAACCCCCTCTAATGAGACACACCCCTCATATAAACAACCCCTTCTAATGAGCCACATCTCTCATATAAACAACCCCCTCTAATGAGCCACAGCCCTCATATAAACAACCCCTTCTAATGAGCCACATCCCTCATATAAACAACCCCTTCTAATGAGCCACATCCCTCATATAAACCACCCCCTCTAATGAGCCACATCCCTCATATGAACAACCCTTTCTAATGAGCCACATCCCTCATATAAACAACCCCTTCTAATGAGCCACATCCCTCATATAAACCACCCCCTCTAATGAGCCACATCCCTCATATAAACCACCCCCTCTAATGAGCCACATCCCTCATATAAACAACCCCTTCTAATGAGCCACATCCCTCATATAAACCACCCCCTCTAATGAGCCACATCCCTCATATGAACAACCCTTTCTAATGAGCCACATCCCTCATATAAACAACCCCTTCTAATGAGCCACATCCCTCATATAAACCACCCCCTCTAATGAGCCACATCCCTCATATAAACCACCCCCTCTAATGAGCCACACCACTCATATAAACCACCCCCTCTAATGAGCCACATCCCTCATATAAACCACCCCCTCTAATGAGCCACACCCCTCATATAAACAACCCCCTCTAATGAGACACACCCCTCATATAAACAACCCCTTCTAATGAGCCACATCCCTCATATAAACAACCCCCTCTAATGAGCCACAGCCCTCATATAAACAACCCCTTCTAATGAGCCACATCCCTCATATAAACAACCCCTTCTAATGAGCCACATCCCTCATATAAACCACCCCCTCTAATGAGCCACACCCCTCATATAAACAACCCCTTCTAATGAGTTACATCCCTCATATAAACCACCTCTTCTAATGAGCCACACCCCTCATATAAACCACCCCCTCTAATGACCCCACCCCTCATATATTCAACATCTCTGCACAGTCATGTAATATTCTCTATCAATTGTGACCCAGAGAGGGAAAACGGATACTAACGTTTCTTCGTTAAATGGGCAAGAAAATTGGATGGTGAACGGTTATAAATGGTTATAAACGGTTAACACAAGGGTTTAACCCTTTCACTCCCAAGAGTGACTTTATAGATTTTACTCTGTCTAACGCCAGACGATTTTACTCGTCAAATGGAGACCCCTTGGGAGTGAAAGGGTTAAAAACTATCTCCCTTAACCCTTTCACTCCCAAGAGTGACTTTATAGATTTTACTCTGTCTAACGCCAGACGATTTTACTCGTCAAATGGAGACCCCTTGGGAGTGAAAGGGTTAAACAGATTCTCTTTCCGTATAAACAGATAACCAAAAGCGTTAAACGGTTGGGCAAAGTCCAAACACGAATTAAGCAGAACGTTAAACGGTTGCAAAAATTCTTTAATATCAGAGCTGTTTGTTTGCTATTCAAATATCTTCAAGAATTAGTTCTTGGGGAGTGTTTTGAGTTGGCAAATTTTTTCCATGTATCCACAGTCAAAAACGTTTTCCGTGAGTTGTTATTGAGACTAATGCAGTCTGCACTTTTAAACTAACAGAACTAAAGTACTGAGTATCAGGGAAATGTAAGGTTCGAGACGTAAAATAAACAACTTGTCGCTCGATTATAAATCTAAATGAACTACTAAATGGCCGGCTCTTCACAATTTTAAAAACTTGCCAGTAAAATAATTATATAGAAAGCATGCAGTTGTTTAAATAATGCCAATATAGTTTGTATTCCGTGGTTCTTAATGGAAAAACAGGCTGCCGGTCATACATAAATTTTACAAAATTGCCATGACAGATATGCAAATCCAGTTCGTTGTTTACCTATTTGGGTTTCGATGTGCGGGCCCAAAAAAGTTACAACCGAAGAAGTACTTAGCACAATAATTTTATTGTTGAAATACTTACCGTTTCTGCAATATTCCTATTGGAGAGTCTTACAACTTCTTTTAGTGTCTTGAAACTTGAACAATGTGTTTGCTAGTACGATTCTTTAATCGGTAAGTTTCATACGTTGTGTTCAGACATGATACAGCTGCTCGTTTTCATTGACAAAGAGCTGGATCATTTAAAAGATAGGTTCAGAGTCACCGTTCTGATAATTATTTTGCTTTCAACGGAAAAGCTAACCGTTTATCAACTTTTTGGCAAAAACGTTAAACGGATAAGAAAAGCTTTGAAACGTTTTGTCTAAAACGCTAAACGGATGCTAATTGTTTTAAACAGACAAGGAAAGCCTTTAAAGGCTTTACCAAAATCGTAAAACGGTTACGAGATTGTTGTAAACCCATAAGAAAAGCGTTTAAATACCTTGCGCAATCCGTTAAACAGATACAAACGGATGCTAAATGGTTATAAACTAATTCTTCAGTTAAACAGTAACGCCTTAGTGTCCGTTTTCCATTTCTGGGTCACAATTTAAAAGGTCTTGCACTGTTTAACAAAGAACTTCACCCGTTTCCCTTTATTTTGGGCATAAACAAAAGAAAATCACCTTTAGTTTTATGTGGTTTCTTGCAAAGAAGCTGAATTAATTGTGTTGTAACAAACCATATGAAAACTAGCCTCTACTTTATGCCAAAAATTAAGGATTTAGGATCAAAGTAAAAAATAAAATCAAAAGTCATGAGAAAATTCTTCAACCAGCCCTTCCCTTTCAATTGAAAATACCGGTAATGTTATTGACTGCTTCATTTTCCAAGCCTTCTTGTAAAAAACCCCATTGTTAGACACAACTTTAAAAGTCTGTAGATATTGTAAGTGATACCGATTATTTTAACTAACAAAACAACAAACCAGATTATTTGAGCAGAGTGCAAACAGACTCACACACTTGAACTCAAAGTCAAGTAATAATAGCTACATGCAACTAAAGGAAGTAACAACTTCATTGGTTTATATGAGAATAAACATAAAAAAATTTCAACATGCTGATTGTCTAAGAGCACATAATACCAAATAGTGCAGAAAGTTGAAATTGAGTGCAGAAGTGTAAAGTTAAATTTTTGAATGTATATTATTGCAGCAAGATTATGTCAGACACCATATTAAAGAACGAGAGCCAATTCATGCATTGTGCAGGAGTAAGTTGGTAGGTTTATATATACATACCAATAGTGATCTTCAGCCACTTTTCCACAAGAGCCTGGCATTGTTTGAACCAATCAAACTGGTTTGCATACCTATCCTGCAACGACTGTGTGTCCTGTAGTCGAGTTTTCCTCTCTTTTTCACGTAGTATTTTGATCTTCTTTGCCCAAACTTCAGAATCCTCAGAATCCACAACAAAGCTACTGCCAAATAAAAGCTCTTCTTTCAGTGCTTCTCCTAGACCTGAATTACCAGATACAAGAACAGGCAAGCCAGCAGACAAAGCTTGCAAGGCTGTCAGCCCAAATCCCTCTGTCCTTGATGGCATAATGGCTAGGTCAGCTAGACAAAACAGATCCAATAGCTTTTCCCTACTGTCTCTATTTCTGTTGTTAAACCTGTGAAACGAGAGCTGCCTTGAATTAATGCCATGTTCAAGCAGACGACTTTTGACTTCTTCTTCTTGTCCATCAGGAACCCCAGCAACAATCAGGTGATAGGTTGTATTGCGCAATTTGGCAATTGCCTGGGCAGCAATGTCATACCCTTTTAGCTTGAAATCATCTACACCACCAACACCAAATAACAATACGCTGAATTTTTTTCTATCTTGATCAGCCTGCTTCACATGAGAAAATTCCCTGAAAATACCTGGAGTGAAGTCACAAACGTCAGACTGCAAGGAGGCTCTGATTGCCTCAGCTAACTTTGGTCCCACTGCTACTACATGGTCAGCTATTTTGCAGAGGTCAATTTCTGTGATGTACATTTCTTCACCCTTGGGAATAGCATCTGTGTGGCTCTTGTACATTGCATCCTCCCTGGGGTTTGCATGCACAACTTGGACCCATTTGCAGTTATGAGAATCTCTAATAGACTGTGCTTGACAGCCAAGCTCGACACTGTGAGCTACAACAATGTCAATGGAGAGGTTCAGTGGTGGAGAAGCCAACCAGTCAATAGGCTTACGCCCAGGCCGTTCTTCTGCGTTAATAATAGTAATACCAAGATCTTCAGCAGCGCTCTTATCCTTCTCGCTGCACTTTGGAACAAACATGGTGACTTGCACATTTTCTAGCTTTGCCAAGTACTTGGCTAATTCAGTGTTAAAGGTTGATAGATCATTAGTGGAAGATCCCCACTCACTGGCTAGAAGTGTGACTTTTAGAATCCTGTTAGGAGATGATAAACTTGTTACATCTTGTTCCAAGGCTTCCTGTGAAGTATAGGCCATGGTGGAATGTGATGCATCCTAGCAGTGCATAAAACATAAACAAAAATAATATCAACATGTGCAGAGTTGTCAAAAAAGAGCTGTGATCAGCAATATTGTGGCTATTTATATGTTTCTGCTTGCTGATCATCAAAGGACTTGACAAAATTTGGCTTTTGCTTTCACCAGAGATGTGATAAAATTACCAATGAACCAATTTGCTAAAGTTCTTGAAAGGAGACAAAAAGTTGGTGTTATTTACTTAGACTTTTCTCAGGCTTGACATTTTGATAAAGTGTCTAATGAAAAACTAATATTTAAGCTGGAATGCCTTGCCACTTGGTATTAATGGTTCCTTAACTGTTAGTTTGGTTCAGAACATATTTATCTGGAAGACACAGACTTGTGATAGACAACAAGTTGTCTGATTTTCTCTCTTTAACATCTGGGGTCCTGTAAGGGTCAGTTTTAAAGCCTTTACTGCTTTAGAAATTTATTAACAATGTGCCTAATGTAATTACACAGGTATCATTTACTGACAGTTGTAAGTGTTTTCATTAAATTCTTGGATGTGATGATGGTTACAATTTGCAGGAAGGGTGGCATGCATTAGATCTATCAATGATAGGGACTATGACCTTGGTGGAATTAAGTAAGACCGTGTTGTTGTTGAAAAGGGCCTTGGAATTTTAATTACCAACAAAGTTAAGCCAAAATGATCACACTGATTTTATCTCCTTGAAAGCCCAAAGAATGCTTAATCTCCTTTGTTGCACATGCAAGGACATAAGTGATATCAGAACAAAGAAATTACTTTATATTACTTGGGTTTAGTCGTGCCTTGAATATGCTTGTCATGCTAACATATGCTATATGTTTCGATCATCTCATACCAAAAGACACATGTCCAGTGCAGAGCTACTGTACACGATTCAATTTTGCCAGGTATTATTCTGAGCGAGTGCCTTGGTTAATTGAATTTTTTTACCTTTGCTATATCTTCGAGAAATTAAAGATTAAGTATTCTTCTGGTGTTTTAAGAATAATTACGTATAAGTTAAATTTATCTTTGATTATGTATTATTTCACTCTTGTAACAAATCACTAAGAAATGTTGATAATTTAATGCTTGATATCCCTATCAGTAGGACTGACACCTTTAAGAATTCTTTTCTTGTATGGATCTGTCATCTGTGGAATGAATTACCTCTTAGTATTAGGGAGTTGAACACACTGTCAAACTTTCAAGAGACTTTGATGGCCTTTTATTACAAGTTTCAACTAGATTATCTGTAATTTTATACTGTATCATTCTTACTCCATTCGATTTATGATAATTTTCATTGAAAAGTGTCAATGTCTCTTGTGAATTTTTTTTAAATAACATTACTTTTTAAATTACTTTTTCACACATATTTATTACTTGATTAAATATCTCTCTATTTGAATATAATATATATATCAGAAGGTTCACCAAATGAAGAGCTCTCAGTAGAAGATTCCAGTGAAGGATGCAACGTTCTCTTGAGAAATCGTAGCTTAGTATACTTGGGATAATTGAAAGAAACAAACTTCTAAAAAATCCAACAACTTTATAATGTTTCGGCCTCAGATAAACAGATACAAAGTTAGAAGCTAAAAAACCTATAAAAAATTTATTGCTAAAAATCTATCTATTTCATTTTCTCTATTTATGACGTGATAACAGGTGGCTTATCTACAGGCGTCTTGTATTCTGTTTTAAGCCTTCCTCAGCTGGACTGACTGACTGTTGTTGTAAAATTAATTTGAAACTCAATTAATAATAATTACAAGGTGTGACTAGTTGCTACTGTGCCTGTGTAATGAAGGTTCTTTGACACAACTCTTCATTACATATCACAGCTGTTATATATACCTCTTACTAACAGAGTCCGCACTGTAAGTTAAGGACCAAGTTTTTTTTGCTCGGATTTAAGGCCTAAGCACGAAGGCCATAAATCCAAGCGGAAAAAGACGAGGATCCCTTACTTACAGTACGGATCGAGAAAACAAGGTTTGTACGATATTTATTATACAGTATTGTGAACAAGTAATGCAAACGAAATGCGCGAATTTCGTTCTTTGTTTTCCCGAACTTTCGCACGAAAGTTCGCGAAAAAGTTCGTTGCGAACTTCGCGACATTTCGCGCGAACTTTCGCTGGAACAAAGAACGATATTTTCTAGAACCTTCGCTGCCTCAACGACAGTTCGCGAAATTTCGCTAGCTAAGACAATAAATTTCGCTAGACTCTCAACAATAGTTCGCTTCTCCACGTGCAGACTCCGCTACGGGATCGATTGTTCGACTGGTCATGTAACATACACGAAAGATATCTCTGTTTTGTTCGCAATTGCACGCCAAATTTAAGTAAAAATGGTACGTATTGATCATTAAGCGAATAAAGCACGCAACTAACACATATAAAGGGTACTCACGTGGCATTTGTGAAGGGTTTTTAGGCAAGTTCGCTGGCTTGGCTCGATTTGACATACAGTGCTGTCGATGTATACATATAACTTACCATTTTTTACGAAGTAAGCAAGACAAAACATCAGCAATTTTGTGTTAAATCCACTAAAGCGAACTGAAAATATGGATCCGATTTGAAGGTTTACCATAAACGCTTAAGGGACGCCAACAATTCGACAATGGTTGAGTAAATGCCGATCGCTCGTACAGTTGACCACGTTCTTGTGTTTATTTTGCTACCTTCATTCATAAATAAACATCAGCAGTTTCTGTGTTAAGTCCACTAAGGCAAATTGACAATGATCCCATTGGTTTGCTATAAACGCTTACGCTTACGCAGCAATAATAACAATTTCGCGCGGGGAAAAGCACTACAGTGGGAAACATTGTGTGTTTTTACACAACGTACATATAGTTCTCGGTAGCTTTTCTCGCAAATCTCAACTTTTCGTTATGAAACTTCAATGTTCTTGACATTTGGGATGAAGTTTATATTTACGTTTTCTTCGTGGACTAACAAGGTAAATTTTAAAGAACATTTTACGATGTAATTATGAATTTATATCTGTAAACACACTTTGTCCGTGTTTCAGGCCTGCACAAGAGAACGATCAAGAGAGAAGATTTACATTTACATCATAGCGAACTTTGCTCGAAAAGACTCAAATCTTCGCACGAAAGTTCACGCATATCGAAACAATAGACGTCGCGAAAATGCGGCGAAATGTCGCAAAGTGTCGAAGAGATTTCGTTTCAAGCGAAATTTCCTCGAAAAGCCACAAAAAGCGCGAATTTCGTCGTAATTCGTTTGCATTACTTTTTCACAATACTGTATCTCAAAACAAACTTTTGAAATTAGCGGGCCGTAGAGTGAAATATGGCCCGCTAAATCAACCAATCACAGTTTTCATACTAACTGAGAGATAAAATAAAACGATTGATTCGATCAGCCTTCTGGAGTAGCCTCTAGGCTTGAAAAGCCAATGGAAAACTACCGTAAAGTTCCGTGTATAAGCCGCACCCGTAGATAAGCCGCACCCCCGATTTGGAAGCTCAAATTTCGAAAAAAAAATAAACAATAAAGTTTGAAGTTCCTTTGAAGTTCTATTTGTATACAAACAAGGGCAAACAAGCACAATTTCAAAACACCGTACACGATGGTTGTGGCAAACTTTTATACAAAATGGCGAAATTTCACTTATCATACCTTAATTTCTGTTTTATTCACAATAACTTATGTGTTGATACCACTTTTTTCAAGATTATCGCTTCAAAACACTCCATGAAGTCGAAATTCCGAAAAATTCGTATGCGTTTGAAACGACACAAACGAATGCTTAGCGACCAAGCTTTGAAACGTGGAGAGGAGTCTGGGTCTCGGCAAAACAACAGGAATGGCAAGAAACGCCGGTGAATGTTTGAAGACACGAACACTGTACAAACGGCTCCTTTAGGAGCCACCAGTGACATCTTAAGACGTTTTTATGAATATTAATTAGGCCTTTAAGAACTCCAACCACAGATGTTTCCGTAGATAAGCTGCACCCCCGATTTTTGACTTAAATTTTGAGGAAAAAGGTGCGGCTTATACATGGAACTTTACGGTAATTCAAGGTTACAGCAGTGAAAAACTCTTTGAATCTAGAAATCTAAATACGTACTGAAATGAATCGCATCATTCGCATTGCAACTGCATTTGAAACTGTTTATAGTTTTATACTGTGATCCCTGGGTCAGCTTGCACTAATTAGCCCTTGGACAACTTGAACCTGAAGTTTACAGTGACTTGTGGTACAAGTATCCATTTATTTTAAGTATCAAACGCCTGAGATTTCAAGGCAATGAAAATCTGTTCAATACAGTACATACCACTCTTTGCCCAGACATTACAAAAGTCACTAAAGGTCAGTTTCTCGTTTTTGTCAGTTGCTTTGACATCAGGATGTACAGTTTGTATCCACTGGCTGCTTAGTACCTAAAATGAAAAAAAAAATATTGTAATTATTTTGGTCTAACCATACTACAGGTTACAGTATTGTAAATTGGTACAACCATCTCAACTCTGATTGACTGGAACCACACAGCTAATTCTCAATGACACTGTTTTGTTGCAAGCATCATTGTTTTCATATCTCTGCGAGTGTCATCATACTTGCAGACCACATCCACATGCGCTATCACATGTAGAAGCAATTTTACCCAACAAATGCTCTTGTCTTGACAAGCACTTGACAGGAGTATGCATAATAAAACAATAATTACTTTGGTATTGGCATGATAGTAAGAATGATCAAGGCTGCAGTTTGAGTCACCTGCTGAATTCAAAGGCTGATGCCACTAACTCAAACAAATAGTTGTTCATCATCAGCTTGTTTGATAAACGATCACCTTTTTGTGTGAGCTGCTAACTCTGTGCTCTGGCTCGGAATTGAAAGAGCCAAGATATTATCATTTTCAATAATGTCCTCTAATTTGTCGCATTTCATGCAGGAGAAGGCAAATCTAGTTTTGTGCAGGTGTCCTGTGTAATACTGGCAAAATCATTTCTGTTTGCTCTTTGTCTGTGGTCAATGCAAATTTAGCCACCTCTCCCCTTGTTTATTTTTTTAGACGCCACAGCCTTGCTTTCACTGTATGAGCCTTGCTATCACTGTATGAACCTTGCTTTCACTGTGTGAGTCTTGCTTTCACTGTATGTGCCTTGCTTTCACTGTGTGAGCCTTGCTTTCACTGTATGTGCCTTGCTTTCACTGTGTGAGTCTTGCTTTAACTGTATGTGCCTTGCTTTCACTGTGTGAGCCTTGCTTTCACTGTATGTGCCTTGCTTTCACTGTATGAGCCTTGCTTTCACTGTATGTGCCTTGCTTTCACTGTGTGAGTCTTGCTTTCACTGTATGTGCCTTGCTTTCACTGTGTGAGCCTTGCTTTCACTGTATGTGCCTTGCTTTCACTGTATGTGCCTTGCTTTCACTGTATGTGCCTTGCTTTCACTGTATGAGCCTTGCTTTCACTGTATGAGCCTTGCTTTCACTGTATGTGCCTTGCTTTCACTGTGTGTGCCTTGCTTTCACTGTATGTGCCTTGCTTTCACTGTATGTGCCTTGCTTTCACTGTATGTGCCTTGCTTTCACTGTATGTGCCTTGCTTTCACTGTATGTGCCTTGCTTTCACTGTGTGTGCCTTGCTTTCACTGTATGTGCCTTGCTTTCACTGTATGAGCCTTGCTTTCACTGTGTGAGCCTTGCTTTCACTGTATGAGCCTTGCTTTCACTGTATGTGCCTTGCTTTCACTGTGTGTGCCTTGCTTTCACTGTGTGTGCCTTGCTTTCACTGTATGTGCCTTGCTTTCACTGTATGTGCCTTGCTTTCACGGTATGTGCCTTGCTTTCACGGTGTGCGCCTTGCTTTCCCTGTATGCGCCTTGCTTTCACTGTATGCGCCTTGCTTTCACTGTATGTGCCTTGCTTTCACTGTATGTGCCTTGCTTTCACTGTATGTGCCTTGCTTTCACTGTATGTGCCTTGCTTTCACTGTGTGAGCCTTGCTTTCACTGTGTGAGCCTTGCTTTCACTGTGTGAGCCTTGCTTTCACTGTATGTGCCTTGCTTTCACTGTGTGAGCCTTGCTTTCACTGTGTGAGCCTTGCTTTCACTGTGTGAGCCTTGCTTTCACTGTATGTGCCTTGCTTTCAATGAATGAGCCTTGCTTTCACTGTATGAGCCTTGCTTTCACTGTATGTGCCTTGCTTTCAATGAATGAGCCTTGCTTTCACTGAATGAGCCTTGCTTTCACTGTATGTGCCTTGCTTTCAATGAATGAGCCTTGCTTTCACTGTATGTGCCTTGCTTTCACTGTGTGTGCCTTGCTTTCACTGTATGAGCCTTGCTTTCACTGTATGAGCCTTGCTTTCACGGTATGTGCCTTGCTTTCACTGTGTGCGCCTTGCTTTCCCTGTATGGGCCTTGCTTTCCCTGTATGGGCCTTGCTTTCACTGTATGAGCCTTGCTTTCACTGTGTGAGCCTTGCTTTTACTGTGTGAGCCTTGCTTTCACTGTATGAGCCTTGCTTTCACTGTATGAGCCTTGCTTTCACTGTATGAGCCTTGCTTTCACTGTATGAGCCTTGCTTTCACTGTATGAGCCTTGCTTTCACTGTATGAGCCTTGCTTTCACTGTATGAGCCTTGCTTTCACTGTATAATCCTTGCTTTCACAGTATGAGCCTTGCTTTCACTGTACGAGCCTTGCTTTCACTGTATAAGCCTTGCTTTCATTGTATTTACTATTGTTATTATTAGTGTTGACTTGTAAAGTGCAAGTATCCATACACGTACGGTATTCACATGCGCTATTTACATGTATTGTACATGATTATCTCAGTTCAGTTAGGATGGTTTATTACTTTGATGCCAATGCTTGTGAGTAATGTGGCCAATTTTTTCCATATACAAATTGGCTTTCAGTCAGTTGTTTGAGAAGAACGCTTTAGCATGAAAAGCAGCAATTTCAAGGCTCTTCAGTGTTAGAATACTCTGTAGAACAAGGGGTGTATTGATTTCCAGAAACAAAAATAACCATATCAATGTATCAACAGACTTACCATCTACGGACATGTTAAAAACTTTGATCATTTAAGTCAGATTGCGCACAACTAGGGAACGTATGTGGAATTAAGGACTTGCCATGCTTTCAGAAAAAAAAAACAACCTTACATACCATATTTACCCGTATATAAGTCGATCTTGGGTATAAGTCAACCCCGAAATTTTGATGCCCAAAACGAGATTTTCCAAATAACAATAATAATGAACTTTATTTGAGTGTCAACTGGCACTAATGTACTAATTGGGGACACTGTAAAGCACAAATCAAATCAAATCAAATGATATATTGGTTTTTGTTGAAAGGGGAAAACTGGAGTACCTGGAGAAAACCCTATCGGAGCAGAGTAGAGAAGCAACAAACTCAGCTCCCCCCCCCCCCCCCCCCCACCATGACACCGGAGCCGGGAATTGAACCTGGGCCACACTAATGGAAGGCGAGCGCTCTCACCACTGCACAGCAATTTTAAACCAACACATCCCGCGTAAACACCTTCAGGTGTCTTCTTTTTTTTTTTTTAGAAATCACCAACAGAAGTTTGAGAGCGTTTATCCTGCGTCAATAGAATTTTTAAGATAAATTAATAGCAGTGAAATTGTTAATTTCATGCTGATTCAGTATTTTATCAACAAATAAACAATGGATATAGTTCATTACGCTTTTACATGCTATAAAAAGGTGACCGACTGAATAAGAATTGTAAACCTTGATAATTTGTGGTAAGGTAATCCACGAGTCACCAGTTAAGTTAAAAGGTCTGCTGTGAAACGCTGACATCAAAGTTTTACATTTGAGTATAAGCTGAGAGTTATTGCTCGTGCTGGTGAAATTGGTGATAGAGCAGCAGCATTGCAAGAGAATTTGAAATCGATGAATCCATGATCCGTTACTAGCGAAAGAAAATGGTAAGTCACGGCAAAACTACCAAATCGTCAGTGCACTTGCCGTGCTGCTATCGCAAAGTTTCCCGCATTGGAAAACACCTCTAAAGAGTGGATTGTTGGCCAAAGAGGAATTTTTTTGTTTTGAAGGTGCTTTGTTTTGAAGGTGCAGGTTATCCACCAGTGCCGGTAATAATGTATCGACATTTTTTTTACCGTATACAATATAGATCGGCCAGTGCGGGTAATCTGCCCTGCAGGCAAAGGGCCAGAAAATATGGTACACATTTAAGAGAATTTCATATCAATAACATCAATAATTTGATTACCTGGAGTATCTTGGTTGGCATAAATCTTACCCACGAGAAATATTTTTATTAAAAAATTGATCCAAGATTTCGTGAATTACCCGCGATCTTGAATTTGGAATGCGGTAGCTGAAATGGTCAGTGGAAGGTCAAGTGACGTCAAATCGTAAAACACGATGGCGCAAGATCTGCGGACTTTTCACTCGCAAAACTTCAGTAGGTAACCTCATGAAATATTTCTGTAGTTTTGTTTCCATATAATCTTACTGTGGAACAGTAATAATGGTCCACTGCTGCATGCCCGGTTGTATTAACCATTCGTCTAAGACGTCTAACATAAGTTATCATTGCATTCCCAACGACAAAGAATTACAAAAAACCTGGTTAGCGAGGATCAGAAGGGATAATCTTCCTCCATTACAAAACTGTTATGTGTGCAGTGAACATTTTACCGATGATTGCTTTGAGACGTACTTGAAAGCACAGTTAATGCCCGAGCCAAAGGTCAAAAGACGTCTTAAACGTGATGTGATACCTTCAGTGTTTTCTTTTGGGCCTGAACCGAAGAAACCTAAAATAACTAAATCTTGAGAGCTGGCAGCGAGCAGAAGAGTTATGACAAGTGGTGAGTGTCGAATATTAAACTCAGGCTTGTATTTTTCTCAAATTTAATAAAATTTCCTGAACTTAAATTCTTGTCTAGTAGTCCTTTTTCTCCTTTATTGGATCAATAGACACTATCCTCATCAGTCGATCAACTAGTGGTGAAATGATAATGTAGTGTATTTACACTAGTTGTATTAATATGATCGCTAGGTGGCATTATCTTGTTCTTAAGATTTTTCGAGCTGTGCTGCAAAGCACTGGTTGTATTAATTTGATAGGTCTGAATTCTAAAATTCTAAAATAAATTCTCAGTCAGTGAGTACCTTAGTATGCATTTTGAAATGTCAAATTCTTGTTCTTAAGATTTTTCAAACTGTGCCACAAAGCACTCCAACAGAAGGAGCTTGCATCCTTATTGAAGAACCAGCTGAGCCAGACAGTTCAATAGTCACCAGCCCAGGGAATTTAAAAGTTCCTTCTTAAGATGCGAGTACTCAGTGTTGTGTGAGAGCAAGGTCTGTGATGCAAGGTGGTGGAATTTACCCTGAAGAGTCTGAAGAAAATATAAACACTGACAGTAAAGCAAAGAAACTTGCCCTCTTAGAACAAGGCTATCCATCAGATGAGGAGTCCCCAATTCATCCACCATTGTCTCTCTTGGTTGTGGATTATGGTAATGATGAGGAATACATTGATTCAGGGCTGAAAATTAACTCCAATTAACTTAATCCCAAAATGAAGAGGCCCTCGATTTTTTTTTTCAGAGTCACGTGGCAATCACAAAATCAAAGTGGCTTCTAATGTTGTGAATGTGGATCACTCTTAAAAGCACTGTTGAAATGGCTCGGAATTTCCACTTCAGAACTAAAAATTCACTAGAATGAATGATCTTAGAGTCTAGACAAAGAAACGAAGAGAACGGTAGTCCAATTAAACTACATATTGAGTTTTATTTTTAACTTTGTATTTCGCATAATTTACATTGCAACTTTTCCAAATTCTGTAGCATAGTCGCACATCGGGCAATCAAACCTTTACTTTTGGTAGCCCTGGTCAGTTTTAACACGCCACTGACGACCGCCAATTTTTGACCCTGCTGATTATGTAGGTTCATTCTGTTCAAAATGTGGTGGAACCATTTTTGAATCCACTGAAACAACTAGTGGCAGTATGTTTTCAGTGAAAATGCTGTGTGTCAATAATCATCTGACTTCCTGGAATTCACAGCCACTGATAAAAAATATTGCAGCAGGTAATTTACTCTCTTCAGCTGCCATTCTGTTTAGTGGCAATACATTTTTTCATATTGCCCAGTTTGCATCCTTTCTGAATTTGAAGTTCTTTAGCCATACCACATATTACAATATGCAGAACAAGTATTTGTTTCCTGTGGTAAACAAAGCCTGGACAGAGGAAAGAAGTTCAATATTAGATGAAATTAAAAGCAAAGGGCCAGTCAATTTGACTGGGGATTCAAGGTGTGACAGTCCAGGCCACAATGCCAAATATTGCACATACACTATGATGACAGATGAAGGAAAGGTGGCTGCAATCAATGTTGTACAGGTAACATAGGTAACTTCATCTAATGCGATGGAAAAGGAAGGGTTCGAGAGCTGCATCCAAGACCTTGCCAGAGAAGTCGCTATCAAGAGGATTGCTACAGACTGCCATACTTCAATCTCAAGTTCCATGAAAAAGGACCATGCTGAAATCGACCACCAGTATGATATTTGGCATTTGTCAAAGTGGGTGATAAAAAACCTTTCCAAGAAGGCTTAAGTGAAAGGATGTGATGATCTCCTTCCATGGATCCGTTCAGTCTTGAACCACACGTGGTGGTGTTCTGCAACATGTGATGTGATAAGCATTGTTTGATTTGGATTTATTGCACAGTAAAAACACAAGAACCTACCCCAAACTTTTCAGGTTAGCTTAGAAGGTTTTTTATCATTATAATGACTGAGAATCCAGCTTAGTAAGGTATGCAACAGGTTCTGTCCATAATATTTTCTTTATAGATTAAAAGTGTGTCGGAAACAGGATAATACCATAGTTATCATATAGTAATTGTGAAATGTTTATCTGGAAATTTGTGTTAATTTTATGTCTAGAAGATTCGTATCTAACCAATCAGCGAACATTAACTAAGGTGTGCCTCGAAGATAAGAAGAAGATAAGAAAACAATTGTTCTGTGATTAGTTATCCTTTTAGTCGAAGGAATTTCTTCAGTCAGTTGAGAGAAAGCGTTGTGAAAGGAGAATAAAATCTTGTGAAGACGAGACAGTGTGGGCCATCCTATCTAATTCCCCACATTAGTGGCACCTCCGACGGGACACAATTCGATTTGGATCACCTCCTAGTCAATGGAAACTAAACTGGAGGCCGAACTTCAGCTTCTAAAGCTTGCACGAGGGAAGACGAAATCTGTCGTGGAGAAAGGGAATATCGAGAAGATCACCCGACATAAAGAAACTCTGGGAAAAATTGTGGCAGCTATAGAAGATTTGAAGCTACACATCGAGAAAGGTAAGCTCGGAGAGGGGAAAAGCATTGACGAAGTCGAGGAATGGGGAGAAATTATTGAGCAAACGATTGATGATGTAGATAAAGAAGTAGAATATTTGAATCGTCATCTCGAAGAAGCCGGGGCAAGAGCAATAAACAAAAAACGGGAAGAGGAAGAGGCTCTGCTTGCCAAAAGGAGGGAGGATGAACTGAACTTTGAAAAACTTAAACTTGAGCAAAAATCAAAAATGCAGTCGCCCGTTCAGCCCACCGGAAAACCCCCAAGTAAGGGAAATGTCAAGATGCCAAAGCTGGTAATAACGAAATATGACGGCACTTACGAAAAGTGGCTTTCCTTTTGGAACAAATTCGAAGCGGAAATCGATGCAGCCGATATTCCCCCGGTTACCAAATTTGCCCATCTCAAAGAATTACTGGAAAGTGATGTTCGTGAATCAATTGACGGCTTGCCCTTTAGTTCTGAAGGTTATGAACGTGCCAAGAATATCTTAAAGTCCAATTATGGCAAGACAAGCGAGATTGTGAGAGCGTATATTGATAACATCAATAATTTACCTGTGGTAACTGGATGCAACCCTAATGAAGTTCATAAATTTTGCCAGACTTTGAACTACAACGTTCAATCGCTAGAGACCTTAGGTAAACTTTCAGGTTGTTTATTTATGGTGCGTGGCGTCCTAGACAAATTGCCCAACATAAAAGCAGACCTCGTGAACGGGAAACCGGGATGGCAAGATTGGGGATTCGCGGACCTCATGCAATCTTTAGAAGAATGGAAAGCCATTCATCCGATGGAAACTCTGGCAGTAGAAAAAGCAAGCGAAACTCCTCCGACTCCGCCGATTTATCACCCGCCGCGTCCGCTGCGCCCGCGACGTTTGCCTCGTGACAGAAGTTTCTACGCGCGACAGAGCGAGTCCAACCCGCGACATGCGTGTGTGTACTGCGATTGCGTGACACACAGATCCTGGGAGTGTGAGAGAGTGACATCTCCAGTGGAGCGCCGTCGCATTCTTCAAAACAAACGCTTGTGCTTCAACTGCACTGGGGCTCAACACAGCGCTTCACAATGCCCAAGCCGTGCATCTTGCGTTCACTGCAAACGAAGGCACCACTCATCCATTTGCGACCGACCGTCGGCAACTGGACGCCAAACAGCGAACAACGGCGGAGTGGCTCTCACTGCAACTCAAGAAGGGGAGAAAGTATGCCATCCAATCGTACTTGTCAAATTGAATGGCGTGACCTGTAGAGCCCTACTGGACACCGGTGCGACTGCGTCTTATGCTTCAGGATACATCTTGGATCTTCTAAACCTCGTACCATCTCGCACTCTCACACGACGTATACAAACTATCGTGGGCATGGTAACCAAGCGGACCGAAACTTACAATGCGCAAGTGAGTGACACTAAAGGGAACAATACCATTTCACTACGAGTAACTAGAGTAGACCGCGCTGAACTGTTGTCCGTGGAAAATCCTAGCTATAAGGAAATGATCAGCAAATACCGTCATCTGAAAGGCGTTACAATGGAAGACACCGACACTAAGAGTTTACTTCCGGTCCATGTTATTCTGGGCGCAAGTGACTACGCGAAGATAAAAACTCGAGAATCCCAACGCACCGGAGCTATTGGCGAACCTGTGGCTGAGTACACTCCTTTTTGGATGGACCATCATGTCACCAGGGACGGAGACAGACCTAGACAAGATGTTCCTAGCGCAGACGGCCTCGAATGACTATGAAGAGCTTTACCGCATGGACGTCCTTGGACTCGAAGATAAGCCTAACGGGGATCAGAGCGTTGTTTATGAAGAATTCCTTGAACAACTCAGTCGCAGCCCTGAGGGTTGGTATGAAACTGGCCTTCCCTGGAAAGGGAACCATCCTCCGTTGCCCTCTAACGAGTCTGGAAGCTTAAAACGACTGGGCAACCTAGTTCGACGACTTAGGAAGACAGGGAGGCTAGACGACTATGACTCTATTATACAAGAACAGCTCAGTGAAGGGATTATTGAAGAAGCAGAGACACCAGCAACTCAAAGAGAATTCTACATCCCGCACAAAGCAGTAGTGAGAGAGAGTGCAGAAACCACCAAGATGCGGATTGTTTACGACGCCTCAGCAAGAGCGTACGATTCAGCCCCTTCCCTAAACGACTGTCTAGAAGTTGGACCACCCCTGCAAAATCAACTATGGAAGGTACTCCTAAGGGGAAGATTCCATTCAGTGGCTATCGCTGGTGATATCCGCAAAGCATTCCTTCAAGTACGTATCCGAGAGCAGGACCGAGATGCACTGCGGTTTCATTGGTTGGATAACAAAGATCCCCTACGCGTTCGCACGTTCAGATTCACCAGAGCTCTTTTTGGTTTGGGACCCTCGCCGTTTCTGCTTGGCGGCGTGATTCAGCACCATTTGAACACCTGCAGACCTACAAACCCTGATCGCGTAGCAGAAATAGAGCGAGAACTGTACGTCGACGATCTCATTTCCGGTGGAGGCACTACCCAAGAAGCGAAACAAAAGAAAGCTACAGCAATTGAGATGTTCCGCCAGGCCACCTTTCACTTGCACAAGTGGCATTCAAACGTGGCTGAACTAGAGCTCACAGAAGAAACTGAAACTGGGGATGAATTAAGCTACGCCAAGCAACTACTTGGAATCAAGCCAAGAGAATGTGGGCTGCTTGGTTTAAAGTGGAACAAACTGACGGACGAAGTGGGAGTTTCAATTCCAGAGGAAGTTGCCCAACCCACGAAGAGAGGGATTCTGGGAAAGGTAGCGAGGATCTATGACCCACTAGGTCTTATCGCTCCAATCACCCTGCAAGGAAAGCTTCTGTACCGCGACGCCTGCGAAGAGAAACGTGCATGGGACGCACCGCTATCCACCCCCCTAGAACAGCAGTGGCAGAGGTGGGAACGTTCCTTACCACAACACGTAACTTGTCCACGAGCACTCACTAGCGTCCAAGAACCTATCGAGGACATTAAACTTCATGCGTTTGGAGACGCGAGCGGAAAGGGCGTGGCCGCTTCCGTGTACGCTGTGGTCAAACAGCCAAGCGCAATCAACCAAGGCCTGGTTGCAGCGAAGGCAAGACTGGCTAAACAAGGGCTGACAACACCTCGCCGTGAACTGGTCTCCGGTCATATGGCTGTAAATCTTCTGACTAACGTACAAGATGCACTTCAAGGATTCCCTGTGACCTGGCTGCACTGTTGGCTTGACAGCAGCGTTGCCTTACATTGGATACTAGGTGGAGGAGACTACAAGCAGTTTGTGGCCAACCGGGTACGGAAAATTAGAGAACACTCTGATGTTGTCTGGAGGCACGTACCCACTCAGGATAATCCTGCAGATCTTGCTAGCCGAGGTGGACTGGTGACTGAAGGGAACCAACTATGGTGGAAGGGACCAGAGTGGCTTAGTGATCCTGCGAAATGGCCAGCCAACCTTGTGACCGCGCCCACCGCTGAATCCAACGCAGAAATGAAAACTACAAAGGAGCTCTTTGCCATGGCCGTTAAAGCTGATGACGATCTAGACCATCTTCTGGCCAAGCACAACTACTGGAAAACTGTGAGAGTGTGCGGTTGGATTATGCGGTTCGCAAACAACGCTAGAGCGAAAAAAGTGACAAGGGAAAAGGGAACCCTGACAACAGACGAAATTGAGAAGCAGAAACACTTTTGGTTACTACGCGCTCAGAGCCTGGGAAATGAAAACCTGGAGGAAGATCGCCTAAGTCTCAACTTACAGAAAAACAAAGATGGTTTGCTTGAGTGCCGTGGGAGACTGCAAGGGGTCTATCCCATTTACATCCCAGACGCCACGACTTTCGCGAAGAAATATGTCGAACACGCCCACAAAGCCACTCTTCATGGGGGAGTAGGGCTTACCATGGCTAAAGTAAGAGAAGAGTTCTGGATACCCCGCCTGAGGCGCCTTGTGAAGAAAGTCATCAGGGAGTGTTATGGGTGCAAACGCTTCCAGGCTGTTGCTCTCGCAGCCCCACCCCCCGGTTTGTTGCCTCTTGAGAGAACTGAGGGATCAACTCCTTTTGAAATTGTTGGCGTGGATTTTGCTGGCCCGATTAAGTACCGCAAGTCCTCTCGAGTAGAAGGGAAAGGCTACCTGGTGCTCTACACGTGCAGTTTAACGAGGGCCTTGTATTTAGAGGTCCTATCTGATTTGGAAACTACCACATTTCTTGCAAGCTTAAAGCGTTTCGTCGCCAGACGTGGACGACCTTTGAAGATCTTTTCAGACAATGGAAAAACGTTCGTAGGAGCGGCAAACGTACTGAAAGGAATCCAGAAAGATGAGCACGTTCAAGGCTACCTTGCATCGGAGAAGATCATCTGGAGGTTTAACCTAAGTCGAGCACCCTGGTGGGGCGGCCAGTTTGAGCGACTAGTGGGCCTATTCAAACGCGCATTCTATAAAGTAATTGGTGGAGGAATGCTATCCTGGTCAGAGCTGTGCGAAGTCGCACTGGATGTTGAAACTCAACTGAATCGCCGCCCCCTGTCCTATGTAGAAGATGACGTGCAGCTCCCTCTACTCACCCCATCTTCGTTCCTGTTCCAAAGATCTATTCGCCTCCCTGAACAAGAACCATGGCGAGAGGAGACAGCTGACCTTCGAAAGCGTGCTAAGTATTTGAGATCTTGCAAGGACGCTGTGTGGAGACGCTGGTCTCGTGAGTATTTGGTGGCGCTCAGAGAACGTCACAATTGTAATGGAAAAGGCAAGGCGAGCTCCTTGAAGCCGGGGGACGTTGTTCTGATTCGTTCAGAAGAAAAGAACCGAGGAAAGTGGCCCTTAGGAGTGGTCGTCGAATTGTTCAACGGCCGCGATGGAGTTGTCCGTGCAGTAAAACTACGCGCAGGCAAAACGTTTTTGGAAAGACCGATTCAGCACCTCTACCCCATGGAACTAACGTGCGATAGAGCGCCGGAGAGAGCTACAGTGCCTACCCCCCTGAACGCTAAAGCGCCAGCCTTCCGGCCACGGAGAGATGCTGCGGTGGCCGCTAACTTGCGTATTCATGACGTTATAGAGGATGGAGAACTTTGAAAGCTAAACGCAGGATAGAACTATGCAGATGGACAGAGACAATTAAGTGATTTCAACGAATTATGACATCTATTACTGGTTTTATTTTGTTTCTAAGTTTCAATTCAATGATTAACTACGCTAGCCGTTTCCTTTGTTTACATGTGCTTCCACTTGGAAAGCACATGGGGGGAGTGTGTCGGAAACAGGATAATACCATAGTTATCATATAGTAATTGTGAAATGTTTATCTGGAAATTTGTGTTAATTTTATGTCTAGAAGATTCGTATCTAACCAATCAGCGAACATTAACTAAGGTGTGCCTCGAAGATAAGAAGAAGATAAGAAAACAATTGTTCTGTGATTAGTTATCCTTTTAGTCGAAGGAATTTCTTCAGTCAGTTGAGAGAAAGCGTTGTGAAAGGAGAATAAAATCTTGTGAAGACGAGACAGTGTGGGCCATCCTATCTAATTCCCCACAAGGGGGCTGCAACTCAATCCTTTTGTGGAAGAATAGCAGCATCTAATCTGCAATTACAAGTGTTTTGCATTCTGATTGCAATAAAAAACAGTCTTACGCACGTTTTTCTCTGATGTCTAAACAAGAACCAGATCCTCTTGCAAACTCAAACAAACAAACCAAGCATGCAGGTTACTAATAAAACTCAATTGAAAGTTAAGAAATTGGATAAATCAAACGAGTTGATTAAGTAAGTTATACCACCGTAAGGTGAATGGGAGGTGCTGACGTTTCGAGCGTTAGCCGCTCCGACGAAGGGCTAACGCTCGAAACGTCAGCACCTCCCATTCACCTTACGGTGGTGTAACTTACTTAATCAACTCGTTTGATTTATCCAATTTCTTGTGTTTCAATTTCCCACCGACGCAGCACCAGTTTCATTAGAAACTATCCCCACAATGAATTGAAAGTTATTTGTTTCGTTTCAGAGGTAACAATGGCAGTCGTTCCTTTTATAAAAAAAAGTAGATTAGCTTAAAAATTATGTTTCATAATGTTGTTACGGTTCTAAAAAATGGAGTTTATTGCGTTGTTGATAGGAACAGGGATTCAATATAAGAGAATCTTGGTACAATCGACTTTACTCCAGGAAGGTGATTTTAAACTAAATGCTTGCGACATCAAAATAACTATGAATATAACGAACAAAAACATGCAAGAGCGATTTTATTTTTATTCATCATTTATTAAGTTTGTTTACAATTCTTGAGAGCGTGAGCATTCGACCTTTACAGCATCTCTAAAACATCAAACGCTGTTTAATTCATGGTGTTCCTCAACGGGTTGGTTAAATTGCATTGTTTAAGTTAGAAAATATATCTAGAAAATCTTACCAGTTTAGATTTCTAGTACGAGCATTTTCATCATGTTGATGCTCCTCTAGTTCTAATTCTCCTTCTTCTTCTTCTTCCACACCTTCTTCGCTGGAAGAATACTCTGGTATGAACGAATCACATTTCCAGGCGTATTTTCATTGTTAATAGAAATACTTGATTGAGATGAATGCGGAGAAGTTTCGTCAGCAGACATTTCGAATTTGCTGAAACTAACCTAGATCAACATACTCAGTTCGGCTCGCTAAACTCTTCAAGCCAAACAAAAACGAAGGGAACATGGTGGGTTCAATCGGAAGCTTTGGGTTGATTTTTTCATAAAATCATTCATCGTCGATATAAATTATCTCTGTAAAATTGATCCAACTTATGTTAACACCAATACAAAATCAAAGTAGGACTATGGTGAACTCGTGGATATGTTTACAAAATAGAGAAAAAAGAAATAATTTTAAAATTAATAAAGTGTTTTTTCATAGTTGTGATTGAATGAACTTGAAAATAATTTGAATAATCTATAATCACAACATAAATGTGACCAGGGAGCTGAGTACCTTTTTAAAATATACATACAGTGAGTACATGACGCCAATCATTTGACTACACTAGGCATCAGTTATAAGGCAGGTGGCAAGCATACAGTTGTTAAAAAATTTGATAACTTAACATAAGGGTACAGGATTAAATGGAGCCAAAACCAAATGTAGTTCTGGTATCCTGCTGCTCACTGTCTGTGTGTTCAAAGTTTCTAACACATGTAGCAGGGTCCTTCTGAATAAGGTCCGACTTTTGTTGCTACAAGTCTATTCAATGTTTTCAACAGAAATATCCACCTTGATTCTGCAGCTGATAATGAACAAAACCATGTAGGACTGCCCAGCTGACAAATCATACCAAACAAGTCTTTCTTGAATTTTTGCAAAAAATGTTAGTGATGATCTCAAAATCCTTAAGACTCTCAATCCTTTATCAAGTATGCATACAGCTACTAAATTTTTGGTGCACTGACTTAGTGTCTTTGTTATCATCACACTTTGTAACTGATGATCTATACCACAACTGATCACAGCAAGTCCATAATATTCAGGGTCGCACTTAAAAGGCTGAATCACACTTGCCATCGTTAATACAGCAATACATCTCTGTTTTTATTCTTATAACTTCTTGTTTTTACAATGTAAATATGATGAGTCACACAACAGTAAGCAAAACAGGTAAGCCTACTTTTCCTACATGCCTACTTCAACACAATCTAGTTCACTTCAAGGTAAATTTGGAAATCCATAAACAGAAAACTTTTCATTGTTAAGGCTTGTGGTGTATTGTATATAATATATAACGCTTAATACATTTTCTACATGACTTACTCTTTTCGAATCCTTTAACCCTTTGGAGCCTAAATTAATTTTAAGGGATTTTAAAAAATTTAAATCAAGCAAGATAAAACTATCATATCTTTTTACCTTTTCAACATAATCACATTCTGTAAAAAGTATTAGGATCCTTAATAATTGCAGTTTATTTTGAGTGGTGTTAGCAAGGTATCTGATGTGATATGATACCATTATAACAGTTTAATTATTAACTTCTGTGTCACGTCATATTCAAATAAAATAATTTAATAGCCATGGAGGTCAAAAAATAAACATGAAAATTCCAATAACCACACAGATTGATAGATTAACTATCAGGGATTCTTTTGGTTCCACATATAAGAAATTTGCACAACCTCAAGATTTTCTATGCCTGATTTCAGACAACTGGGTAGTTGCGCAATAATTCTCTAAGTTTCAGAAAATGTCTCAAAATCTCACTGTTCCTTAAGATGAGCTGGATTTAATGCTATTGGTTAAAGTTCAAAGAACAAAGAAGCATTACATCAGTAAAATAGTTCAGTTGATGACCCAGTCATCCTTCCAATAATCTCTCAGAGATGGCAAAGAATGGATGGTCATGGTAATAATCAAACCTAGAAAAGCTTTTAGCTCCTCTAAAGTCACTGCTACCCATGAGTTAGGATCTTTTCCATTGGCCGTAAGGCATTGGATTGCAAACCTGTTTGTTTCTCGAACAATTGAAGTCAACATGTGGTTGTCAACAAAGAGGAGAAAGTAATCCAATGGAGACATTTCAGCAGAGCACGCTACAACTGGCCCAACATTCTCTCTAAACTCACGAATAGCTGGTACCTCTTCAGGTACATCTGTCCATTCTAAACCTTCGAATGAATAGTTATTTGGCCTTCCAGCTGCACTAGTCTCACCATTATCTGTGTCATCGGCTTCTTCAACCTCCATGACAACATTTCTCAAGTCAATTTCATCATCTGGCTCCATAAGGTCCTCATGCGGAATAATTTTTGGCTCCAAATCGTCGTCACTTTCGCTTTCAAATCCCTTGATGTCAGACTCAAAACCATCTTCGGGAATAGCGAAATTTCCTTCCAAATAATCGAGCACATCCTGCGTGCTATATGTCACAGGCCTTCTACTCATGTTTACAAGTGGACTTTAAATCCTGCCTTGTCAACAAACCCCCAAAAAATCGAAAAAAATCGACTAAAACAGCGGCAATCTAACCAAAATGGTGACTCGTTGTGTGTTTTTGCCTAAATAATCGTTTGGAGACTGGTAATGACTTTGGGAGAGACTGCTGCTTAAAATAACTGCGGACAACTCTGCTGTCCGATATATCGGACACTAGGCTCCAAAGGGTTAATGATTCTTACATTGTAACCTTCATGGTTCTCCGTCACGGCAGGCGCCTTCATATTTACAAGTAAATGTTGACATACTTCTTGACCGTCCCAATACTTATCCAACTCCATTCCTGTTAGTACTAACACTTAAATCAGTAGAAAAGTCCTCCATGCGATGTTTCTTATCCTGGTTGGCCACAGAAGTTCTTCGGTTTCACATCATGCATTCGTCGATATATTCTGTTTTCAGTCAGAGTCGTTTCGTTCAATAACAAGCACTCATTTCACTCATATAAATTATCATTCAAGTGCTCATTTCGCTCTATGAGTTCTCATCAAAGCTTACTACATTACTTACTACAAGTTGGCCATTGTCCTAACTGGAAACATTTAAACTCCTTTTGATTTTAGTAAGACCGCTAATAAGGCCCTGTTAGTGAGGTTCTTCATGTTGCGTGTCTGAGTTTCAAACCTTTTCACGTCGCAATTTCGGAAGGTCGCTGTCGTAATTTCCCGTGAGCAGCTCGTCTTTCGTTGCCATTTCAGCTCCTTCATGTCGCCTTTTCGAGGCCATGCCGCTTGTCGGAATTTACCCCTGCCCTGGTAGAAATCCTTCATAGGATCCTCTAGGATTCCATAGGATCCTGTAGGATCTTGAATAGGATTAGGATCCTTTCCAGGATTTCAAACTAGGAAAGGATCCTAATCAGGATCCTGAACAGGATAACGATCCTGATCAGGATCCTGAATAGGATAAGGATCCTAATCAGGATCCTGAACATGATAAACATCCTGATCAGGATCCTGAATAGGATAAAGAACCTAATCAGAATCCTGAATGGGGTAAGGTTCCTAATGCACACTCTTGATATAATCCATAGGATCTTGATAAGATCCTATAAGATCTCGATAAAATCCTATAGGATCTTGCTGAAGAATCTCGATAAGATCCTATAGGATCCAGCTAAAAAATCTTGATAAGATCCTATAGGATCTTGATAAAGAAATCTTGATAAGATCCTATAAGATCTCGATAAAATCCTATAGGATCGTACTAAAGAATCTTGATAAGATTCTATAGGATTTTGAAGAATCTTGATAAGATCCTATAGGATCTTGCTAAAGGATCTTGATAAGATCCTGTAGGATCTTGCTAAAGGATCTTGATAAGATCCTGTAGGATCTTGATAAAATCCTATAGGACCTTGCTAGAGGATCTTGATAAAATCCTATAGAAGCATTTCCACCTTTCCTCTGATCGTGATGTAGCCGTTAGTTTTAATACCAGTTTCATGGTTCAGTGATAGAGGGAGGGGATAAAGGGGGCAAAACTTTATTGTCAGGTACAATGAAATCAGTTCAAATAACTTTGAAATTGCAAATGCATTTTTATTAAATTGACCTTATCAAATTCAAATATATGCTACATGTGTTCCTCAAACACAAGTTTCTAAAGTCATGTTTTAATAAATTGACCAAGAGAGGCATTATGTCAATTTATTGGGTCGTGCATTTCTCATTTATGCACTGTAGGTGTAAGATACTAGTTGTAAGACACTGTAGTTTCAGGTAGCATAATTATTAGGTCATTTTTGAGGTTGTGGTTCATTGTATACCATTCCTATCGTTAGGAACTTGCGACATAATGCATCAGAGGATGCACTGTACAATAAAATGTCTAAGTGTATTTTTCCTTTTCGTTGCCTTTCTCCTGTGTACATGTATTGCTGTAGTCCGGGTCAGCTGCGACTGGAGTTCATAAGCTATCTCCAATCACCACTTTCACGTCGATCGCCAACAAAATACCGCACCGCGCAACTCGAAGCTGATATTCTAAACAGGTCTTTTGTATTTGCTTTCTGAGCTTGGAAGACCAATAGAACACTTAAAAGAACCTCGTCTTTCTGTAATTCCCATAAATTGCTTCTGAAGCAACAGCTAACACACCTCAATAATGGTCCGCCATATTGAGACAAGACTGCCGTCAAGGCCCTGGATCGAGATGCTTTGCTGCTGAACCAATCAGAGCATGCATATTTTCATGGCGGTAAACGCTCCTGGTCGTGCAGCGAGCTCAAGCGGTGAATGAAAATCGATGTAAACTTCCAGGTATGGTACAGTACGTCGATTGAATCAAACGTTTTCGATGGCTTGGTGAGAAGCAAGGCCGTATAAATTAAAAAAGTTTTTATTTTGGAAGTGACAATCAATATTCGTTTGGGAACCATTCAAAAGCGCGCAGTTCGTGGTGAGTACAACAACGACTTCCTTTGTTCACACATACTTTACGGTGCAGCTTAAATTTAACTTAAAAGACAATTGAAAAAGGGCTGTGTGTTTATTTTGATGAACTTAAAAATTTTTCTGTGGAAAGGTCGTCATTAATATCACGACATAGTACAAAGTAAAATCAACGCGGGCGCTGCTTTATAGCTTGGTTTACGAACTTCATGCGAAATATATTAATGCTGGCTTACACTTGGCTTGCAAATCTAGCACCCTCCTAGATTTTCCTTTAGTTTTTCAATGGATTCTGGTTTCAAAACTAGTAGAAACTGGAGCAAAAGGGAACACACGTAAGGAATAGTATAAATTTTTCATTTTTGTATCAGGACATTTTTGAGTCAGAATTTCCGTGTTGATTTTGATTTGGTTTTGAGTACATGTATATAGCTAGATGCCCTCCCAGCTGTTCGTTGTTTGGCATAATATATTTTTCGGAATTGGACCTAGAACAATTACCAATATAGACCTAGCCCTTTTTCTGCAAAGATTTCAACCTTGCTATATAAACTACATATACATCTCACTGGGTATTTTTATATTACAGATGCTGTGCAAGAAAAACCAAAATCAAGAGATAGCTAGATCAAAAGAAGCTAAGTCTTGATCATCAATGATCATTGTTATTATGAAACAATATCTCGTCAGTCAGATCTTATTTTCTAAGTTTTGTTTCATGAAAATGAAGCTAACTACCACAATAACTACAAGGAGACTCATGACTTCATTGTTAATTTTTTTGAATAAATAGTATAAGGTGCAGATTCAAATTACCTGTAGTATTTGCTGTCTGAGGGTTACTGTCAGTGTGCATTACAAGAGACCATATTAGTATATACAACTTACCAAGATGTCCTGCACTTTTGATATTAATGATTATATCAAAAGTAGAATGCCTGCATGTTGCATAGTATACTTTATTATAATTATAAACTACATACTTAATAAGAAGTATACTTTTAAGTAACCGAGAGTACTGCAATTTAAGTATACCTCTATTAGTACAGTTTAAGTCTACTTTAAGTGTAAGTAAAATATACTTTTTGGTTCTTAAAAGGTGTTCTGAATTCCAGCAAGATATCGACATCAATGAACCAAAAATGTTAAGATAAATTAAAACAGCATAGGCATACTTCTACTGCTGATTAACTGCAGAATTCTTGTAAGAAAATTTTAATCTCTGTGCCTGGAATGTTCATCTATTGTACCAAGAAGAAATTTTAATAGGCTGATGAAAACCCATTTCCTCATACTTGTCCAATACTCTGACAAATTTATGCACAGCTTTGTATTGAAATGCACTGCGTTGTATTGCATCGCTCTAGAATGCATTGTTGAACTCTTGTTATGGCCATATAATACAGTACAATGCTATGCATAAAATTTGTTGGAGTATTGGACAACCCTCCATTTCATGAGCAGTCTTTATGCTCAATGCAGTTTCAGACTATAAATAGAATACAATGAATTGGCATTCCAAGTGCAGTCATTTTGAATACAAGGGTTTTTTTTAGCAAACATTGACCTGTACAATAAATCCTTGCAGATGTTGATAAACAAACTAATCTTTGTTGTTAGCTACATATAATGTTAATTAACCCTTTAACTCCCATGCTCTGAGAAGCAATTCTCTTAGCAACTGCCATATATTTGGTTTTAAGTTAGTTGGGAGAATTTGGTATCAGAAGAATTTATGTCTGAGTTGATCATTTCTGTGATTCTCATTAACAGTTAGCCATACTGATAGTACATTGCACTGTTCTTGTATGGAGAAGTTCCATGCCGTTCACTTCTGGGAGGTCCAAAAAACACCCATAAGTGAAGGCGGTCGTGTTGAGAAATAAAGCCCTATAGGGGGGTTAAACAATTGCCTACAGAAACAATAATGATTTACCCCTTGATCGAAACGATTTGAGCGAATTTCGCGAGTGGTTTGTTAGTAATTTGAAAGCGTTTTTTCGAAAATTTTTTGATCGCTGTCTTTAAAAATGGCGTCTGCTTCCTGCTCTCGTGATTTAGAAGGTGAATAGTTGGATTTTTTTAGCATCAGACGAAGAAGAAACCAAATTCAAAGGCTTCAATTTGGATGAAAAGCCGCTTTCGTTCTTTGCACGTGGAGACAACAAACGATGGAAGATGCTAGTTTATTTGTCCACGATGAAAGTGACGAAGAAGGTAGTGAGGGCGAATCATCTGACGAGGAAGAACTAGTTTAGAGGGAAAATCTGACTCTTCAGACCGATATACGCTTTGATCAGCGATGTGGTCCCGTCTGAAATTTACCGGCCAACAAGAAGGCGATCCATTTAAGTTTGAGTTGTTTTTCACCGAACGTTTATGTCGCTTGATTGTCCGCTAAACTAATAGGTACGTTCAACAGGAACAACAGCGTTGTGGTAAGGACCTTCATTGGAGAGAGCTGACGATCGACGAGTTTTGCATGTGGCTTGGCTTATATTTTGCAATGGGACTCGCGCAAAAACCGTCTATCTCTGCTTACTGGGAGAGGAATAAAATAACCTCGACTCCTGCCTTTGGAAAAACAATGACTAGGCAACGGTTTGGAATCATTTTACACTGTTTACACTTTGTTGACAATAACTCTTCCCCGCCACACGAGGAGGACCGCGACCGAAAAGGAAACTGTGATATAAAATAATCATTACCGGTACTAGTTCTTAAACAGTATAAGACTTGTTTCTTGTTCTTTTCTACTCAATTTGCAGAGCATAAGTGCTGTTTTTTATATTTGTAAGGTATTTTATTATTGCGCAATATTTTTTTGAAGTCTTTGCTACAGTTGTGGATAGAAATGCTGAGTGGTCTTTGTCAAAGAACCATTTCTGTGAGAACATTTTCAAAATGTAATCTCTGAACAATGTTTTAGATATAAATATGTTGTGCTTTAAGCACTTTTGAAGAATCTGTAGAGCTTTTACCTGAGCTGGTGTCATTTTTGATCAAAAATAAAACTGTTTACTTTGATTGACAGGTGTCATAGTCTCCATGGTAACATACTTATAGTGCAATTGACCTTTCCTTGGAAAGCTCAACTTTCCAGGATCACAAAAACATAAATTTAAGATTACTTTGAAATAAACCAAGATCATAAATTCTTGCTTATTTGTATCTATGACAGTCTTATCAAATCTTCTTAAGATAATTCGGTAGGGAAAGGGTTAATATACTGAAAGGGAACATGACATCAGAGGGATTTGTAGAGATAAGAACCAATTAGAATACTTATACGAATTTCCTAGGATCCTGTACAAGATCCTACACATTTGCTAGGATCTGCACAAGATCCTACACATTTGCTAGGATCCTGTGCAAGATCCTACACATTTGCTAGGATCCTGTACAAGATCCTACACATTTCCTAGGATCCTGTGCAGGATCCTACACATTTCCTAGGATCCTGTACAAGATCCTATACATTTCCTAGGATCCTGTGCAAGATCCTTTACATTTCCTAGGATCCTGTACAAGATCCTATACATTTCCTAGGATCCTGTGCAAGATCCTACACATTTCCTAGGATCCTGCGCAAGATCCTACACATTTCCTAGGATCCTGTGCAAGATCCTATACATTTCCTAGGATCCTGTGCAAGATCCTACGCATTTCCTAGGATCCTGTGCAAGATCCTACGCATTTGCTAGGATCCTGGATAGGAACAGGATCTTGAACAGGATCTTGAACAGGATCCTGTAGGATCTTGTAGGATCCTGTAGGATCCTAAGTAGGATCCTATAGGATCCTGTAGGATCCTACAAGATCCTAACAGAAAGACCTGTAGGATCCTGAAAGGATCTTAATCAAGATCCTATCAGGATCTTATTAGGATCCTATTTAGGATCCTAGGTAGGATTTCTACCAGGGTAACAGGGCCTCGCTAATCGTCCTCTTAAGCTACAAAATCATTACAAACTCTGGCAACGGTACAATACACTTTCAGCGTGAACTTTGATCAATAGACTTCGGTGACGACAATTGTCGTCTTCATATCGGTGCTCCCGAGCTCTATCCGACTAATTACGAAGAGTGTCTACACTGGAGTGAGTGAGTGAGTGACAATTTGCATACCGGAGTCCCCACAAAAACTCGCAAATACGCTTCACGTATCCACGAGTTAAAAATAGTTAAAATTAGCCTTGAGTTCCCCTTTAATGCCACTGTTTGGAGTGAACAATTGTTGTCGTCATCATTTCATCACTGTCCTGCTTATAATAAGACCTTAGATACTGTACTACAGTGTATGTAATGTTTGTAACACTTTCACTCTTAGTCCTTTCCTGGTAGAACCCAGACAGAGCAGATTTCAAGCTGCCTTAACCAGCCAAGCCACCTCTGAAAGTCATTTAAATATCTACCATTTTTACCATTAAATCTTGTACCTGTTCACTCAAAGAAATCACAGGAAGAAGTCCCAAAAACGCATAAATTGGTTTATGTCCTTGCGCGACAAATCACTCATCAACACTGAAAAAGAAATCAGCTGATCATTACTCATGCATACTTTAAGTTAAAGATAATAAATTACTGTTCTCTTGTATTCTGTAAAGTTTTAGTGTAAGTAAGTAAGTTATTTATATAAAGTGATAATTGTGCTAAGCAAACAGCTACTATGCATGAAGCTCACCAAAATGTGAGAGTAAGTGCTGGCATGAGGTACAAGGAACACTGGCAATACAATTTTAAACGTGAGCAGCAGTGGAAATGTTTTTGATTTACTAAGGTAGGGATGGCAGGGTGTGAAGAGCATTCCCAGGCTTTTTTGGAAATGGCGTTGTTACCTGAAATGAACATCAAAGCAAGTATAAATTTTTCAAAATCTGGAAAAAAATGTTATTTCTGATAATCTCTCACTTGAAGGCTGACATATGTCATAGTGGGAATAGTTGCGGTGCAGTGGTGGAAATTGATTGAGCCATCAAGTAATCAGTTGTGTTTTTAACCAAGAACAAAATAGAGATAGTGTCAATTTATTAAACTCAACAGGGATAATATCAAAACTCTCATGTCAGCTAATTTGCAAAAGGACATAAAAAGGATTCTAATGCACCTAAATATCTGAATTTGAATATAGTTGTTGTGTCATTAGAATATTACATAGCATCACAGTTTCTAGCACTACGGTAAAAAGTATAAAATGAACCATTTGGCTAAACTGACAGGAATAACAATAATTTTGCATTGTAATGAAAATATTCATCAAGGCTGAACAAAGAGAAAGGTCCGGATAACAAGTGTTTTCAATATTCACAAAAGCCCTGTTGGCGCATTCCATAATTTACGTTGTAAATGTCATAATCAAGCTTTTGTTTTTCAAAAAGTGTGCATTGCTTACAGACATTAATGATCAAACAACAACTGAATCCTGTACTCATGAGAATTTCTTTTAACTAAATGGTTGACAAACAATTGGAGTCAACGTTCGAATAGATTATCTCAATGGGTGGGACAAACACGGATTTTGTCTTGAAATCCGATCAGTCATTTGATTTCACAGTTGAATGTTTACATTCAACGAACAATAAACAATTTGAATTGGTAATTCTAAGCATTTCTCTTGCTTGTCGGAAAAAGAACATGAATTATTTAGGCACAGATTTGGAATTATTTGCCTCCAAAGAGTCATTTGTTTTCACAGTCCAATGCTTTGCTTCAACGAGCTATCTACATTTTGAATCGGTGATTGCAGAGATTTGGTTTGCCTCAATGGACAAAGCATGATTATTGTGATCTTAGCTGTCCCAGATAATACATAAACAATTGACTACGCATGCCTGGAACCTTACATCAGACAAATTTGGACTTTACCTGCTATTGACAAGAATAGGCTGTTGTCTCGCTAAGGCTTGCCAGCAATAATGAAGAGGTCATTTTTCACATTATTTATGCCCCGCGGGGGAGTGTGTTGCAACCAGGAAATGAAAGATGAAACCACCCCCCAAGAATGGTACGCACTGTATGCAAGGAATCTCGGGAAATCAACCATAAGGTTCTTGTCTGGTTTGTTGACTGCTAGCTGTTAGCGAACGAAACTATAAGCTTGCCGTCCCAGACCAATCACTAATAAAATTCAAATAAACACTCTAAACAAGACCAAAAATCAACTAACTCCCTATTATCAGGCATTCCTATGGCAGTATGTAAGTCGCCTGTCACTATTGCAGATGCAGCGGAATGCCACACCCTTTCAAATTAAACATCTGCATCTTCACAATCCAACCCCTGCATGTAAACATATTTTCCACTGTAGTGGTCCTATTCTTGTATAAAACATAAATGTAGGTCCACTTATTCGTAGTTAGAAATAAATGATCATTTATAGCGCAGTAACCTTGTCACAGGAATCCGAGATGGTTCTCTATCTCTTTTTCTTTCCTTCTTTTGTTTTGACACAAAATAATGTTTATCAAAATTTCTAACACGTTTAGATAACCAATCAAAAGGTTTGTCTTTGTCCTATGGTTGTGCATTATAGTAATAAAGGATGTCGGTCATTTCGCCTACAGAATGATTCGCCTACACTTGAGTCGATTCGCCTACAACCCAATACCCTCGAAAAGTAAATTAGTATAGGAGAATTATCACTTTTAGCGACTACAGTTTTACTCGCCTCATAGTTTGTTCGCGTATCTGAATGCAAATTCCGATCTTTGTGTGTTACATGTGATATGTTTACGATGTCAAGGGAACTCGGGCGAATCGACTTCAGTGTAGGCAATCGTCTCAGAACGTGTAGGCGAATCTACTCAAGTGTAGGCGAATCGACTTGTAGGCGAAACGACCGGCTACCGTAATAAACATTACCATACTTCTAGTCCTACGATCACAACAACCAGGATTATTCAGGGATGCCTTACTACTACAATTTGCAGCAGTGGAATCTCTACTGCCGAATGAGCCAACTAATTCGCTGATTTCCCTGAGAGACGTAAGGACTCCGATCTCGCTGAACGGGCCTTAGATAGACAATAATGAGCAGATGCTACAAAGCATAATGAACTTGAGCTCCGTAAGTTTATTCCATCGACAATGGCCTTCTAAATGGCGTTGTCTTTATAGACCTTACTAAGGCATTCGACACCATTGATCATGAGATTATCTTGCGTAAGATGTCACACTTGGGTGTCAATCAGGCAGCTATAAATTGGTTTTCATCGTACTTAAGTGGCCGAACCCAAAGATGTAATGTCAGTGGCAAACTATCATCTGCTCGTACCCTCAGTTGCGGCGTGCCGCAGGGTAGCATATTGGGTCCCTTGCTATTTTTAATTTACATTAATGATCTTTCCAACTCCCTGCGGGGCGCCATACCAAGAATGTTTGCCGATGACACCAACCTTACGTTATCTGCTAAGACGTTAACAGAGCTTAAGCTAGCTCTAACCCCTGAATTAAATAACCTTAGCTGTTGGCTAAAAGCTAACAAACTTAGTCTAAATGTTGCTAAAACAGAATTAATGATTATTGGATCAAGACAAAGACTATCTACCCAATGTGACGATGTAGAAATCAGAATTGATGACCAAATTATCAAGAGAGTCGATCATACCAAATCCTTGGGTCTTACCATAGATGCTCAACTCTCTTGGGGTAAACACGTTGAAGAGATTTGCAAGAAAGTCTCTTCAGCTATAAGCGTCCTAAAACGTGTGCGGCCCTTTATATCCAAAGAAATTGCAATCCAACTTTATAACGCTTTAATTAGGCCTCATTTTGATTACTGCAGCCCCGTCTGGGACTGTTTGACTGGTTACTCGAGTGATAAGCTCCAAAAATTACAGAATCGTGCTGCTAGAGTTATTACTAAATCACCCTTTGATACGAGCTCAAACCACCTTCTCTCCACCCTCAGCTGGGAGAGACTATCTCTTCGACGAAAGAAACAAAAAGCCTTAATGATGTATAAATCCATGAATGACCTTGCTCCGGAATATCTACAAAGTCTTTTCTCTCAACGTCACTCTGCTTACAATTTAAGAAACTCTGAGGGAAGGTTGACCCTGTCCAAACCAAGCACCAATTATTTGAAACGAAGCTTCTCTTACAGCGGCGCCATGTTATGGAATAACTTGCCCAAAAACTTAAAAAATGCCGCATCCGTTGAGCATTTTAAGCGAAATATCAAGAAGGTAGCTGATATATCGGATTCCCACACGGCAATCATGTAAAGCAGTTGTAATTAATTTTAGTTTTTAACTTAAGTTTAACTGATGATTTCCCGTGTTTAAATAAAGATTTACATACATACATACATTCCTCGAACACAAATCGACCGAGCTACACAGCGCGTAAAGTTTGTTTTTTCCGCCACAAATCATGGTCGCCTGAGCTACACAACTCAGTAACTTTGCTTTACGGCCACAAATCATGGCCGCCCGAGCTACACAACTCGTAAAGTTTGTTTTACGGCCACAAATGATGGCCGCCTGAGCTACACAACTCAGTAATTTTGTTTTACGGCCACAAATCCTGGCCGGCCGAGCTACACAACTCGGTAGGTAACATTCCTTGCGAAGTAAAACCGAAGTGCGATGACGGAATACTTCCTCGGTATTCAACATGACGCAGTAGCTCTTTCTTCTCGAACGTGGCCGACTTGACAAAACAGATCCCAAATTTGCCTTCATAGTCACAAAAGAATTCGTACACGCTTCTTTAAGACATCCATAAATACTGCCTAAAACACTTTTTAACACCATTATCTCTGCTTTGGGAAACTTTCAGAAAAATAATGTGAAAACTTACCGTTCGCCGTCCCTCATACAGCATGTTAATATTTCATATTCATTCAATGTACTAAATCCATTGGCTAAACTCAATCACGTGATTTTGTGATACGTCACGTCATCACCTAGTAACCGTGCACTAATGGACAGAGCGCAAAAACCGCTGATTGGCTGTCGGGCAATGACGTAGGATAAGTCCGTTTTGCGTAACTGCGGCTGCGCAAAATGAGGAGTTCGAAAATCGAATCAACTCGCGAAGCAGCGTGAAGGGGCGAATTTTTACAAGTGAGAAAGTCTTTGAATACTGTTTATGGGAATAATCAAATATTTTTCACACGTCAGAAAGAAACACGCTTGAAAGGAGCTATTTATTCTGTTTCAAAACGTGTGTACTTCGGCTAGCAAATCGCCGACTCCGACGTGTCAGTTTATTTTCATTGACAACCATGCGTGGGACTGTGCATTTTCTTGACGTGGAGTGTTAGTCCGCCGACAGATTTACAAATCTTTGAGCAACCAGGGAACTGGCAATGGAAAACTTCTTTGCTCCTGGAAACAACTTGCTGATGACCCGAAGGCTTTTGCTTCGAGTTGCCATATTTTGGAACCAAGTTTGGCTGGCCGTTGTCTTTTAAAACTTTCGCGCGGTCGGACAGCTTCAATCTCAACTCGTCCACTTGGCTTCCTTTTTGACTGTTGTCGTCCAAAGAGTCCTCAAAACTGTCTGGGTCGTCATCATTGTCCTCGTCGTCACTTTCTTGGTCGCTCTCGTCGTCACTGTTTAGTTCATCACCTGCCAAATACCTGGAATGAAAGGGCGCAAAGTGAGCTTTCCCGAGGAGAGGAAGTGTTTGAAATCTGTTGAAATGGACACGTGCTACGCTGACTAGCCTCCTTTAGCTGTGAATCGTTCAATTTTAATGCAAACCAACCTATTCATTGTCGTGGAAAGCTCTCGTATTCTTGCTTCAAGCAAAGGGTGGCATATAGGGCACAAGAAACTTTCACGGTCACGGTGCTCTCGATTTTGACCACGTTCGCGATCTCTCAAGCAAACCAGATGAAATGAATGGCCACAGTTTAATCGCTTGTAGTCCACTGACTGCATCTGAAGTTGGCATTCAACCAGGTCACAGCACACCATTCTGTCGGGTTCATTTCCAAGAAAGGAATATCCTAACGGCAGCGGTCGCTGGTCCATGGTCGCGTCAACAGCTGGAAAATAATATGGCTGAAAGGCAAGATATTTATTTGTTTGTTTATTTAATTGGATTTGTATTGACCTGCGAAATGAAAGCGAAAATTATGCTTCGGCAAAATATTGTTACCAAC
This sequence comes from Ricordea florida, assembly GCA_949710005.1. NCBI lineage: Eukaryota > Metazoa > Cnidaria > Anthozoa > Corallimorpharia > Ricordeidae > Ricordea > Ricordea florida. The sequence continues at coordinate 10,015,202 of OX453282.1, read as the reverse complement.
ACCTGCCTTTATATAAAGTCAATTATATCAATCAAAACTTAGATTTTTGTGCAAAATGAAAAATTTCTGAAAGGCAACCACGTTTTGCAGTTATCCTGTGCTCGCTGGTGGTATTTTTTAGAATAACGGAAACTTAAATCTATCTCTTTAAGTTGAGTTCATTCCCTCTTAAACAGGTTGATTTCTCTTGCAGATCTTTTGTCTGAATGAACTTGAACCAAATTAGTAGCAGATTGGTTAAAAAAATGGCAAATGCATAACACCTGGAATTTACGGTTTCCACGTGGGACTTTGACTGTTTGTCCAAGCGTCATCCACACTTCAGTGAACAGTTCAAAGAGGAACTCTGCTGCTTTTAGTGTTGTCTCTGTGAGGTTTTTGTGGCCTTGCCCTCTGAGATATTGTGGCAGAAACCATTCCATAAAATCGACATCAAAGCGCCTTCCACTAAGTGCATGTGCGATTGTGTGGATCAGTTGGGGAACTGCCCAGATAGGTACATTACTGTAAGAAGGTAACAAAGGATGTGTTTTGTTTGTTGTTGCACTCTTAATGGCCAAATATTGGTCTAGGTCTTCTGTAAGTTATGGACAAGGTCTAAAAAATGCCTAAGTGGGTGCCCTATAAATAATTGGGTGGGTGTGTGCTTTTGGGATTCTGAAACCCTAAGCCCATACTAGACTGCTTTCAGATTCATTTTGCAATCCTATTCCAGACAACATAGTAAAAATCCCTACCCTACATGTATCCTGCACTTGCTTTTTGAGAACCTCTATTAATGTTGTAACCTAACTTATCTATTGTCATGCTGTAGGATTAAACACTTCACTAGACAATACTACAAAATTCAATGGTGGAAACTTGCGTTGTCTTGTAGGTTTTGTTATTCAACATTTTGACAGTATGTATATATGTAACATTCAAAATGAAAAAGTTTCCTACCGTCGCAAGATGGAGTGAAATATTTCGACTTTTTTCTCTGAAAAAACTTGTAGAAATTCTTCGATTGTTTCACCAAGGTCTGTGTTTTGGGACACATGGAACAGGAGATCACTTAGCTGACATAAAGTTGCCTTGTCATAGTTTCTGCGGCGGAAGTTGATGAAGATCATTGATGCCCTTAGCATAGACTGTGACCAGCTGTCAAAATTTCCACCACGGAAAAAAACGGTGTAGAAGTAGAAGTTGAAGCAGCTTATCTCATCGAGTAAGTTGACCAACATCAGGTACTGTTCATCTTTGCATGCACCAAATAACTCCATGACCACATCTCTTACTATAAGCCAGCCTCCAAAGGCAGCTGAAGACACCAGAGAAATTTTTTCAGATTTTGGCTTCTTGGGGAACTTCTTGTTTCTAGAAATTGTAATGCATTTAATTATATATTATTCATGTGAATAAGTAATGAAAGTTGACAGTTACTTGTGAATAAATATTTCGTGGCTAGTCTGACGCAGCGTTTCGTCCCGGGCCAAGGGACTCTTCAGAGACCTTTTCTGCTAGCAAACTCGTTGAGCATCGCGCACAAAGTCCCGTTCGCAAAGAATGATGACATGTGAATAGGTGCCAGATTTATTTTATACATATTAAACTACAGGCTTTCTTCTGTCGATGTACAGTAGTTGATAAAGAAAGAAACCTGTATTTGTTACATCGAACATGTATGTGTACATACATGTATTTCCTGTTAACCAACCTTCCAAATAGAGCTTTATATAACTTCTCAAAGATAGGCCAGAACACTTGAACGGTGGATTCCTCTGTGTTGAGCGAAACATGAAAAGGGCCCTGCCATGGGATCATTAATGGTGTGTTTCTTTGAGCTCCATTTGTCCACTGCATAATCCATAAGAAAAAAATGGTAGTTTGATTTTAGTGTAATGTTAGGTACAATATACCAGTACATTATATTTTTGAATGAGTATTTTTGGCTAAGGATCTGTATGTCTCCAAAATTGTAAAGAAATTGTATGTACTTGTAAACCATTTTTCTGTACTCTAAATAGAGAAATCTTTTTTTCTTTGAAAAGCACAGTCTCAATGTTTTGTTAGCCTGCGTGCAGACATCTCCATTTCCTTTACTTCTGGACCCTTTCCGCGAGAAGCAAAGGAAATGGAGACGTCTGCACGCAGACTATGTTTTGTGCACTCAGTTGAATATAGTTTTGTTTTCCATATTTATCTCTATTGTGTAAATAGTGTGGAATAATATGCTTTTTTTTCTTTTTCACATCTACTTGGCTACCTCTGCAACAAGTTTTTTGTTGCACTTCCAGGTTGGGTAGTCACCAGTTACAACCAGTTGGAATTCAGCCATGTATTCATTAAGCTCAGGGCACATCATGAGGGTGTGGTCCAGTGGTGCTGCATAATCGTGCTTGCTGTGGAGGGTCCGTTCAAACTCATCAACCAGCCATGATGTTCGCAATGTCTCCATTTCATGTCTCTCTGCATCCCAGTACACCCTTTCATAATGACAAGCACATTGCTTAGAGCATGTAAGTAGCTATGTAGAAGTTTTTGTTGTGTTTTTGTTTTTCTTGCATAACCTATACTGGACACTGAAAGTGAAATGAACTGAAAATATGTATGCATGTATTTTTTTGATATGTATATATTTTCTGTATGTATTTGTTTTTCAAATGAGATCTCATGTCAGTATGGAAATACAACATTCTTGAATATACATACATTAGCATTATTTTTGCACGTCAAACATGTATGTATCAGTATGGATACATGTACATATATATTTTGGCTTAGAACCAAAAGTTGTGTGAGGACATGCATGCACTAATGACACTTTCTCAGTTGTACATGCTTGACAGTGTGTTTTAAATTCAACAGATTTAATTTTGTATCATTAACTCCATATCAATTTTCTGAAAGACTGCAAGAGTGCTGCTTGTGACAAGAATTTGACAGCAATGAGCTGCTTCATTTTGAGTTAATCTATATCATTGTACAACACTTGAGCTTTATTTGCATGGCCATAGTAGTATTATTATTACCTGAGATTCTGAAAGCTATCCTGGATATTTGAAAAATTGACCTGTGCATATTCTGCAGGTAATGAGGACAGGAAACTGGAAGCAAAATATTTTCTCAACTCTACACGAAAATATCCCAGGAGATGCTGAATGTCGATTCCCCCACGGCACTGTCGAATTGATCCATCTTTCATTGTAACTCTCACCGACCGGTGGTTTCTGTTGATATCCTGATTCTGGGGTACAGCATTGATGTCAGTGTGGATATCTGCTAGCACTGTGCACATGTGCCAGCACGTACTTGTTATCGACTTGGTTGGCCTTCTGGGTGCGTGTATGAAATGGATGTCATCTTCAATGAGAAGTATGAATTTTTTTTCCTTTTGAAACAAAAAATTTTACTGTTTTAAATATAATCACCATGGAAAAAAAAGGAACAGTCCAAAAGGTTAAAAATTCTAAACCTTAGTGCTGTTTTGTCACGGTGACATTTGCATTTTAATTGAATGCCAAGAGGCTTGTCACAAGAGCCAACCCATTGTTGTTCAAGTACGACGGTGCCATACAATATGTTTTGACATTAAGGCATGAGTACAATAAGCTTTGAGTTTACAACTTTTTAATTTTAAATGTCTCAAAGGAATGGTTGCTCAGTGACTTGTTGAGGCATAATAGTTATTCATGTAATCCCTTAGGCTGTTGTTAGAGCAAAAGGTATAATAAGAAAGATTTTATTCTTGAAATTGTTGATTTTATGGGCTCATTTCATCAAGTACAGCTACCTTTATTGCAAGTTTTACTTTTCTTCTCACTTCTTCTTGGTTCATTTTAGCTAGACCTTTCTCGTAGTTGGTTATGGAATGAGGGTGGCAACTGTAGCCAAGGACCATACCAGACATCATTGAGGAGTAGCTAGCTCCACTAAGTTTCAGTTGTAGGCCATTTGCTTTCTGCATGGGGCAGTTTTTCTGATAATTAGACATCAAGGATATAAATTTATAAAAGCCTGTCATTCTACAGTTGCCAACGAGTTGTTGCAAGCACATACTGTATGTGATTTTATTGTTTATGATAGTATTGGACCAATTTTTTCTTGTGCAAATAATTTTGAGATTATATTTATTTCTATAATGCCATTAAATAGTGGATATTAACAGCTTTGCCCTCTCTTGTTTAATTAAAATAATTAATAATTCAACTAAACAAGAGAGGGGAAAACTCTTTATAATAGTTATTTTTACTACATAAGAAAAAATTTTCTCCTTTTTGTTTAATGTGGTTGAATTTTAATGCAGTTATTTTATCTCTTTTGTTTGAAGGAAGAAAGGACCAATACCTGATTTCTAAAGAAACTGAGATTGTGCAGTAACGCAACTACTCGAATTCTTTGGAGATGTCTTCTCTTCCTTGATGGTGCTTCCTTTTCATCATTAAATATGGCTGAAAAGATGTCCTCAAACAGGCCAGGAGCATGCACATCACAAAACTGTTCCATGTCATCAGGATCATACAAATGTTGTCCCCCATTTGTATAGTGCTGGACCAAGGACTTGTGGAATTGCTGCACAAGAATGCTAAATGTGGTGTCTCCTTAAGCAGTGAGAAATACTTGTTAGAGGAACCATATTGTGGCTTTCCTTGTTTATTGAAAAAAAAATTGTGTTTGCTGTTTTCGTGTGAGAGTTACTGCAAGTTTCTACCTTGGGCATGTGCCACTTTCTCTTAGACAGCCAATATGTAGCTGAATGATTGTATTAGTTTACATTTTCAGATTGATGATGAAAAAAACAACAGATGAACATGCACAAAAATGTGGACCACTGTTAGGACTATATAATTATACAGGCTGGATGTTTTGATTTTATACTTTAGTGTACATTATGCTGTGGTTCAATAATATCCTTGGTTCAATTTTATTTTCTTGATTTGTTTATAAATGATATGGTTAAGTATGATAAAAGTTTAAAACTGTGGAAAATAAACTTGAACCACAACACCCACATACCTTTGGTGACCTGAACTAGCCACAGAATTATGTACTGGAATTTGTTTTCAAGTGTGCATTGATGCAGAAGGGGCAGTCACCTTTGTTTTTATAACTTTTTCCAAACACTGTGCAGATATACAGGGTTTACCTTGAATTTTCTTGTGAAGCATGATGTTCTCATCTTTCAATTCATCATTCAATTCCCTTTGGTGATTTTCTTTCTGCATTAAATGTGTATTTTGCTGAGCAAGTTCTGTTGGAAAATCAATCACCTTGGGTTTTAGCTAACAATTTCCACATGTAACAGCAAACACGAAAGCAATTTGTGTAGATAGTCACCTAATTTTCGATGGAGTGCTTTGCAAGATTTATTTTAAAAAGTGCTAAACGTGAAACCCGGGGCAGTTTAGACAATAGAGAAATTTACTGGTTGGACTATTTAGGCTTCAGATTATTCTGCCCCTAAATTGGGACAAGCAGACATGTTTAAGGTGTTACTGTTTATAGCCAACCCTCCATAACTGCAAACTTTCAACACATGATTGAACCACTCTACATTTTTTGTTTGTTTTCATTAAATAATTAAATTGTTTCAGGGGATAATTCCCAGAAAAGAAAACAATCCAAGGGAACACAGATGTTTTCTGCCTCAGAAACCATCCAGGGGTGGTGTACTACTATCAATAATATTGTATTATAAGCTACACTGTATTTGTTTTTTTTTTAATCTAGATATACACCTCACAACCCACGTAAGCTACAGTGTATACTATAACTGCTGTAACAAAATTTGCTACCTTCAATAGTGTATTGGTACCATATTTTGTGGGAGAGGTGTGATAAAAGCCATTGCCATCAGTTTATCGACATAATAAAACCAGGTTCAAACACCCACCTTCAAGTTTCTTTTGGAGGGTTTTATTTTGTTCCTCAATTTCTTTCTGTTTTACCTCCAGCTGATGCTTTTCATCTTCAAGGGTTTCTACCTGCTCTACTAGCTCTGCATAGCAACTACTAGGAACTGTTTCCTTTTTTTTCCCTGTTTTAGGGCGCTGACAAAAAAGGGGTGACACACTTATAAGGGGTGGGGCAAATTTAAAACAATGCAGAGTGATTTTTGAAATTGAAATAATGTTATCATCCTGCACCCACCTTTGTTGGTGAAATGTATGTGTCCATTTTAAAAATTCTTTCATCTTTGTCAGCTAATGTGATGTGGCCCTGGCATATCAGTGTTCCAGTGTAAACTGAATTAGTTGCATCAAAAGCAGGGAAAAAACGCTGAGGGCATTGGACTAGGGCACCTTTGCAGGCATTTTCACAATCCCTGAACGGAAAGCAGCACTTTCCTTTGTTGATGTTACTCAACTCGTCGAAATGTTTTTTACAAAGAATTGTATCACTTGCGAAACCACAGGCCCGTGCGCTTGTACCCACAATAACAGATACTTTTCCCTAACAGTCATCGACAACAGGGGCCGGGTGTTGAACATTTTGGTTTCTTCGTTCCCGCGGCGCTTTAACACAAAACATGCCAGTTACAGGTGCGTTTAAAACACGAAAAAAATCCCGGCGTCGGCCGGCAACATTTTGCCGTTTGAAACAACGAAAGACCGGCAGGCAGCCGCGCAGTTAAGGCGGGAAAACCCTAATATCACGTAAGCAATCAAATCACTGCAATGTCAATGAGGTACAAACTCTTTAATAAAACACTGGCATTTAGATCATAAACTTTACATACATTTCAGAAGAACTTAGACCATAAGTTCCCACATACTTTGTGGAGTGAAAATTCAAAACCACAGATTTCACTTTTTGTTGTAAAACTAGTCGAGTATTCTCACTGTCGGCAAAACTATAACTGCGAATTATAGCGGTCAATGTACTTACAGGTCTGCAAACTTCGAGGTGATGAAGCCTTCCTTCCACTTTTAGGTTATGAAAGTAGAAGTCCACCTTTGAAGAGCTCTTTACAAGTTTCATATCGACGAAAAAAAAGTCATATTTGATATGTTTCGCGTAAACTATTTACCTCCAACAGATCTTTCTCCTGAACTTAAAACGTAAGCGATCACCAGTGGCCACGATCACATTTTACAACCGTTGCAGATCGTTTGAGATCACTACTTCCTGATGTTTGCTACGATCTCTCGAAACTAAGAACCTTTGTTGCTTCAAGAATAGACAAAGATGTGAAGTTTACGATTCCACCCATGACAACAAAACATGTCTTAGGTATCCTAAAAGATATTCAAGCTAATAAATCTACTGGCATCGATAACATTGGCGCTAAAATACTAAAGATAGCTGCTCCAGCTTTAGCTCCTTCTATCACAAAAATTATAAATTTGTCCCTGTCATCTGGTATTTTCCCAAGCAGATGGAAGATAGCCAAAGTCACTCCAATCTTTAAAGATGGTGAACGTGACGATGTAAAAAATTTTCGTCCAATTTCTGTGTTACCTGTTATGTCCAAAATTATTGAGAAGCACGTACATAAACACGTCTACACATACATGAGTCGGAATAGCTTGTTGTATAGTAAACAATCTGGTTTTCGATGTCATCACAGCACTGAAACAGCACTTATAAAGATCATTGATCAGTTGCTGTTTGAACTGGATAACAATCGTGTAACTGGCATGGTAACGGTAGACTATCAAAAAGCTTTTGACATGCTTGATCATTCTCTGCTTTTATTAAAGCTGAAGATCTATGGCTTTGATGAAAATGCTATTGCTTGGACAAAGTCATATCTGCATCAAAGGAAACAGTGTGTTCAGTGTCTGGAGCACGATCAACTATGAGAGAAATCTGCCATGGGATTCCACAAGGGTCCATATTGGGGCCTCTATTTTTTATAATCTTCATAAATGACCTTCCCTTGCACATTGGTAATGCTGAGCTGGATTTGTATGCAGACGATACTACTATATCGAAGTCAGCTGATTATAAAGAACTACATCAGCTAATAAAATCCTTGGAGGAATCTGTTGTCAATGTTCAAGATTGGGCTGCTGGTAATAAGATGCCACTGAATGAAAAAAAGACAAAGTTTCTACTAATTACTGGGAAACGTCTGGCTTCTATGATTGGTGAACTGAGTCCACCAGTACCGCAAGACATTAAGCGAGTTTCAAGTACAAAGTTACTTGGTTTAGTTGTCGATGATAAACTTAGTTTTAATGAACATATTGATTACATTTGTGGAAAGCTTGCGAAACGTATTGGAATACTAAAGAGGATCAGAAACTGTTTGTCAGTTAATCAAAGGCAATTATACTATAACGCTATTATTAAGCCTGTTATGATGTATGGATCTATTACATGGTCTATTTGTAGTAAAGCAAATCAAACTAGGGTATTACAACTGCAAAAAAGGGCTGCAAGGGTGATTTTAGATTCCTCAAGACTATCACCGTCAGTTGAACTTTTTAATAAGTTGGGATGGCTTCCTTTCTATGAAGAAATTAAAGTGAATAAATGTAGTTTGACTTATAAACGTGTAAATGGTGAAGTTCCATCATATATTTTTGAAGCGTTAAAATTGAATAGCCAAATGCATGCTAGAAATACCAGACATGCAAATTTAAACTTGATTTGTCCTAAGGTTAACAGGAAAACTGAGGGTGGCAAAATGTTCTCTGTTACAGTGGCTCAACTTTGGAATAGTTTATCATTAAATTTAAGAAGGCAGGCATCGGCTAGCTTGTTTAGAAAGAAATTTGAAAAGTTGTTATTAGATGAACAAAAATTTTTAGTACATTTTTGTCCGTGATTTGCAATGCATTAGCTTTTATATACTTTTTAGGTCTGTATTATTACGTATTTAGTCGATTTTTAGGTGTTTATAAATTTTAATCTGTATTTCGTGAGGGCCACAAGTTTGTTAGTACTTTTGTACTATTATGTACTACCCTCGTTAAATAAAGCCGTTACTTACTTACTTACTTACTTAAGAAACGCAAAACTCTGTCCCTCCTCCAAATAACGAACGTAAAACCAGGATTAGAAGCTGGCCACAAACAAAACTGTTTTCAATCGACTGCATTAAGTCCGATCTCATCGCTTACGGCTCCGATGCATCGTTGAATGATGACAGATTCTGTTCGTCGTGTGTGCAGAATTCTTGGCGCAAGGAAAGCGGCTACACAGCCTCTGCAATGACGTGTTGGTTTTTGATTTGTCGTCCGCCATTTTGAAAATCGAATTGCGGGAACACAAGAGGTGACTAGCCGGACTTTAGTGCGCATGTCAAGCGGTTTTTGCGCTCTGTCGTATAAATCCCAATTCCCGCTCAAAGAAATTTATTACTCTGGCGTATCCCAATGGGAACCCAAGTTCAAAATTACCCTCCATTTTTGTTTGCATTCAGTCACAAATCGCCTTCTGGGCCTTAAAACGCATGCCTCCATTTGCGTCTCTGCCTGTTGTCTCTGCGCATGCGCACGTACGCACATCAGCACTTGGTAAAAAAATGGTGATTTATCTCAAGGGTCGTCCTTGGAAGGAAGCATGAATGCTATGATTTCCTCTACGCTCAAACCATATACAAATGCACACACCTCTTGCGGTAGACCCACACTAAACGTTTTTGAGCGTTTTTTGAAGGGGTCGCTCCGTGGACTTTACGAGAGATCAATTTACGAGCGAACATTTCTGAGTGAAACTATCGAGAACCATGCTACATGTGTATCAAATGAGCTATCCAATCTTAATCATGAAAAGAGCAAGCTTCACATGCACTATCGTGCATTTAGACGTGATTGTGAATCCAGCAGCATACCAATACGAACTCTGGAACGATTGAGGAACAATAACAGAAAGGTTAGAGAATTTGTTTGTAAAGGTATTCGTTAATACTCACCGAAGTCCTCCAAAGTGCATTGTTATGTACAGTAACAGTTATAAAACAACGTAATAAAGAGAAGCTTTTGTTTAAAGGATCTGGGACAATCCATAAGAGTCTATTAAAGTTAAGAAAGAGAGCTTGTCGGTATTTGTCATTGTTTCTCCAAACAGACTGTGTCTTTACAATAGTCAGGCCCATGCAGCGAATTATTGTAAATTTAAATTGATTTCAGGCATAGAAAAGAACCAAGGTCCTACCCCAATGCCTGTCGACTCCAGAAAAACAATTGCAGCACCATGTATCCAGGGTAATGAGTTAGTATTTGGACAAAATGCAGGGCAACAATGTGTAGCAATGAGTTTATGTTCTTTTATTTACAATACCAGGCAAAGCATTAGTTCTGCTCGAGATCTCATCAACATAATGGATTTTGGAAATCAATTGTATTCAAGTTTGTTTCAATTAGCAATACAGTCCTATTTAATGCAGACAGAATTGCCAACTGTGTTAAATGTGTTTCAGGATGACAATCAACTAGAATACAGTGAAAGCTATTCTTGCACTGTGCATCGAGAGACAATAATAGAAGGATGTCAGTACTGTACCTCTTTACAAAGAGCCTTTAAATCACTCATGTCTGACGGTTACACCAATTTTGTATTAACAGTAGGGGTTATCAGTGTTGCTATCTACTGTCATGGTAATATGGGGTTTAAAATATTTAACTCTCATGTAAGGGATTTACATGATAGAGGGCATCCTCAAGGTACATGTGTACTGCTTGAAATACCATCACTGATTAGCTTGGTACATTATTTTCAGAGTATACATGTAGTGAAATATTTGAAATAAAAGGGGGACACATGAATCAAGCTCAAAGTAGCACACTTTCTCAAAGCAATTCTTTTGGAATGCAAAACTTCAATGATATCTTAGTTGTGCAGTAGCTATCTACTCTCTCTGCTACTCTAATAAGATCATGTAGTTATGGGAATTCGAACACTTTAGCAGAAATTGTGGACAATGAAGAAAGATTATGCGACAGTCTAAGTTTAAATGGGAATTTTTCACCAACTCACTTGCCAAAGACTGTTGACATTTTTGCATCTGAAGTAATTCTAGAAGTTTTACGTGATAGCAGTAAGGGAGTGTTGTCTGTCTCACTTCAAAGTAAATTAATGCTCCAAAATGTTATAGTAAAAAATTGTAAATGCACTGGCTTTTTAATGTGGTTTTCCTGTTGTTGTGTCAGTTGTATCTTTAAACCTAGAGAGAAATCAAAGTATTTGTATTCTCTATTGGCTTATGATAAAAATCATGTAACACCAATTCAGTATACTACATGTAAGACCATTAATGGAACAGCTTCAGTTGTTGAGGCTATCAGCAAAATTCAAAAGAAATATGTCTCCAGGACATTACAAAATACACTTTTTCACAAGCTCATGTAAAAATGGTGACCAAAATAAAAGAAAAAAATCAGAGACAGAGACAAAGCTATGAAACAATGGAACCATCAAAGAAGAGAATGTTATCACAAAAAAAAAAGTACGGGATACTGCAAAAAAAGAAAAAAAAAAACGTAAAAAACAAGAGAGAAAAAAAGCAGAAAAATACAAAACAATGAATTCTGCAAAGAAACAAGAGCTATTAAATAAAAAAGTAGTAAAATACAAAACAATGGATTTTGCAAAGAAACAAAAGCTATTAAATATACAAGCAGAAAAAGTACAAAGCAATGGATACTATAAAGAAAAAAGAACTACTTGGTAAATGGAAAAACAACTACTGTACTAGTAAAAATAAAACTATGGATTCACGCATTAAACAATTTAAAAAGAAAATAAAGGAATTGGGAAGGTCCTTATTATATATGTTGTGTATGTAACAGAACACTTAACAAGAAATAGGTCATAAAATTAATTACATGTAGTTACCCGTCTCAATATATTTTTTTAAATTCAGTCAGCATTTGATGGAAGAGGATATATCTGCAAGACTTGTCACTCAAATGCGGTACGAGGGAGACTTCCCTGTCAAGTAATTGTAAACAACTTATATGCTGATGACGTACCAAACGAGCTTCAGAAACTAGAACAAATAATATTAGCACAGCGCATTGTATTTAAAAGGTGATATTTATGCAAAACGGACAACAAAGAAGAATAAAAGGTGCAATATGTAATGTAAAAGTACAGTGTGATCAAACATGTAACATACTGCTTCGTCCTCCTGAAAGATCTAGTATAATTCTCCTGAAGTTAAAAAGAAAACTTCAGTTCAGAGGGCATGTATATTTTGAAGCTGTTAGAGATGAGTTCGTAATAGTAGCACTCAATTGGTTAAAAGCCAATACATTATATAAAGCTAGGTAAGATTTGCGCACAGGTCCCTGTTTCATTATGCATACTGTAGTTGAATTGTCTTGGGAAGTGCACGTGCAAACATTTCTGAGAACGAATCCGTACGGCTTTTGTATGCATAATGAGTAGGGAAGTGTGCGGAAATCATTCCGTAAAACTTACCGTAATCGTTTCTGTTGTTCTCCATCACTGTCAGAGTATTCTGGGTCTGAACTAGTGGCAGATAAAGTTGATGCACTGCCATAACTTTAAAAAAAGAAAAAAGACCACAGACCAGGCTTTAAAAAACGGACAGCGGGCAATATACAACATTATGCTAGAGCTATGAAACGATCGACAAAAGACAACTAAGACTTCACCATGTCGATTTCCTCGCGTTTACATCTCGATATGCCAGGAAAGACGCCCAAGTTCACGCAGATATGCGTCTTGTTCCACTTTCAACATGGCTGCACGAAGGGAAGTCCTTCCATACAGCGTGTCTCTCTTTACGTAAAGAGCTCAAAGACCTCATCGAGACACATAACAGAGAAGATTTTTTAATTTTTTAACTAACGTCTGCCAGACATGCCTGTAAATAAAGTTTCCGTCGCTTGAGAATTTGTACACTGACTTGCCGTTATTGAATCCTTAACCTCACCGGAAGGAGGTCTCTTACTCGCGGATCAACTTCTTCAATACCAGAATATCTCACAAGAAGACTAATCATCCAATCAATGCGAAATACTATATAATCGAACTTATCTTCGTCATGGTTGCCCCTTTCAAAACGGCTTTGAATATCAACAACATAACTTTGCACACACACTCTCAACGAAGTCGGTTCACTGGGACCAGCCATGTTGAAAAGGGATGATACACATTCAGTCCCAGCGCGAGACATGGGGCGTTTTTCATTTACCGAAAAATTCCGGAAATTTCATTGGGAAATTTTCATCAGTGAGGAACGCGTTCAATTAGACACAAGTTCCATTCATTCCTAGGGGACTGTAGAAGAAGCTGTCATTTCTCTTTACCAAAGATGTGGTCGTAAAGAAGCACACGCGTGAAAGGTCTGGAACTGGTGAAACCTCATGAAACTCGTAAATGGAACACACATTTTTCATCGGAAGGTTTCCAACGGGAAAACAGGACTACCTTTTCAGAGTTTATTCCAGAAATTTTCCAGTGGAACGTACCAAAAAAGTGCGCCATTTACATCCCAACCGGAATATCCGGAATTTCTTGGTAAATAGAAAACGCCCATGAACAACCGACTTGTCACAAGTGGAATAAATTCCATTGAGCGGGAATTGGGGTTTATACATTATAATACATTAGTATAAATACTCAGGTGATTATACAAAATCGCACGCTCTGATGACTATTGGTTCGCTATCTCGGATTATCAGCCAGTCTTTCGCGCGCTTTTGTTGTACAATGCTTTTTCTTTTCCTTTTTTGAAATAATCACCTGTGTATTTATACTAAAACAATTATTCGCCTCAGGCTCAGTGATTATAGACTTCGTCTCGGTGAATATTCAGCGATAATCACTTCGCCTTCGGCGAATAATTGTTAATTATAATGTTCAACTGGCTCTTACTCAGAATCCACCCGGTTCGTCGCAAAAACACAATAGAAATTGAGACATCGTCAATTTGTGTTCTGTTTCGTCAATTTCTGTTTCGTCTTGTCAGGATGCACTAAATTCCGGTTTGTGCACTCAATTTCTGTTCTGACTTCCTAAATTCAATTCTCTTGATTCCATTTCGGTTGTACTTTTATTACCAAAGAATTTGATAAAACGTAATAGTATACATGTTCTTCATAACAGAATTTGAAACAGGATATTGGCGATGACCCCTCATAAAAAAAACGGCATTTGTCTGGGACTCATCTCTGTCATTACATCAATAAACCACGGTTACTTATTGGAGAAATTAAACAAAAGATTTAGTTAACAGCTCAATGCCTACGTAAAGCCAACAGTGTGATGACCTTTGGGTCCTCGCAGTGCTTTTACAGTGAAGTTGTGATAACTAGCGGTTTTGATCGTTTCAATTGATTTGATTTTCCTCAAAGCGCTCTTCGTTATTCATTTTAAGATTCTCGCCAGAAACAATAAAAAAAAAGAAATAAAATGCTATTACTTTTTGGCCACTGCGAAGCAAAACACAGATATATCTAGTATTCGATACTTTTTCTTTTTCTTGTCTGAATACAATACAATGCTTTCCACTGACTAAATTATCAATTTCATACGATGATATAAATAAAATTATACAAGCACGTTAAGTTGTACATCAATAATGGATAACAATAATAATAATAATAATAATAATAATAATAATTTGCACTATTACAAACTGTTATATCTTCATTTGACAGGAAAGAAATAAATGTGGTAATTGCTTGACTGTAAAACAAATATTGATCTGATCAACAAGTAAGAATCCATTTATTCTAGTAAATGAACCAGAATCTTAGGCTTGCTTAGAATCTTAACTTAGAATCTTAGGTATTCGATTGTTATTAAACTTAATGATAGGAAAGTATGCTATCATCTACATTGTGTAAAGCAGAGTTTTTATCCACTCCGTCTTTCTATACAGATTATCCAAAGAATAACGGTGAGTTGGATTATAATCACAATTACATCCCAAGCGGCTCTTAAACGAACCTTTCTACAACGACTCCATCCTCGCTCTGCTACTTTGGCTGATGAGCAAGTTGCTTGTGAGCCTAGTCCCAAAACGTTTTCCTCTCAAACACTGGAGGACCAAGCTTTTCTTTTTTTCTCTTTTCCACTTTTTTCGCCTAGTTTAAAACCAGGCCGTTTAAACTCGAGTTTCTGTCAAATGCCAGCTCTGTACGTTTGAGTATTGTCAGTAATACATGGACACTTGGTGAACTCCATCTTCATCTCTGGGTTTAAAAGGGAGAGAAAACAGGAAGTTTCTCAGGCCTTTTTTTTTTGTGGAAAGTTTCCTGTTTTAGAACTGCAGTATTAATAGACACCGTAAGCGGCTATAACCAAGGCGAAAGAAAAGAAGGTAGTATATAAGATAAAATGAACCATGAGGCCCGAATAAAAAGATCGATATAAACCAGAAGTTTACATTCCGCTCTTTCTTAAAACAGATTAGATCGGTTGTCATCTCATACATTAGAAGTAAGAAAAATAAATAAACAAGTAAGATAAAAAAAATGGTTAAAATGTCATCAATGAGTTCGTAAATTTACTGGGGGTAAAATAGTAGGCCTGCTTTAATTCTTTCGGGGGAGGCTGTCTGCACATAAATATGACACATAATCAATTTTTTTTAATAATTTGTGGTTCCATCGTCTTATTGGCTTTAGCACTGGCCTCAACAAAGAGGGTGTTCAAAGTACATTTGGTCAATCTTCTAATCTATGACGAGTATGATCTTGTATGAAAGTTGAATCTCAAGATAAATTGACTGAATAATTTGTTTGTGTGAGATTGTTTCAATACCATGCAAGTTCTCTCTAAATCGTCAAGATCAACATGAGCTCAAAATCATTTCAGCGTTAAGTAAAGTCATCCAGATTGATAAAGCAAATAAAACTCTTTAATTTTCTAAACACATTGGCAAGAGTATTATAAGCGTCAAATTGTTCTATCGAAAATTCGGGGGCAAGTAAACATCGCAAACTACATTTGGCAGTACAAATGGAAACGCTCTGAGAGTAATCCTTAAGAACGATTGTTTCAACAGATCTTACCGGAAATGATCGCTAACTCAGACCTTAGTGACAAACTCGATGTTGAAAGGAAACAAGATGACCGAGGTTTCTGGCTTACGAATTCCAAAATAGAAAATCAATCGATTGGTGTTGTTTTGTGGTGACTTGGTTGATTTTCTGCAAGATTCAGCATGTTTTTGATAAATTAAGGGCTTCTACTGGCGAAATCTGCAAACCTTTAGGTGATTGGATGGGCTCATCAATAGTTCCTGCCGCCATCTTGACTTGTCATCAACATTCTTGCGCGTGTTGTGATGAAACGGTCACTAAGACAGAGGTGAAGAAATCTGAGATGGCCGTCTCTCTTATCAGCAAGATTCGAGTCTTGATCAGATCACATTGAGAAATTTTGAGCCAACTTTTAAAGGTTTTATGCGATATTAGTACAAATAACGTAATTTCGTTAATAAGATAATAGAAAATGTAATATACGACACTAAGCGTGAATGTTTGACTTCTAATTTGTTTAACACCGCGGCCGTTTATCCAACTCCTTGGCAGTGCCAGGTATTAGGCAGGAAGGCAATACAGTTGTAACCTTACTCATGATAAATTAGATGGCTACTATTAAAAAAATATATTTTACATTGACTGTTACGGTTGTCTCCACTCTTTCTACGGCAAGGCACGAGGTTTCTCTCAAGCATTTGCAGATAACAAGTAAAAGTGTTCTCATAGTCTAGACGCAAATGATAAGACCATATTATACCTAAATCGTGCAGGGTCAGGTTGTGAGCACACCGCTAAGCATGCTCCCAATTTTTAATGACCAACTGAGCTTTATGGAAGTGCCGCATTAGTTCTCACTTTTTTTTTTATTCACCGTGTTGACAAGTGTCTTACGTCAATATTGGCGGGGAACAGAATACATCCTTCTTTCACTGGTCTGCTTAACTGATATTAAAGTCTTATAATAGTCATGGTGCAATTTGAGATGCCGGTAAGCTAGGGAAAACTAACAAAGAAATGACTTGAAGGTAAAATTAGAGAAACCTGCTTAGAAGTCTGTTTCAAGTTGAAGCTAGAGTGTTGAGCGGATGAAGTTCCTAAGGAATGGTCTAACTAAGGTTATTTTATCCACTTATTGCTGTTTTCCTCGATATCTCCTGGCAACCGTCCCTCCACTGAAAAGGGTGGCGAATGGTAAATGTGAGACTTTGCGAGGCGGCGAGACCAGCGTTTTTCTTTGCGAGTCCGCGACATTTTGACTTTTTAGATTGCGAGACCGAGACATCAAAGTGTTTTGAGTGCGAGACTCTTTCGTATAAAAATTGAGACTGCGAGACGCAAATAACCGATAAAAATGAGACTGCGAGACCCGTGAAATTCGACTAAAATTTTGCGAGACCAAGAGTTTTTGAAAGACCATTGGCCACCCCTACTGAATACTATGTCTCACCGACCATGGTACTAAGTGATAAGGATTGTTTTACAGAGGCCCCGTTTTGGCAAGAAACCACTCACATTAATCATTTTTTGCAGGAGTCCATCACCCGGAGCCTCCATACACACTATATCCTTGAGTCAACCTTTGCTCGCATCTTTTTATTTTTAGAACAGTCTCAAGAGAATATTTTGTGAGACGCTATCACTGGTTTGTGACTGCATGTGACGTAAAAGAACAACTTTGTTCTGATTGGACGGTACAATGCATTCGCGGGAATTCGAACGACTAAAAATAGAAAGATACGGCAAAGGTTGTCTTCTAGGGTTTATAAGGGACATGGAGGCTCCGGGTAATGGGCTGCTGTTTTTGTTATTCATTTTTTCATTCTTTCCAATATAGGAAAGCATTCTTTTCTTCTAGCAAAGTTTGATGGACAGAAATGTTTGTTGCCAACCTACAGAGTGAGCTCAGTATTGCCGCCCGAAAACGGCCCAAAAATATTTAAGTTTTCCCAAAAAAGAGTGCCAGGCCGAGACGTTATTTGGAACAAAGGTACTTCACTCAGTTTTAGCTGATTTCAATTTTTTTCCAGTTTGCTGGCTTTCTCTCCGTTACGTCACTTCCTATGAAAACTAGACGCTCTCGGGAGCTTTCACTCGAGCTACAATTTATAATACGGCTTCGAACAAGCATGAATGTCAGTTAACGCCTAAGGCTTGTATATGTTGCATACTATATGGCTGGTTCCACGACCGCAGAAAACCTACCAGACTGTATATCACACCGCAATTCTTGTCGACGTCGCGTTTAAGCTGATTGATTTTATCAGAAAGATTTCTAAGGTCTTACTGAAATTTCAGTGATAATTGGGTTTGTTTACTAATCGGATTAATTTTGACCACTCAGCTTTCTTGGTTCCCACGGTAGAAAAACAATTGTGAAACTTGATGCCATTCATCGTGATTAAAAATTATCGAAGGCGAAGAAGCAATATGTGGGAAAAACAACAATGTTACTCCTGAATGGGATATACTATTCTTCCGACTAAGCCTTATTGGCCCTGTTCCCGCTAATGTCTTTCCACACGACCACGCAGGAAAAAAAAAACGAGTCTGAACAAGAAAAGAATCCAGACATGATTTTGAAAAGAGGCCCGAGGGAATTCGCGCTGACAAACAGTCTCCGAGTTAATAGCTTTGTTAGCCGTTTTGGGGTCATAATTACCAAGAACTTTATTATAAACAAAACAACAAGCTCAATAGATTTTAGAAACAGTCTTAAATAACATTATGTCGAGCAATCCTTTGTAACGTCAACCGTTTTACCTGCGAGCGTAATCAAACTTTACGCGTTATATATCACGCTTTTGTTGTCAAGTCTTTGTCTCGCAACTACTTTCTACGGGACCACGCATGAGACAGACCGTAATTGAGAAAACTTCTTCCAAAAATCCTACCAAAATTTAAATTAGATGAAAAAAAAATCCTTATAACCTCCTTTATTCGCGTAATGCTGACTCGAGGCATCCAACGACGCGTCTGTCTTGTCGCTGTACAAAATTCGTGTACTAACTTCAGCTTTAACTAGTGGGAGCAACCCAGTGAAAAGTGTGTGAAGACCATGTGAAAACTAAATGAATTCTTTCAGGATGTGAAACAGCCCTTGAAATATCCTGCGAAGCAAAAACTGATTTTAGCAAATTTACTGAGTATAATTCATCCCTGTGAAAAATTATGTGAAATTTTTGAAATGATTTTAGAATTATATTGGGATTGAATAAAACGTGAAATAGCCTGTGAAACAACCCTTTACTATAAGAAGAAGCATGTCAGCTTGTGAAACACAATGCTAGATGCTGTTTGGGCATAAATGCATGTGAAATACCCTGTGCAAGAATGTTTGAACTTCATAGATGCTGTTATGGCATAAATGCATGTGAAATACCATGTGAAAAAATGTTTGAACATCAGATGCTGTTATGGGTATAAAGGCGTGTGAAATTCCCTGTGAAAAATGTCTGAACTTCAAAGATCGCTGACTAAAGGGCTTAAGGACCTGATTACAAAGTGGACCACCATCAAATCTATGTTTGGAACGGAAAACAATGCAGTCAGATGCTGTAGAAAGGTGATGACAATCATTCGACGCATTTTACTTGACGGAGCTATTTTGAAATAAACTACTTTCTGCCAAAGACGTTCGCGCCAAAATTCAGCTCGCCCCGGGCTGCCTCGGCTAATAAAAGTCACCTCGGCAAACCGGGCCAGTCCGGCTAACCGGGCTCATGTAATGCCGGGCTGAAAGTCATCTCGGCAAACCGAGTCTGCCCGACTAACCGGGCCAGCCCGTCTCATGTAATCAGGCCCTAAAAGACAATGTGTGAAATTCAGAGATGCTTTGATTTTCACCCACGTGACCTTAAATTGACCACGTGTGAGATCCGCCATGTTGGAGCCCCTCGGATGTAAACAAAGCAAGATTTGGACAGAGAGGCAGTCATGGTTCATGTATTGTAGTCGGTTGTGGAACGAAAACCGGCAATTAAGATGGTATAGGATTGCTTCGTATTCCTTCTGTCATTAAAAATCAAAGTGAACAGATGGATAATCTGACGAAAACAAGGCGAGAGAGGTGGATTTCGGTGATCAGTCGAGGTGATACTGAATACAAAAATGTCTTACAAAGTGAACGAGTTTGTGGCCTCCACTTTGTGGGTATGATTTCCGCACAGGTCCTACTTTACTATACATTCTGCAACTGTACTATTGCGTTCTACGAACACAAGAAATATTTGCACGTGCATTACATCAGACAAGACAACTTCAGAATGCATAATGAAGTAGGGACCTGTGCGAGAATCATTCCAAAACGAATACAGAGAGAGGAATCCGAAGGTGGTGCAAGAAAGGGCTGAAAGGGCGAAAGAGCGCCGAAAGAGTACCATAGGGCGACAGGAACTCGAAGCTGCTGCGAGACGTAAGCGTGTCAATGAAAGCGGTTCACGAATAGCTTCTCGTGATTTTTCTGAAAACACCGAGAGTACTTCAGATCAGTATACTGATGCAGCAAACGTAGAGATGCCTTCTCGGACTTTGCAAGGTGTAAATGTGATATCCACATCTGGCATTACAGCTGAAACTCAGACAGAAGCATTTGATCATCTCTACCGGAAAGCAAGCAAACAAGAATTGCCTGATGTAGATGCTGAAACCCAAACACAGGCGTTTGATTATTTGCACAGGCAATCAAGTGATTCTAAAGCACCTAATAGGGACGCGGAAACTCAGACAGAAGAATTAGACTACCTCATCCCAAAGAGAAGTGGATATCAAGCTCCAGACAAGGAGTTTGTTTAAGGCAGATGAAAGGGTACGATTTTAAACAGGACTTCCGTCCTACGAAATTCTCATGGTGAAGTTTGAACAGGTTGCACCTCACTTTAATTGCTGCATTCAAACCCTATAGAATTTGTTATGACGCTGATGAAGCTGAGATTGAATATGCCATTTCAAGACCTGGCCTACAGATCCACTGTTTCTATCGCTTAAGTCTCGCGTATTTTCTCGGCTTGGATGGTGGTGATGGATGTCAAGTTATTTCCTCTTGTTTACTGGCCAGATCGAGGACAGTTGTGGCATACCATGCCAATGTGTTTTTAATATGTCTTCGGGAGGAGTCACAGTGATAATTGACTGTTTTGAGATATTCATTGATAGACCAACAAATCTACTAGCCAGGGCCCAAACCTTTTCGTCTTACAAGCACCATAACACCACAAAAATTCTCATAGGAATTACCCCTAAAGGAAACATATGCTATGCATCTGAAACCTGGGGAGGCCGCACATCTGACAAGTTCCTTACAGAGAACTGTGGATTTTTAGCAGATTGATTTTGTTACCTGGGGATATGGTGATGGCAAACAGGGGGTTTACTATTACAGAGAGTGTTGGCCTAAAGCAAGCAAAGTTTTTTATATCCAGCATTCACCAAAGGAAAATCCCAACTGGACCCAATTGATGTGGAAAAAAACAAGGGGCATAGCAACATTCGCATCCATGTAGGAAGAGTGACTGGATTGCTTCGGCGAAAGTTTACTATTTTAGAAAATACACTGCCTACTGACTTTATTGCATGTAATCGTCATGGGCCACCACATGCCCAGGTTCCAATGATTGATCGTATTGCAAGAGTGTGCGCAGCTCTTGTAAATGTATGCCCCCCTATTAATATTGTACCATATGCATTTGACTAGTTTTATTTGGATGTTCAGAATTGACAAATGATTGTGTTTGGCTTAGTCTCATGTTTGGAGATATAAATGTCCTGACCACAGCATGAATTTAGTTTTCATATCTTAATTACTGAAACTTTTTCAAAACACTTTGAGTGGTTTTGAATTTACAATGTAGACTGTGAGTAGTCATAAGTTGGTGCATCAAGAGGGTCCGGCCATAAATTGCCTCCTTAGCAATGGATCTTTCTTGCGTGTGTCTGTTTTGACAAATTACTGAATTAGTGACTACTCAAAGTCTAGCTTAAGGACAGCCACGATGCACAAGTGGCGTGTGGTATATTTAAAAACCTTAATCTTTAAATTCCCAAGTGATTTACATCAAATTTCTCCTTACAGGGCTGTCAGTAAGGTTTTCTCTTGGCTACTACAGGAGCATCGTCTCGTCTACTGTATGAAAACAAGAGGAAAATAAAGCAAAGAGAACTTCCTGGTTCTTCAATTCCCCTCCTACTAGTTGCATATGTAATGTGACCCCTTAAATCTTAGGCAAAGCTTTGTCCCAATAGTGATAAATACAGTGTACATCAAGAGAAGACATGAGGGTTCATAATAATTACCACAAAGTGAAATTTATTTCTTTGATAAGATACCAAATTCTTGCCACTAGTAATGTAAGAAAGTATGGAGGTAAGTCAGAAGAATATGTATTTGGATAATGGAATTAATCATTCAATTTTAGCCCCAAAACTAATCATCATTTAAGAGCGAATGCACACAAAAATCGAGCAAGGTGCGGCCACAACTCAAAACCTAACCTACCCTTATTTTGAGTCTAAAGGAAGATTTTAGTGAGATTAAGAAGGTTCTGGGGTTTATTTTGTGAGTTAGATCGAATTTTGTGAGAACATCGAGATTTTCGATTTCGACGGTTTGACGCCTCAATTTACTGCGAAATTTATTGGTCTAAAAAATTGCCTCGCGACGGCCGAATATACTTTTTACCGACGATTTTATACTTAATTCAGTAAAATCAAATAGCTGACAGTAATCTAAGAAACATTTCCGGATTAAATATGGATTTCGTGACAAGGTTCATGAGCTTTGTTTAGTAGGTACTTGACAACAGGGTAATTTAGGGGCAAAATTAAACTCCAATTCTACATAAGGGGCCATTCTTCAAATAGCCCCAAAATCAGATTTTGAGCTCTAGAGATGTTATATTTCACCATTTCATATATGTTCAATAAGGTTTTTGAGCGAGCGCCTCAGATTTAGTCGACCAATTTTCTCAATTTCATGTAATTTGCTACGTGATACTGTGATGCGATAGTTCAGTTGATCCCGATCATGTTATTTTATCACGTAAACAAAGTCACCGATGAGCCAGGAATGGGACAATAGGAATTATTTTTGACCATATTTGTTCAAAATCAGGCTTACCTTGATTAAGAGTTGGGTTTCCGATCAAAAATTTGCTTCTGGGATGCACTTGTTTTGTCTTTCAAACTCCGTTACGCACGACCTAAGCTACCGGTCGTTGTCCATTCAAAACACCGGGAAAACAATGAAGATAGACCAGAATATACAGCAGGAACGTATCCCAGCAGCTTAAGAATAATTATTGTTACTTTTGACACAGTCTAGGTTTTAAATGTCCTCGAAATACAGGCCAAATCCACAGGCTCTTTGACAGCTAGGCAACGTGAAATCAACGAGGTTAACGCACGCCGTTGACTGTGTTGCGTGACATCACGCCCCTAATTGCGTCCCGTATCCTGTCTAAAATAATACGGTTATATCCTGAAAAATTGAAACTTTGAAAGGATGCATCTATTCTTTTTTTAAATAGCACAGTTCGCGGTCTGAAATAAGTCTCAAAGAGACAGAAGGCGGGACATGCTTCACATAGCTAAAACGCCGGTTGCGTCCTAGATCTCTCTTTGGGTTTCAGGTCTTTACAAAATTAGTCAGGGACGGACAGAAAAGTAACAAGAGTAAAAACAAAGCTCTCCACAAAACGTTGTTGCTGCTTATCATATTTCTTTAGATTGCCTTATCTAACTTACTGATTTAGTCGATTTTCCTATTGCTGTTTTTCACTTGTCACATGACATTTGAATTTCACCGTAATATTCACACAAATCTTAATCATGCCCCATAGTTATAGTGATAAAACGATCAGGCCAGGATCAGGTCCACTTCGCTGTCAAAACCGGAAAACGTGAACAGTAGCGCAGCCCCTAGAACCCGGACCTAGGAAAAAACCGGGAAAAATCGCCCAAAAGCAGCAAAAACCAGTAAAATCGCGGGGGGGGGTACTTGGGTTAATGTTTGCTGGGCATGTGCCGCTGGCCTCTCAGAGCCCCCACCCCATTTTAGTCTATTTTTTGGCCAATTATAGACCCCATCTTAGTCTTTTTTTGGAAAATGTAATTTTTGCGATCCCAACTTAGTCACTTTCTATTTATGCATCTACCTTGTTACCTTGGTTTCAAGAACGGAATGTAATGCGTTCAATGCAAGCTTATTGTTAAATTTAATAAACAACTTTCTGATATTTTTAACCGAGAATCTTCCCATTTTGATTCCCTATTTACCCCCAAAATTCGAAAATTTGCGACCCCATTCTAGTAACTCTATTGAAAATGCGACCCCATTATAGTCACTGCAGTTGTGAAAATGCGACCCCATCCAGCAGCACATCCCCATTGGGCTCCTGTATTTTAAAGGAAGTACCCCCCCCCGGGAGTAAAATCCAGAAAAATCACACCAAAGCCCCAAAATGAGATTTAAAAAAAAAACAAAATCGGATCCAAAATCTCAAAAATCAGATCCAAAAATCCCAAAAATCTAAATCAAAATCCCAAAAATAAAAATCCAAACTCTCCAAAAATTAAAATCATAATTTGATGCAAATTTATCAGAACGAACCTTGAAAACCACCCAACCCACGTGCACAGTTTCAGCTAATTTTCGTATAATATCTATGGAAGGCATATATACATTCCAACATTTTGCTTTTCTTAACCATTCATAGATCCAACTTATATGTTGTTGGTATATTTTAACGGCTTCAAATATCATCACTAAAATTGAAACACTTAATGAAATTGATAGATATGATAGATTTGATTTATATATGACATACAAAGACCTTTACTTATCCCAAAGAGAAAGACGTGACCAATTAAGACAGGGTATATCAAACGAAAACATCCGAAGATTGCGGACAAATGCAAGTAACAAAGATTCTAGTCATCCCAAAGATTTTTTGTTATCTAAAATTCATGAAAGAAAATTTTGCATTCCGATTGATCATCCAGTTTTAACCGATGGTGGTGTATTCTATCCATATGGTTTGAGAGATAATTTGAAATTCGAGTTAACTCTACCAGCTGTGAAAAATATTGTTTACTACACGAATTCTGCTAACCCACCTAATTATCAATTAACAAATATTGAATCAGAATACAGGAGTATGAAGAATGATTTTTTGTCTAGTGGTGTACAACAGGTCTACAAAGATGAGATAAGGATGGAATAATCACCAAACATATTAATTTACTAAGAAGATCAGCCATTGGAATTTATGTTTATTCATGGTTTTGGGTGCCAGTTTTTCCTGGTTTTTCCTGGTTCCGGGTTCCAGGGGGTGCGCTAGGACCGGCGAAATACATCTACTAACCGCATAAGGCAGCATTCACGTTTTCCGGTTTTGACAGCGAAGTGGACCTGATCCTGGCCTGATCGTTTTATCACTATAACTATGGGGCCTGATTAAGATTTGTGTGAATATTAGGGTGAAATTCAAATATCACGTGACAAGTGAAAAAACAGCAATAGGAAAATCGACTAAATCAGTAAGTTAGACAAGGCAATCTAAAGAAATATGACAAGCAGCAACAACGTTTCGTGGAGAGCTTTGTATTTACTCTTGTTACTTTTCTTGTCCGTCCCTGACTAATTTTGTAAAGAAACCCAAAGAGAGATCTAGGACGCAACCGGCGTTTTAGTTATGTGAAACATGTCCCGCCTTCTGTCTCTTTGAGACTTATTTCAGACCGCGAACTGTGCTATTTAAAAAAAGAATAGATGCATCCTTTCAAAGTTTCAATTTTTCAGGATATAACCGTATTATTTTAGACAGGATACGGGACGCAATTAGGGGCGTGATGTCACGCAACACAGTCAACGGCGTGCGTTAACCTCGTTGATTTCACGTTGCCTAGCTGTCAAAGAGCCTGTGGATTTGGCCTGTATTTCGAGGACATTTAAAACCTAGACTGTGTCAAAAGTA
Source organism: Ricordea florida (assembly GCA_949710005.1). Classification (NCBI taxonomy): domain Eukaryota; kingdom Metazoa; phylum Cnidaria; class Anthozoa; order Corallimorpharia; family Ricordeidae; genus Ricordea; species Ricordea florida. The sequence continues at coordinate 9,989,341 of OX453282.1, read as the reverse complement.
ACAATAATTATTCTTAAGCTGCTGGGATACGTTCCTGCTGTATATTCTGGTCTATCTTCATTGTTTTCCCGGTGTTTTGAATGGACAACGACCGGTAGCTTAGGTCGTGCGTAACGGAGTTTGAAAGACAAAACAAGTGCATCCCAGAAGCAAATTTTTGATCGGAAACCCAACTCTTAATCAAGGTAAGCCTGATTTTGAACAAATATGGTCAAAAATAATTCCTATTGTCCCATTCCTGGCTCATCGGTGACTTTGTTTACGTGATAAAATAACATGATCGGGATCAACTGAACTATCGCATCACCGTATCACGTAGCAAATTACATGAAATTGAGCAAATTGGTCGACTAAATCTGAGGCGCTCGCTCAAAAACCTTATTGAACATATATGAAATGGAGAAATATAACATCTCTAGAGCTCAAAATCTGATTTTGGGGCTATTTGAAGAATGGCCCCTTATGTAGAATTGGAGTTTAATTTTGCCCCTAAATTACCCTGTTGTCAAGTACCTACTAAACAAAGCTCATGAACCTTGTCACGAAATCCGTATTTAATCCGGAAATGTTTCTTAGATGACTGTCAGCTATTTGATTTTGCTGAATTAAGTATAACATCGTCGGTAAAAAGTATATTCGGACGTCGCGAGGCAATTTTTTAGACCAATAAATTTCTCAGTAAATTGAGGCGTCAAACCGTCTAAATCGAAAATCTCGATTTTCTCACAAAATTCGATCTAACTCACAAAATAAACCCCAGAACCTTCTTAATCTCACTAAAATCTTCCATTAGACTCAAAATAAGGGTAGGTTAGGTTTTGAGTTGTGGCCGCGATTTATCGATTTTGCTCGATTTTTGTGTGCATTCACTCTTAATAATAATAACTAGACGCTCCACGTAGCGTTAACTCGGGCTTGCTTGGTTCGTGTATTGTGAAGCTTCTGTGCTTTTAGTTTACTGCTAAACTTGGTTTTTGAAAGTGCAAAATTGGAGTGAACCGACGTACTTATTCAAGATACGGAACGCCACGCCGCGCGCAAAACGCCGCAGAATGCTCGAAGTTTGCACCACAGGCAGCCCAAGCTGTTTATCTGTTGGTTTATAAGCTGCGATACAAGCAAATTGATAGTCACTACTAAAATATGATCTTACTCAATAAAAGTTATGGAATCATTAGTAATTGTGCGTTACAAAATTGTTTAAATCGTAAATAAAGCCGTATTTCACGAAAACGCTCAACTTCTTTTGGTGTGGGCCTACCACGAATGGTGTGTGGATCTGTATGAGATATGAGCGTAAAATTCATGATTCTTTCGAAAATCTTCCTCAGAAAACGCTGCATTGCATACCAAACTCGACTCCCGAAGACCAAACAAGTCGCATAGTCGCATGCCGCATGCACGATTAGTCATCCCTAGTTTCCACGCTCTCCACGAGGAACGCCTGGGACCATGACCCCCCATTTGGCGACCAAACCGCTAGCATTTTTAGACTCGGGCTTTGCTTTGTAAGCAAGCCCGAGTAATAATAATAATAATAATAACCTTTATTTGAGTGTCAACTGTATCTAGCATTGACGTACTAATTGCGGACATTGTAAAGCACAAATTAAATCAAATCAGACCATATTAAATTAAATCAAATGTTGGTTTTTGTGAGGAGAGGAAAACCGGAGTACCCGGAGAAAAACCTCTCGGAGCAGAGCAAAGAACCAACAAACTTAACTCAGCCCACATATCACGCCGGGGCCGGGAATCGAGCCTCGGCCACATTGGTGGAAGGCAAGCGCTCTCACCACTGCGCCAGCCCTGCTCCAAATGATATTTTGTGTATGGTATATTGTAATATGGTTAGGTAACTCACAAAAAAGTACTTAGTAATTGACTATCAAGAGTACAATTTCTTGTTTGGACTATAATAACTGAAAACAAATGCTAAATATGTTTTGCCTTAAAAAAACACATAATTAATATAATGCTTTTTTTAATTATTTGACTTACTGACATTTTAAAGAACATTATGTATAGCTTGTTAAGTCTTATTTGACAAATGGTTATCCAAAAATTGATATTCAGAAAAAAATAAAAAGGAATCACTTGTAGATTGTTTTTTTTTTATTACATGTATTTAGCACGGGCGTTGCATGAATGACTGAGCATGAATGTATGTGAGCCTAGCCTTGTTGTAGACTACAACTGACTTTTGATAAAACTGGTCATCAATCTAATTAAGCTACCTAAATTGCTTATAAATCAGAAATAAAAAATCAACAAATCTCAAAGTTCTGTGAGAGTTTGACAGCAATAAGGTTGAAAAAAAACTAGACAAACCCAAACCACCGTCATTTTAATATGCAAACCAAGTGCACGTACACGTACAATGCTCTCAAAAAATAATTGTAAAAGTTTGTAATGCTAGGTGAATGAAACCCATATTCTGTTGCATCGCATTAAATGGTAAATTTTTGCCTCTGAATGACGAACTTTCGCCTTAAAAACAAACTTTCCAGAGACCATCAAACCTTGAACGGACGTTACAAGTCCGAAGACCGTCTGATTAAAAGGTTCTAAGCTTTTGAAAGCCTTGAACTGCTCCTTTGTATAGTAACTTGTCTCCAACACTAAATAGCTGAGCAAATCAACTTAACAAATTTTATTTTATTTATTTAAATTTGGAAATATAACAAAAGATACATTGGAACTGGCCTGCAGTTAGCGAGACTATTCGAGGCAGGCCAGGCTACAATAACAAAGGGCTCGAAACGTCAGCACCTCCCTTTTACCTTACGGTGGTATAACTTACTTAATCAACTCGTTTGATTTACCCAATTTCTTTTGTTCCCTTGGAAGGCTTGCCGGATCCGACCACAGATATTTTCTGTATACACCGTTCCTTTACGTGGCCTTCCAGGTTTTTGGCATATTCAGAAAGCACAGGAATGTTTTTTCATCTCCTTACAGGATTTTTCCTCGGAGAAATTCATTTTAAACTCCAAAACATACGAATAAAACTAAATAACAGCGTAGAAGTGGCCTTTGCTTTACATTTCACTCGAGGGGCTCCAACATGGCGGATGCCCATATATGGATACATCGGTGGCGTCAGGTGAAAACCATGAAGCCATGAGAAAGCCATGAAGCGGATCTTTTCCACCAAACATATTAAAATATTAAGGTTAAATATTTTTAAAATCTTTCGGGAATTCTCTAACCATTTCATTTAAGACCCCGGTTTGAATCTCACCCATTTCTATTGCATTATTCTGAATACCTAGTTTTAAGCTATTGTAATGGCTTCTTCTAATAATATGTTACTAAATTTTTACTCAGTAATCTTATCATCTTTTAAAGATCTATAAATTAAATCCTCGATTCGATGGCCCTTTGATCTAACTAATTGTGTAATTTTGGAATGCTTTGATATTTTTTCGGTAAACGTAACTCCAATGGTTGTACTTATAGCACCGAATAATCCGGCCATGGTACCTATCGGTCCACCTACAATGCCGCCAAATCCAGTTAATGATAAAACTAAGCCAGTGACGGATAATATAATGGAAATACTTGCTGTTGATCCTATTGCTATTTTCTAATGTGTTTGTATCGGTTGCTGGTATTTTCGTATTTCTCAATTTCATCTTCTAAGTGTTTTAATATTTCTCTAGCTTGTTTAAGTCGAAAGTTAATTCCATTTCCTTCGGGCATTTAAAAATACCATTAAAGAATTTCTAAATCATTTTTTTTTTCTTTTTTAATCGTTCAATGACGAATACGACTAAGGCGACTATCAATAACCACGCATTTTTAGCTAAAAATCCGACTGCCTCGCCAGCGGTTTTAAACAGGAAACTAACAATAGCTCCTTACGTTCCAGGTAAAATCTTCCCAAGTTGTTTTCCTAGTGCTTTTAAACCATTCCCGACCGCATCGGCAACTTTTTTCAAACCCGATCTTGGATTTGAAACTATCAGACCAATAACAACACCAACGGCGCTGAGTACTGCAAAAGCTGTGAAGCCATATTTCTAAAATATTTCTCTAACTACTCGATCCCGCAATGGCATTCTCTCTCGTAATTCCTCGTTTTCTCTTTCGAGATCATCCATTTCTTGTTGCTCTTCCTCTATAGTTCTTTTCGAGAATTTCTATTTGGTTTTCTTCTTCAGGTGTTTTAAGTTGTTTATCTTGGGAAATTTTAGATCCTCGTTAAGTTTATCAATTAAGCCTCTTTTTTTAGCTATTTCCTGGTCATTGGTATCAACAACCTCCTAGGCTGTAGCTCCCAAAAATGTTTGCATTGTATCGGGTAGTTTTTTTTAAGTCAGCCACGATCTTATCATCGGCGTTTAATACTATATTGGACTTTTTCCTTCCAACTAAATAATTTTACCATCACGTTCTCCATAGCATCTTCCCAAGTTACAAGATTTTGAAAAGTAACATTAGGGAATTTACTTTTTAATCGAGGTACAGCCTTATTCGATGCCTCAACTCCGTCCGCTTTTAATTGACCCATACGTGGCATTTCAATAGCTTCCGACGGTAATTGTTGATATCTAACGCCCATAGATGTTTTTGGTCTTGTGCCGCTACGTTCCCAATTGCGGGATATTTTTTATTCTATTTAAAAAACTTATTTTTTCACGCATTGGCGTCATCCTACCAAGTAAAGGATCGTCTTCGAAATCGTCTTAATCCATTTGTTCGGCTCTTTCACCAATGGTAAACGGATCTTCCTCAGGGTTTACCCGATTCTTCTGGTTCCAATGGGTCATATTCTGCCATTTTTATTTTAGCCTATAGGAATCTTTTATTATAGGAATCGGCTAGCTAGAGAACCCAATGCTAGCATGCCACCCCAACGTAAATGAATTCTCCCGTTTTCTGGTTTGGACTCGGTCTATAATAATCTGCAAATTTTGGCTCCTTTAGGGCAAAATTTGGATGTGTCTGACTATATAATACAAACGCCTTATACGTATCTTCTACATATTGATCGGCATCATCAGCTGCGTCTCTTTGTTTATCATACCAATCCATTAATTTCTGTCGTTTTTCAACGTAATCGTTAAAATCTTTCTTTTATTTTTTCATCGCTTTATCGTGTCTTTCAAGTTCAGCTTCCGCCTCGTCAGACTTACCACCTTTCATTGCGTTAGCGATAGCACTACCTCCGATGAAAGCCGTAGCATTCAAAATCACCCCTCTAATGATGATTGCGATACTCGGTTAGAAAGCTTTCTTTCAATAATTTTTTTCCAAAATATCCTACACCTGCGGATAATCCCACTAAAACTGATGCATCCATGACTGTTTTCACCAGCATATTTTGATCCGTTGACATTATATCCGTTTAAATCATGGAATCTTTAAATATCGTCATTCATAACAAATTTTGGTTTTCTAGGTTCTGGCACTTTTATCTGGACTTTGTGTTCTGTATCTTGTTTTGGTTTATAAAAATAACGCAAAAATAATGCTGTTAAACCAACCGCGATTAGTGATATTGCTGTTGTTAAACTGATATCCATGATTTTACTTGCTTTTGCTTCCATTTCTGCTTCGCGTGTGGTTTCTCTATCCAAAGCTTTTCTTGCTCGTTTATTATATTCCTGAAGTCGCTGACCGGCTTTGACTTTATTGGAATCCTTTTTCTTTTCTGGCTTTAGTTCTTTAGGTTCTTTAATGATTCGCTCAGTTGTTTCAGTGTTTTCTGATATCGTTAACTTAGGTTATCTGGCAATCTTTATTTATATTTTCAACAGTGTCCTCTAGTTTGTTAGCTGGTTCTTCTTCGGTAAATTTAATATGTTTGGCAACTTTAAATAATCCCCTAGCAAGTGCTACGAATCTACCACCTTTTAAAACTAAGAGTCCAGCAATATTGCTTAAGTCCCGCTTCACTAATCAAAAGTATTTAACTCGCTTTGCGGTAATAATCAATTTTTTTTGAATATTGTATTCATAAGTAAGTAAGTAAGTAAGTAAAAACTTTATTTCAGTGTCTATGGATTTAGCCCTTGTGGGCTAATTGGGGACACTAATTAGAATACTTAACCTAAAATCATTTAAAATGCCTAACTATTGAAACTATTAACAACTAGTACTTACAGTGTTTTCTATTAGCCTGATATCATTTAAAATACTTAAAAAGAAATAGACTAGTATTTGCAGTATTTCCTACGCACTGCAGAGCTTACAGCAGTTGCTGTTGTTTTCTTTGTAGTCCGAAAGAGTGAGTTTTCTAATTTTAGTTCTAAAAGTAGCTACTGTAGGCGAGTTTTTCAAGTCTTTACTTAATTTTGTCCATAGTAATGGTCCAAGATATCTAATACAATGTTTCCCGTAACGTTTAGTGTCGAAACGCGGTAAGACAAAATCACTGTTTCTAAGCGAGTGTGTAGAGCGTTTGCGGACGAAAAGGGCAGAGACATTTTCTGGTGCAAGCCCATTCTTGACCTTGTACATAAGTATTGCTGTATCCTGTAAACGCCTGTTATATAATGTGGGCAAATCTGCACGTCCCAAGAGCTCTTTGTAGGTTTCGGAATGTGATTTATATATAGCTCTTAGTGCGCGTTCCTGAATTCGCTCGAGTTTCCTTTTGTCCGATGACCTACAAAATTGCCATGTTAAATGGCAGTATGTTAGGTAAGGCAAAATGAATGTCTTATACAATAATAACTTAGCCTTGCAAGGTATTAAATTGCGAAGGCGAGAAAGTACTCCGACTTTCTGGCTGGCCTTAATGCATAACTCGCGGATATGCTCGGTGAACTCAAGTTTATCGTCAATGTAAACTCCCAATAGTTTGATTTTTTCTGTTTTTATAATGTCTGTATCGTCAATGTTGAGGACTGTGTCACTCTTGTTCTTATCGAGTTTCCTTGGATTAATAATTAGCGACTGGAACTTGTCTGGGTTTGCTTTTAAGTAGTTCTTTGAGTACCAGGTCAGGGCTTGCCTACCATGAATTTTCAAGCTGCGCCCAGCGTCACATCCGAAATTTGCACCACAATGATTACAAATGGTATCCAAATTAAGTTTTGTTAAATATTGATTTCCACAGTTTTCACACACATATATCTTAATACTTGGTCGATCTAAACTCACAGTTCATGATTTCCACAATGGCGTCGCTTACCGTAAACACATGGCATGTTAAATTTCCAGATCCAGATTTCCCTCGTGTGATTGTTAATCGAATACCATCTCGGGTGCCATTAATCGATAATCCACTGCCGTGTAATGAACCATCTTCATATGTCCTAAGATCTATCCAAACCGCAAATCGATTATTGTAAAAATCAGTTTCATTTACGTTTTCGACCTCAAAGCGACGTTTCACATTTTGCAAAAGGTCACTTAGTATCATGCCCTTGGAATACAATTGGTTTGGTGCACCATCAATGGCCAGATTTACACTAGAGACGGATCATCCGTCCAGACGGATCATCGGTCAAGACGAATCATCTAACTAGTATAAACACGGGACGAACTATGATACGAACTATTGTTGCGTCTCGTAGTTCGTCCCGTATTTACACTAGGAGGATAATTTGCCTAAGCGTGACGAAAAGGCATGGGTACAAGTCAAATCGTCACCTTGCCGACCTTGACCAAATTGGCGGCAAATTTCAAAATGGCGGCAACAACACGGTTCGCGAAGCTGTTTTCGGGAAAACGAGAAGCTGTTGAAGAGGGACTGTACTCTTCCCAGAGGCTGAGTGATAAAATGGCAAATAAGTGTTGCACGCAGGACTAAAGCCGCTCAATCAGCTGGTCTGGCCGCTGTTTTGCTAAAAAAGAAACCGAGAGAAGAGAGAGGTGAAGATGAACTTCCCTGCATCTGAGGTAGCCATCTTGAGTTTGTATTTCACTGCAAGAAACGAGATCCTGATTTTTGAGTAGTTCGTCTTCTGCCCGTATTTATACAGACAGACGGATCATCCGTCCAGACGAATTATCCACGGTAGTTCGTCTGTCAAGACGAACTACCGTGATAGTTCGTCTGGACGGATGATCCGTCTGAAAGCCCGTATTTATACACAGACGAATTATAAGACGAACTACCGTTCTTTGCCCAAGTTCGCCCCAGACGGATGATCCGTCTCTAGTATAAATGTAATAAGGGTAAGTTGAAGCCACACATATGCGCACTGAGGCGACAGTGGTAGAAGGGATTAAACCCTGTTGCTACCAAAAAGATGAAAAAAATCGAGCTCAAAAGCCAGCAGCCATGAACAGCTGTTTCGGCCTTGTTAGGGCTCATCAGCATGGCACAGCATTATGAATGTCAAGGTGATGAAAAATGGTAGGGTTGTGGGATGTGGCTTGAAATGACAATGTGAAAATGTAATTCACATCCCACAACCCTACCACTTTTTATCCCCTTGACATTCATAATGTGGGAACCCAGAGCTCTTCTGCTAGCCGTGCCATGCTGATGAGGCCTAACAAGGCCGAAACAGCTGTCCATGGCTGCTGGCTTTTGAGCTCGATTTTTTCAACTTTGTTTTGGTAGCAACACGCTTTAATCCCTTCTACCACTGTCGCGTTTAGTGCGCATATGTGTGGCTTCAACTTACCCTTATTACATTTTGACATTGTCATTTCAAGCCACATCCCACAACCCTACCATTTTTCATCTCTAGTATAAGTAGGGCCAATATCGATTTCTATTGATGATATTCCAGGATTACTGAAGTACTCACTATCGCGTTGACCAGCGGTTGGTGTTGCAATAAAGAAACATAATATTCCTAATATGGAACGCCTCGGAGAATTAATATGTAGATTAAGTATTCCTTCATTTGGTTTGGAAAAAGTAAATGTCTTAAACAGATTTATATTTTCGTAGTAAAAGCCAGTGCCCATTTTATACGTTGATAAAATTCAATTAGCCAAATATTCACTATCAATGGCTCTATATTCCAATTCCATATTTTTAAGTTTACAATTGGGGGCCTTAGTTGTGTCCGAATATACCACAATATCATTGACTAAAGCCATTTTTAATTCCTCGCGAAGCGAGGCCGAAGGCCGAGCGTAGCGAGGTTACTAATCGTCTCGCCTTCGGTCAGACCACGTGGCTCGCAAGCCCGAGTAAATCGAGCCGAGAGTTTTTATATATGTATATATATTTATAAAGTGTAAAAGTTGATTAATCGTAAAACAGTGCTCAATACGTGAACGTAGAGCGAAGTAGCTGTTGCGGGAGAAAAAACACAAACAAACTACAGGTTTATCCCTACAAGCCTGTTTCGTGGTTGCCCACTCATCAGGGGATATCCCCTGATGAGTGGGCAACCACGAAACAGGCTTGTAGGGATAAACCTGTAGTTTGTTTGTGTTTTTTCTCCCGCAACAACTATATATATTTATATATATATATATCTATATTTTAAAGGTGTCCGTTCGCAGGCCAGGTTACCTGGCAACATGAATTCATGTGAATTTCCGCCATTTCGAATTCCGTTAATGATGTTTTGAAAATAATGTTAATTTTGTGGAAACCGATTTCACTAATCCTGGAAATACATCTCAGCAAGAAGATCTCCGAGATATACAAGAAAGAGTGGCGAGGGATCGTCGTCGAGTAAGTTTGAATGCCGCAAAAATCAGCGCACGGGAAGCGGCGACTCAAAGAATAGATTAAGAAACTACGGTAGGGACGATAACAAGAGACATGGCAGCAGAGACAACAACTGTTCGTTAAAAAAAGGCAAAGGAAACAGCAAGGAAAAGGACCAGGAAGGCAATCAAGTTAGATGGGAAATTGAATTTGTTATAGATAGTAACAAAGACTCGTTTTAGCTATACAGGACATGAGAGACTTCGAACGGAAACCGAGTAGGAACGACTTCAAAAAGATTGAGATACACTGGAAAATATGATAATCACAAGGCAAACTGCAATGAAAACAGAATTTAAGGAAATTCATGGCAACAGCGTACAGACAGAATCAGAGGACGAACGAGGAAACACATTACCATATCGTCGTGAAAAAAGTTTCGGGAAAGGGGAAACAGAAACAAACCGCAAAGAAATGAAAGATGACAGTCACGTAGTATTTATACTGCAATGAGAATGCAAGTAGGTATTTTTCGTAGTGAAACGTTTGCCTTCCATTTTAAAGAAATTCCCAATACAGAGGTTGCAGTTGTGATAGCAATTATTTATAATTATGTGATCTGATATCATTGGAACAGTGAAAATATATTGTAGATTTGTTTGATGTAGCAGTTATGTTCAGCATTTTCAACAAAAAAACATACCAAACAATAAGTGACTGGTTCTGCAGTATTATCAGTGATCAGTGCAAGTATTTGTAAATAAAGCAGTTGTCATTACTGACTTCTGAGTAGTATTTCTCTTTGCTATATTTCTTTCCTACATATATGTATTAAGTAATTACAAGGTTTCGTGGGGACAAACAATTTCCAGACCCATTTCAAAATGGGTTTTTACCTTTGAGTTCCAAGTATCCCTGGGAGTTACTCTCTTAGCCCCCACCCTTTTCCCACAAATCAAAAGTTAATTTAAGCCCTACATTGCAAAATTAGGCATAAAATCTTAACCTTTTTCCTTAATGCTGTTTAAATCATTTTTATGATGTCAAATACAAATATTTAATGACAACCACAATACACAGTTGACCTTTTTCATTAGAAAAACTCTATAAGGGAGAAACTAAAGTTTGTAATGCTAAAATTTTTAGTGATCTTTCTTATATATTCATTGCAAGGGTGCTGTATGTAATAACAAGTCTTTGAAGTTTCCTAAATGGCCTATACTTTCAATCATGATTTTCCACACTAACTGTATGGACAAATAACTGCACTAGCCTGATTGCCACAGGTAAGAAAATGGTAAGGAGAAAAATTCTTCAAGGTCAGTGAAAAGTCTGGGAATTTCAAATCAAGTAAGGGAAAGTTTAAGTATTTGAGAGAATTAAGGGAAAAGTGAAATTTAAGACTACTAATTTATTTCTTGCCAATTTAGTGATGGTTTGGTGTGGTCAAGAATGTGACATGAAATGTGTTGGATTGGTAGAATTAAATGGCTGATTACCTGATTTTGAGTATCCAAGAAAATCAATCCTTCTTCCATAACCTTGTTATTTTAAGAAACTATAAATCCATGTACACTGTATGTGAATTTCGGAAAGCATATTAAATAAATGGGTGGAGAGGTAGGCTGTTTGGAGAGGTTGGAGGCCATTACCAGGACTAATTTTGGACTTTTCTAATTTAGTTGGAAAGGGAAATTTTACATTTGTCAGGGAAATGTAAGGGAATTTCAAGATCCTGTGGCTGTGCAACCATGACTTGATTGTAAGTCTAAAAGAATAAATGGTATTTTTCATAGTTGAGTAATTTTTACCACCTCTGATACAAACCCTATTCAGAATAAAACTGTATTGCTTGCAGTAGCAGAGGAACCTTTTCTCAGAATAGGACATACACCCCCACCCCGTAACAGTATATTATGTTTAACATAAAAAATAACAATACCAGAAATTATTCCTCGCGAAGCGAGGCCGAAGGCCGAGCGTAGCGAGGTTACTAATCGTGTCGGTTCCGGTCAGACCACGTGGCTCGCAAGCCCGAGTAAATCGAGCCGGGAGTTTTTATATATGTATATATATATATATATATATTTATATATATGTTTATATATATCTATATTTTAAAGGTGTCCGTTCGCAGGCCAGGTTACCTGGCAACATTACTCCATGTGAAATTCCGACATTACGAATTCCTTGAATGATGTTTTGAAAATAATGCGAATTTTGTGGAAACCGATTTCACTCGTCTTGGAAGTACATCCCAGCATGAAGATCTCCGACATATACAAGAAAGAATGGTGAGAGATCGTCGTCGAGTAAGTTTGAATGCCGCAAAAAATGCACACGGGAAGCGGCGACTCAAAGCAGAGATTGAGAAACGACGGTAGGGACGATAACAAGAGACATCGCAGCTAAGACAAGAACTGCTCGCTCAAAAAAAACAAAGGAATCAGCAAGGAAAAGGACCAGGAATACCATCAAGTTACCATCAAGTTAGATTGGATATTGAATTTGTTATGGATAGAAACAAAGACTCCTTTTAGGTATACAGGACATGAGCAAGCGATTACATAACGAAATTGGCGAACAAAATTTAGCAAAATGACTTAGAACGGAAACCGAGTAGGAACGACTTCCAGCATGCAGACAGAATCAGGGCTCCTACTCCGTGTACCGGCACAGATGACGTAGCGCATTGTTTCATCATTGTGTGTAAAATTATTCAGTAACATGTTTGTTATTGTCTGGCTTTGTTTTACGTCATCTGTGCCGGTACACGGAGTAGGAGCCAGAATCAGAAGACGAACGACAAAACAGATTACCATATCGTCGTGAAAAAAGTGCCAGGAAAGGGGAAACAGAAACCAACCGCAAAGAAATGAAAGATGACAGTCACGTAGTATTAATACTGCAATGAGAATGCAAGTAGGTATTTTTCGTAGTGAAACGTTTGCCTTCCATTTGAAAGAAATTCCCAATACAGAGATTGCAGTTGTGATAGCAATTATTTATAATTATGTGATCTGATATCATTGCAACAGTGAAAATATATTGCAGATTTGTTTGATGTAGCAGTTATGTTCAGCATTTTCAACAGAATAGATACCAAACAATAAGTTACCGGTTCTGCAATATTATCACTGTTCAATGCAATTATTTGTAAATAAAGCAGATGTCGTTACGGACTTCTGAGTAGTATTTCTCTTTGCTCTATTTCTTTGCTACATATATGTATTACGTAATTAAAAAGTTTCGTTGGGACAGACAAGTTCCATAGCCATTTCAAAATGGGTTTTTACCTTTGAGTTCCATGCATTCCTGGGAATTACTCTCTTAGCACCCACCCTTTTCCCACAAATGAAAAGTTAATTTAAGCCCTAATTTGCAAAATTAGACAACATCTTAACCTTTTTCCTTAATGCTGTTTAATTCATTTTAATGATGTCAAATACAAATATTTAATAACAACCACAATATGCAGTTGACCTTTTACATTGGAAAAACTCTACAAGGGAGAAACTAAAGTTTGAAATGCTAAAAGTTTTAGCTGTTTTTCTGTTTGCTGTTTTATGTATTCATTGCAAGGGTGCTGTATGTAATAACAAGTCTTTAAAGTTTCCTAAATGCCCTATGCTTTCAATCATGATTTTCCACACTAACTGTATGGACAAATGACTGCACTGGCATGATTGCCACAGGTCAGAAAATGGTAAGGGAAAAAATTCTTCAAGGTCAGTGAAAAGTAAGGGAATTTCAAATCAAGTCAGGGAAAAGTGAAATTTAATACTACTAATTTATTTCTTGCCAATTCAGCTTTGGTTTGGTGTGGTCAAGAATGTGACATGAAATGTGTTGGATTGGTAGAATTAAATGACAAGCTGATTTTGGGTTTCCAAGAAAATCAATCCTTTTTCCATGAATTGGTTATCGTAAGAAACTATCAATCCACGTACACTGTATGTGACTTTCTGAAAGCATATTAAATAAATGGGTGGAGAGGTTGGTTGTGAGAGGAGGTTGGAGGTCACTACCAGGACTAATTTGTGACTTTTCTAATTTAGTTGGTAAGGGAAATTTTACATTTGTCAGGGAAAAGTCAGGAAATTTAAAGATCTTATGGCTGTGGCAACCATGACTAGATTCTAAGCTTAAAAGAAGAAATGGTATTGTTCAGAGTTGAGTAATTTTTACTTCCTATGATACAAACCCTATTCACAAGAAAAACAGAATTGCATGTAGTTGTAGAGGAACAATACCTTTTCCCAGATTAGCACATACACCCCAACCCAATAACAGTATATTATGTTAAACATAAGAAATAACAATACTAATAATAATATCAATACCAGTAATAATATTAAAAATGATAATGATAATAATATGATAATAATAATCATGATAATTGCAAAAAATGAGAAAGTACAAAAAGTAAAAATAATATAATAATAAGTAAATACGTAAATTGGGGTTTTATACCTCATAGGAAAAACCATTAGGAGTCCTTTACAAACTAGCTTCGCGAGGTTTTGCGGGAGTCGTATTTCTAGTAATAATAATAATCATAATGCAAGAATATATAATAATCATAATAAAAACAAGAAATGAGAAAATACAAAAAGTGATAATAATTTCCTCGCGAAGCGAGGTTACTAATCGTGTCGGTTCCGGTTCAGACCACGTGGCTCGCAAGCCCGAGTAAATCGAGCCGAGAGTTTTTATATATGTATATATATATATATATATATATATATATATATATATATATATATATATTTATATATATATCTATATCTATATTTTAAAGGTGTCCGTTCGCAGGCCAGGTTACCTGGCAATAGTAACGCACTTGAGAACTGCTGAATTTCCGCCATTATTTGGTGATGCCTTTTTGAAAGTAATGTAAATTTTGTGGAAACCGATTTCACTCGTCCTGGAAGTACATCCCAGCAAGATGATCTCCGAGATATTCAAGAAATATTAGCACGAGATCGTCGCCGAGTAAGTTCGAATACCGTGAAAATCAACACGGGGAAAGCACGACTCAAAGCCGGGATAGAGAAACGACAGCAGGGAGAATAACAACAGCCAAGACAACAACTGCTCGCTCCAGAAAAAGGCAAACGAAACAGCAGGGAAAAGGACTAGGAATTCAATCAAGTTAGTTTTGAATTTGAATGTGTTATTGATGGAAATACAGGACATGAGTGAACGATTACATAACGAAATATATTGGCGTAGTACATTTAGCAAAACGACTTCGAAGGGACATCGAGTAAGCCGGAACGACTTCAACGATTGGAGATATCTCTGGAAAATAATTCTATTAGTCTAAAAACGGAATCGGAAGACGACCAACAGATTACAAGAGAATGTAAATAGGTATTTTTCATAATAAAACGATAGCGTTTCCAGTTTGAAGTAATTCCCAACACAGAGAGTTGCAGTTGTTATAGCAATCATTTATAACGATGTCATCTGATATCATTGCAACAGTCAAAATATTGTAAATTTTCTTGATCTAGCAGTTCTGTTAAACATTTTCAACAGAATATATACCCTGTGTCACTATAAAGTACTGGTTCTGCAATATTATCAGTGATCAATGCGATCATTTCAAAATAAAGCAAAGGTGATTACTGAATTCTGAGTAGTATTTCTCTTTGCTATATATATATGTATGTATTCTCTGATTGAAAGGTTTCAATAATATTGTGTAGAGACAACAAGTTTCATAGCCTTTTCACAATGGGTCAGTTTTACCTTAGAGTGCAATGACCCCCCCCCCCCCCTCCCCTGATAATATTGCTATCTAGAACCTCTGCCCTTTTTTCACAAATGAAATGTTCATTCAAGCCTTAATTTGAAAAGTTAGACATAACATATTAACTTTGTTACTTTCTGCTGTTTACTTTATTTTTATGATCATCATGTCAAATATCAATATTTCATAACAACCACAACATACAGTTAACCTTTTACACTGGAAAAACTTTATAAAGAAGAAAATAAATTTTGTAATGCCAAAATGTTTATGATCTTTCTCATATATTCATTGCAAGTGTGCTGTATGTAGTAACAATTAAGTGTTTCAAGTTTCCTAAATGCCCTATGCTTTCAATGATTTTCCACACAAAATTTATAGACAAATGACTGCACTAGATTCTAAGCCTTAAAGAAGAAATGGTATTCTTTGGAGCTGTTTTGATTACTACCACCTCTGATGGAAATTAAATCTGCCTGATGAGTGCGTAAGCACGAAACTCAGAGTTGCAGGGAATCATGTGTGTTTTCATTTAGTAACCCAATTCTAACAATAATAATAATAATATCAATACCAGTAATAATAATAGTAATGATAATAATAATGATAATAATATAATGATAGTGCTTCTCGTTACTATATGTCATTGGTTACAAGTTCAATACCTTTGCCTGCCATGACTTTTTTGATGAAATACCATGCGTATATTAAATCTTTCTTCTGCAGTTTTTATTATAGAAATTTTCATGTATTCAAAATAATATACTATTCTCTGGTTGGTTATGGATATTTTGCCTGTTTCTGTAACAGCACAATTAAACTTTCATGTGGTATACACTTTTGACTGATTGATGTTGATTTAACATTATTTTTTACAGGACTATGTAGTGCAGCAATCTTTATCAACATATTAAGATTTCAATAACTCTTTCTTACATGTATTGTTTTTATGAGATGACCTAAAAATAGCACGACCACATACTATACAGTCGGCACTCACTATTACCAAACCTTTATTCAAAGTTTTTGTAGAATCCAATTGTTTTACCCACAATTTTTATTTTATGTAATGACATTGTATCTCACACTTCTGTTGATATAATAACAAAAAACATAAATAAAAATAATTGGAGCATTCAACTCATCCTCGGTGTAAGAACATATTGTGTTTAAAAGTGATGTACAACAAAGAAGACCAAGCAGTAGACTCAGACTAAGAAAATAAAACTAAAAAAAAAAGACACAGGTTCTTACACCGTGGTAAACACAAGCATTCATATCAACTCTTCAAAATTTCACCTGCAAAAGATTTACAATCATTTTCAATTTGTGTTAAGTGAATATTATTGTGATACCTCATCGACTCTGTATTCCCTGTCAAGAGAATCAATAATAATTTTACTTCTATTCCCTCTGGTGCACTCTCAGTGGCAGTGAAAGAGCTAAATAAAGGTCAATTTTTAAGCACTGTGTTGAGCGGTATACTGATGATGTAATTTGCACCAGGTGTCACTAATTGTGTACCAAACACAGCATAAGAAATAAAATAATGGGGATTACGCTGATATAAAAATAAAATACAAAATATAAAAAAATAAAAAAAAAATATAAAAGCATTGTGACTTCTTCAAAAACTAGCTTCGCGAGGTTTTTGCGGGAGTCGTATTTCTAGTTAAAATTTAAAATAATGTTTTAAGCAATAAGGAGGAAAGACTCCATGGTCTGTTAATATTGGATGATCAATACGAATGCAATACCTAGTACCATGGACACCTTTAAACCTCTCATCATTGGTTTTAGAGGTATCACCGTTTCAAGCACCAGTTCGCAATCTACGTATATTAATATTACTGATGCCCTGGCGCCTCTTGTCTCTTCGGATTTCTGACTTTAAGAACAGATCTGAATACGTTTTGTACGAATCATAACGTTGAGTATCTTGTAATTTTTCGCCCCCATACAAGACAGTTAGTTCCTTCACTAGATTCCGGCCTAGATTATTCACAACCGTATTGCTCGCGTGACCGCTGACTTCTAAGTCAGATACAATGTATAAACTACCGGGTATGATAACCATATTTTTTGCTAATTTTGGAATGCTTAAGTATATTGTCTCGTCTGGGTTTATCGATGATGGATTTAATGTCAACCTGTGAAGAGTAGATAACGCTTTTAAAGCAAATGGTGTTTTCTTGGAAAGATTTGGATCTAATATTTCGCTTATTGTATTAGCCATTTAAAATTTATTAGATTAAAATCTTTAAATCTGATGGATACTAGAGAGGCTATTCTGCGATTGGAAAATTAGCAAGTAAAGCCAATGTTAGCCAGGATGTTGCGAGAAACTGGCGAGAAAAGCAAGGTAAATTTCAAATTTATCTTCCACCGCCAAAATATATACCTAGACCGAGATGGGTTGTCAATAAACCTAATGAAGTTCACTAGGCAGATTTATTGTTTTTACCTTATGACAAATATAGGGGAAAGACTTATAAGTATGCCTTAGTCGTTGTTGACGTTGCGTAGAGGCTGGGTATAAGGATGCCGAACCAGACTTCTAAATACTCGGATGAGGTTGCAAAAGCTTTTAAAAAATTTATTCGCGAAAGTTAACTTGGCCTAAAACACCGGTGGTAGACCTCGAAAGAGGATTTTTTGGAATCACAGAAAAAATGATGAAACAATATGGGGTTATTATACAGAGAAGCGAGGCCAATAACCACCGTGCGAAGGCGCTGGTCGAGAGGGCCAATCACTTGCTGAAAAATTGTTTAGTCATTAATATGCCCAGGAATTTTTGATTGAGGACAGATCACGGGTTTGGGTTAGGAGGTTACCTGGTATTATTAAGATGTTAAATGAAACACCAACACGGTTGACTGGTAAAGAACCGATTAAAGCACTTAAATTGGAAAAAGTGGATATTGGAGATCGTAGCTATAAGCGCCCAGTCGGTAGTTATGAACCCCGATGAGCGTTTATGTCCGATATTTGCTCGCTGATGTTGAGCTTGAGCGTGGTCATAGGAGGGAGACTGATCCTTATTGGTCGCTTGATGTTTTAAAATTGGAAAAAATTATGGTTAGTAAAAATCAGCCGGTTTTGTATTATTTGAAAGATGGACCCAAACGGGGATTTACCCGCGAGGAGATCCAAGTTACACCAAGTGACACTCAGCCTCCACCAACGAGTGTGCTTCATTAAGGATTAGACTTTATTTGATCTTAGTATAAATACTCAAGTGATTATACAAAATCGCGCGCTCTGATTGGTTCGCTATCTCCGATTATCAGTCGATAATCACCTCGTCGAACAAATTGGCTGCCAGTCGTTTTGCCACTGTAAGTGAAGAATAATTTTAAAGAAAACGCTGTCCCTAAATCGACCAAAGAGGCGACCAAATTTGGTGTGAAGCCTTTTAAAGGTATAAAAGGTAACTTAAGTAAGTGTGAATGGATACACAATTGTAGTAAAGTTACAAACTAATTTTTAAAACAAATATGTCTTATATTGAATGTTTGCACTTCGTTTCTTTTCTTAGAATGGTTCAAACAACAAACGAATTTACAACAGAATTAGAAAATATGGAAGTCACAGAGTTAAGCAAATGTTTGTCAAAATTCTATGTGTCAGCGAGGAAAGGAGACGGAAGTTATTACAAAAAAGCAAGTTTACTGTCGATCCGAGCTGCAATTGACCGGCATTTGAGGTCTCCTCCGTACAACAAGAAATTCAGTATTTGCAGCAACACAGAGTTTCACGAGGCCAATAAAATACTGAATGCTTACCTTAAACATCTTTCAAGCTCAGGAAAAATATTGGCAAGTGTTTACAAAGTCCCATTAACAGAAAAAATCGTCCAAAAGCTGTACGAGAACGTTGAACTTGCAACGTCAACAAATGACCCTCGCACCTTACTTCAAACTGCGTGGTTCTTCATTTCCTTGTACTTTGGAAAAAGAAGTCGAGAAAATCAGGCTCTGATCAAAAAGTCAACGATAAAGCTTATTACAACCGCCAATGGTGAAGAATAATTCCAACTGAACAGGAATGAGCCGGGAACGGTCCTAACAATGAAGAACCACACTGGGGGCCTTGATACGACAGAAGATCATTCTGACCGGAAGATGTTTGCACAGCCAGGTGAAAGATGTCCAGTTGCGCTTATGAAGGCATACCTATCACACCTTAATCCCGAGAACGATGCTTTCTTCCAAAAGCCACGAGATTTAAGCGCAAAATTCAGCCCTGCCATGGGTAAAGTTTGGTATTCCGCCTGTAAGCTTGGCGATAACATCCTCGAGAATATGCTGAGAAACATGACCACCAGAGCTGGAATATCACCATATTTGACCAACCACTCGATGAGAGCAACTATTGTCACCGTCCTGTCTTCCAATAATGTCGAGAACCGCAGAATCAAAGCTGTAACAGGACATCGAAGTGACACAAGCATACAGAACTACTGCGAGAGACCCACGCTCGATCAGTTTAAAGATATGTCTTCAGCGCTTTCTTCTTTTGTCGAGGGCCAGGAAAAACAGCAGCTTGCTATTACAGCTCCAACCCAAAAATCAAGATTAGCAATCTCAGCTCCACCTGTTAGCTCTGCCAGTGCTTTAGCTCCAAGACAGAGCTACCTGAATTCTCAACAGGAAAATTTTCTATCGAAAATGGATGTAATCCTGGGGCCATTTTGCCATCTGGTTCTTTCAATAACTGCTCATTCACTTTTAACATTAATGTAAACAACTCAGGTTAACTTTTTCTGTGTCAAATGTAAGAAAATATTGCATTTACTTGATTGCATACGGTTTGTTTGTCGATGAGTCATGAATGAATGAGCAGCTTTGTGAATTTTCCTCGCTTCACTGCACAACTTTCACGTGACAATTGTGACGCGCGCTTTTGATGAAATAATTTTTTTTCGTGTTGTACAATGCTTTTTCTTTTCTTTTTTGAAATAATGACCTGTGTATTTATACTAAAACAATTATGATGATCAGTGATAAGCGGCGAATTGAAATATTAAACGAGACTTACCTGTAATGTGAAGTTTGATTGAGATTCTACCGAGTTACAACAGTGCCAAGGGATTACATGAGATGGCAAGCGCATGCGTCAACTCAGGTTTTGAAGGACTGAATGTGGCTGGTAGACATTACAAAAGAGATACCCCGTAAGTCCAGTAGGGCTGGGAGGGAGGGCATGAAATCCCTTGGCACTGTTGTAACTCGGTAGAATCTCAATCAAACTTCACCTTACAGGTAAGTCTTCATTGAATTTTTCGATTCCACTTAGTTACCAGTGCCTTCGGGCTTACATGAGATTTCGCAGCAACAGACACATAATGTCAAGTGCTACAGAACAAAACAAGTTTATTACCAAGTGCCACCTTTAGCAAAAGTTTGCCTCCCATAACAACATCAGTTACAGAACACACAGAGGTTCATTACAAAGTGCACCTGAGGCAAAGACTACACCTCTTGGAAAATTTCCCAGATTCTAGGTAGAGTGAATAGGCTTATGACAAAGTACCCTGTTTGCAAATTCTGCCTCCTGTAAAATAGGCTTATCATAGAACCGAGCAAACGTTACAGCAGATGCCCAGCCGGCTGTATTTAGGATTTCATGCAGTCTTACAGCATTTCTCTTAGCAGCAGAGGTAGATGCTTGTCTTGTGCTATGAGGTTTGAATTGTGTGGTATCAATGCCTGCGCTATCTAATGAAATTTCAACCCATCTGCTAATGGTGTCTCTGCTCACTCTCTTGTGAGGTTTGACAAAACTTACAAGAAGGTATGACTCTGTGCCTCTAATGGTCTGGGTCCTACTTAAATACTCCTTAAGATGTGTAAATAGACACAAACGTTTATCCTTGTGGTTTAAGAGTAATCACAGGGTTTGGGTTCCCTGGTCGAGTTTGCTTAAGATGCTCCATAATGGTAAACGTATAGGAATCATTGCATTCACTCATATTGTGCAAGTCCAAGAGGTGAATGGTTTGGCCTCTTTGGCCAGTAACTAATAACAGTAACATAACCAATTTCAAAGTAAGTTCCTGTAAAGAGAGTTCCCTGGCTGAAGGCCTTTGCGGGAAGTGTGTTAAAACAGTGTTCACATCCCAAACTTTAGAGTACGTTGGTTGTGGTGGTCTCTTCTGAAAAATCCATTTCATGAGTTTGGAGACCAGAAAGTGCTTGCCAAATGTAGTGCCATCAGGTAATGAGAGCAAGGAGGATAGGACACTCCTAGCCGTGTTAACTGCAGTGTATGACAAACCCTTTTTGGCCAGCTTGGTGAGAAAGTCTAAAACTGTTCCTACATATGGACAAAGCGAATCACTTTTTTGTATGTTACAAAACTCAGGCCACTGTAGGATATAGGTACCATACTGCTTCCTGGCTCCAGGCCTCCAGGAGGACATGATGAGTTTGCAAGACTCCTCTGAAATGCCTGTGCTTTTGAGGGAATTCCAGACAGCTGACATGCCACCATAGTCAATCGTCTCCTAAGAGGACGAAGCTTTTTTGAGTGAAGTAGTGTTAGCAGATCCTGAACATTTGGTAGTACTAAGGGGGTTGCAATTAACATTCTGAGTAACTGTGGCCACCACACCTGAGTCGGCCATAGAGGTACAATGAGGATTCCCTGCAAAGCTTGGTCCTGCATAATCTTCTGGAGGCATCTGTGGATTTGGCAAAATGTAGGAAATGCGTAAAAATTTAATCTCCCCCAATCAATGGTGAAAGCATCAACAAAGCAGGACTCGGGGTCTGGTTTCCATGATACAAATCTAGGTAACTGGGTGTTAAGTCTAGAAGCAAACAAGTCAATTTCAGGTGAGCCCCATTTACTGGCAACTTGGGAAAAAAACAGACTTCTTTAGAGTCCATTCAGTTCTGTCATTAAATATTCTTGACTCCCTGTCGGCTTCACAGTTCTCCACCCCAGCTATATGAGTTGCAGTGATCCAAATGTTCTTCGGTTTGCAAAAGCACCAAATTGCATTAGCAATGTTATTATAGCTGGGAGACTTTGTTCCTCCCATCGCATTAATATAATGCACAGCGGTAGAATTGTCAGACAACACCTTTACATGTTTGTTTTCCAAAAGGTCATCAAATGCCTTAATTGCAAAGGGTACATCTTTTAACTTCAGTTCATTTATGTGTAGTTGAGTCTCAGTAGAGGACCATAAACCCTGGGATGTGTTGTTAGTAAAATGCACTCCCAACCAGTTTTAGATGCATCAGTTTCAGTTTCAACCTGTGGTTTACCGTGAGATATTGGATTAAGAGGGCATGTCAGCAAAAATCAGACAAGGGCCGGCCAGGCCTCAAAAATCGATTTCGCTCAAATTTTGTCAAAATGTTATCTATTATGCCACAAAATCCACTGCATAGTTTTTAAAGTAAAAGATATTTTTATTTTTGAGAAAATGCCGCTTTTATGAGGCCCCCTTGAAATCGCCATTTTACAGTCCGAAATTTGCGTTAAGTTTATGGACTATTATCGCTACGAAAATCGATTCTTATCGACTTAAAACCCTTGAAACCCTTTTCTGCATTATCTAAATAACCAGAAACGTGACTTTTAGAAAATTTGATCTGCTTTTTGTAACACAAGTAATTTTAGTTTTCAGACACGTGAATCTATTTCATTGGCGGTATCCCCTAAACGAGATCGATTTTCACTATGCGATAAAGCTCCAAATATAACAATCTTTCGAGATATAGTTGTCTATGGAACAAGCTTTCAGATGATGTAAAAATTTGTCTGGGCAAATAAATTTGCTTTGCGTGACGGTTCATCGAAATCTTGCATTTTTTAGCCCTTGAGGTCAAATGGCTTAATTTGCATTCTTAGAAAATCTAGGACATTTAATCGCCCATTCTTATTGTTTCACCTTTACACGATAAAAGAAACACTTAAAATGTATTTCTTACCTTTTTATGGCCAAAACCTGGTCTAGTCATCTCCGTATTTTTTTATAGTGGCGTTATAAGCCTTGCGTACGTTTGTCCATAGCCTGTCAGTTGGCAACTTCCGATTACTATTCAATATGTCAACGGCCAAGCGCTTACTAAACGGTTACTTACAAGCCTTTTTTGAACAGCCAAGATTGATTCCCCTTTTCCTGAAGTCACGAGGACTATTTGGTATCACTATATATGATTTAAACATAATGGTGAATCTCATACCTTGTTTAACATGTCGAAAACGTAAACAACTGGACTTTGGATTATGCTAATTATAGACTACGACTTTCTAGGGTAGGGTAGGTTAATATTGCAAATAACTGAATGCTTTTACATCTTTTTGCGACATGAACTTTAGTCTATGGTGGGTGGGAAGGAGGGTGTTGATGCTTCAGAAAAGAACGGCATGTATATTTGTGATGAAACAAGTCGATATATGTTAGGTACCAAGTATAATAAAAGGTTTAGTTCAGCCCCTCCCCACTCCTCACATCAGGTATCGTTTATCGAAAAACTATCTGTGGTATCTAGTGGCTAATTAAATACAGGTGTTCAAGGAAAATGGAACTTTGTTGTTCGTTTAAAAGTATCGTTGGTAGTTCTTGTGGTTCTGATCCTAAAGATCGAAAGCGACAGACCCAAATTGTCCCATTGCTGTGCTGTACAAAAGATATCTCGAAGCACCTGTCTTCATTGAGTTTTCTGGGCCTCAAAATGAGGTGGACCTCATATTGTCTCGAGTTGCGTTGTATGAGAAGTCGAAGGAGAGCATGAAATTCATGACTATTTGCCCTTATCATCGCGCGACTCTTGGAATAAGCTGGACTAGAGGTGGGGGTACAAGATGCAGAGTTCCCCAGGCGATTTCAGACCATGGGAAATCTAAAGGAGCCTGGCCAAAGGGCGATCGAGGTTTGGGAAAGAAAGAATCGTGTATTATATTACACAAGACTGGTGTGTTTGTTCCTCCCGGATCAGGTAAATATATAAAATGGAGGAGTATACTGAATGGAAAATTCATTGTTTAGTCTTTGATAAATATATCCGTATATACTATCCCCTGAAGGAATTTGCAAGAAATGCCGAAGTTTGATTAAAGCAGTGGAAAGTAAAGAATCTCCAGAGTCGGACGTGCAAGTTATTGGCGAGAAGATGCAAGAGTTGACACTGGTAAAATAGATCCTCGCTATTTTAACTGTTATTATCAATCGGGTATAGCCAGTTAAGGCAGACAAGTTAATTCAGGACAGCGGTCTTTGCACAATAATTTATAGAGTTATTTGCATACATGCACCACTCATTTTGATACTTCCATCCCAACTTACACTGAAACACACACTTTTTTCAATCTTGTTCCGCTGCCATTAAGTTGCACCTTCTTTTCAACTGAAATTCTGAACATTTGCATATATTAGGATGATGTAGAGGTAACCTTTAAGGCCAGTGCACAAATTCCAGCATTCCAGAGCCCGCCAATTACTGCGCCTGCTATACCTGAAACACCTCGTTCAGCCTATGCACACTCGTTGTTGCAAGAAACGGAGGATGAAGGCCACGCAGTATCGAGAGAACTGCTAAATTCGTTTTTAGCCACAAGGGACATAAGTCCCGTTAGACACCAACTGACTCTTCCATGGGATGAGGCTTCTCAGAGAACTAAGCGACGTCATTTGCGCAAAGCAAAGCAGGTTGTCTTCGCAGCTCTGGAAGAAATTGCTCCCGAGAGTCCAGAAATGCTGCTCAGATCATTGCAGACATCTGTTGATGACGACGACAATGTCGATGGATCGCTGATGGAGGCCCTCGTGGAATGTTTTAATAATGCAAGTCACTGGAGCACAAGAAGGCAAATCTTGTCCATAATGGCCGACAAGATACCCTTTCAAGTCCTGAAAAACTGGATTCCTGGTCTTACGAGGTACAGGTTTAGTGTGGCCCGCCATCACGCACTGCTTCATGGAAGAGGTACTCCCGTAGCCATGACCAAGAACACCCGAATGTATATATCAAATGAGAAACTTGACCACTTTTTGACTTTTATAACGAGTGGTCAAGTTATCCAAGATTTGCCTTTCGGGGAAAAGACATTGAAACTGTCAAACAGTACAAAGATTACAGTACCAAATGTTGTGAGAACACTAATACCAGAACAGGTGGTGCAGCAATACACGACTTATTGTCAAGAAACTGGCTTTCAACCCATGAGCCATAGCAGTCTTTGTAGAGTTTTGAAAGTATGCAGTGCTTCCGTGAGAAAGTCTCTACAAGGACTGGACTATTTCTCTGCCGATGGCGCTAAAGCGTTTGATGACATGGAGGAAATAGTCGAAAAGCTTGGAGATGAATTTGGAAAAGGTCACACTTGGTCAAAGAAACAAATCACCAATCTGAAAATGGCAAAGCGCTATTTAAAAAGTGATTACAAGATATGTATACACACCAATGGTGTAGGGAAACTGTTAACCTTTTTGATGAAAATAACAAGTATTTCTGTTTAAAAAGTTCCTTATAGGTAGCCACTAATTAGATTCAATGACGGTTACATAAGTTTTGGATATCGATTACTTCACCCATCTGCTCTTGAAAACAGTCACTTTATAAAGATGAAAAATATCTCTGATGTTGCAGGTTCATGTATCAACAAGCTCACGAGTCCCCGACCATGGTAGATCATTTGCCCTAAGTCATCAAGGTGACGCAGATTTTACAGAGGAATCTGACCACCCGCATGACCTCAGATGTGACAGGTGTAAGTTGATCCCATTGGTGTTTGATGAAGTTGATGCTGCTCTGAAAGATCTGATCATTGATGCTGAAGAGAAAAAAGAGATGGCGTATGTGGTCTCACAATCCAAGAGAAATATCCTGTCCTGGTAAGCACATCTACTGCGTGCTATCAATCAAGATGAAGCCCGTTTAAATATCCTCCCCAATCTGGATCCCACCTCAGTACTTGTAGTGTTAGACTGGGCCATGAAGTTTTTACCAAGAAAATATCGCGAAAGCCAGTCTGATTGGTACGGAAAGAAAGGTATTTCTTGGCACATCGCAGTAGCCATGACAAAACAAGAATGCCAGTTAGAAATGCTGACGTTGGTCCATGTCTTTCAAAGTTGTACCCAGGACAGCTATTCAGTATTGGCTGTTATCGACGACGTTGTGAGTCAACTCAAAGCTGTTAGACCTGAAATCAAGCAGGTTTACTTAAGGCAAGACAACGCAGGATGTTACCACAGCGCGCTCAACTTACTGGCCATGAAAGAAGTAGCAAAAAAGCACAAGGTAGAATTGCGAGTAGATTTTTCAGATCCACAAGGCGGTAAGGGGTCGTGTGACCGAAAAGCTGCTACCATCAAGAGCCATATTAAGGTATACTTGAACTCTGGCAAAGACGTCGAAACTGCAGATCAAATGAAGACTGCCATAGAATCATCAAGTGGCGTCCATGGTGTGAAAGTGATGCTGTGCGACCCCCCTTCAATTCCGAAGTCAGAGCCTTTGAAATGGGAAGGTGTGAGTTTCATCAACAACATCTCATACAGTAAGAAGGGAATGAAAGTGTGGAGAGAATATGGCATTGGTGAGGGCAAGTTCTTGAAGTGGAGTGAATTTAGTCTGCCAAAGAAGATTCCCTTGCCAGAAATAAACATCATCAAAGAGGCTACTCCTCAAATGGCCACTTTTACAGCAGTGACCGCAAGAAAGAGACCAGCAGCAAAAACCAACAGTAGCGAAAGCCAACCCAAAAATGCTGATAGCTCCAGCTCCGAAGATGAGCAAGAAATGGAGTCAATAAAACTGTTTCCTTGTCCTGATGACGGTTGCGTCAAATCGTACAAACAGTTTTCTTCCCTGCAACGCCATCTTGATGCCAGCAAGCATAAATATGTACTAGAACGTGAAACACTTCTAGACAAGGCAATGCTGTCATACGCCACAAAACTTGATCAAGGAGATGCGTCTTTGGAAAGCCAGCCTCTCGAAGAGCTCAGCACTTCTCGCACCTTGGCATATGGCAATGCTCTTCCAAAAGGGTGGGCATTAAAGTCATCAGTTGTCAAAAGAAAAAGATTGAATGAAGGTCAAAAGGACTACCTTACCAAAATGTTTGATGTTGGAGAGAAGACAGGCCACAAAGTAGATGCTTGCAATGTATCGCAATCTATGAGAAAAGCACGAAATCTTGATGGTTCTCTTATGTTTGACACCGATGAATACCTTAGCCCGAAGCAAATTAGGAGCTTTTTTTCGCGCCTAGCCAAGAAAAGGAGAGTGGCCAATGTCGAGCAAACGGAAGACGAAGACTCGGAAGACGAGGAGGAGGAAGAGGCAAGACTCGAGGAGGAATGCCTTAAAGAACTTGCAAAGAATGTAATTAGTGAAGTCGGTCTTGTTCATCCCATCATGTTTGAATCGCATAATCTCTGCGAACTAGCATCCAACCTTAAACTTTCAAAGTTCTCCATACAAATGCTGCGGGATATATGCTTATTTTATGATCTGGACACTTCTTCGATCAAGACAAAAAGAAAGCAGCCATATGTGAAGCTGCTTATGGAGCTAATCGATAACTGCAGCTGCAAAAGGTAATTCATAATTAGTTCGTTCCCCCACCAAATGGGTTCCCTGTGAATGCAACTCATGTAGATGAACTAAGAGGGTCCTGAAGGGGGGTTCCTAATCCCATTTCCCAGACAAGCATTTTTTCAAAATCCCAGTTCAAATCTCGCAATCCCAGTCTGTGTTGCCCAAATCTCAATCCCATTCCCATTTTCTATTGTTTTTCCTTCATGAATCTCAGTCCCAGTGCATGAAATCCCATTTCCCAGCCCCTGAAGAAGGCCAATCCCAGCTCCCATTTTACCCCTTCAGTACCCTCAACTAACACATGTTTTTAATCTACAGATCATGATTCTGTGACGATATCCAGCTACATGAGTAAGCCGGTAGACTATTTTCAATTCTTTTGAGTTGATAATCTAAGCCGAGTTCATCGCGCACTCACAATTTAAACAAATACCGAGCCGCAATATTTACCTACCCTACCCTAGAAAGTCGTAGTCTATAATTAGCATAATCCAAAGTCCAGTTGTTTACGTTTTCGACATGTTAAACAAGGTATGAGATTCACCATTATGTTTAAATCATATATAGTGATACCAAATAGTCCTCGTGACTTCAGGAAAAGGGGAATCAATCTTGGCTGTTCAAAAAAGGCTTGTAAGTAACCGTTTAGTAAGCGCTTGGCCGTTGACATATTGAATAGTAATCGGAAGTTGCCAACTGACAGGCTATGGACAAACGTACGCAAGGCTTATAACGCCACTATAAAAAAATACGGAGATGACTAGACCAGGTTTTGGCCATAAAAAGGTAAGAAATACATTTTAAGTGTTTCTTTTATCGTGTAAAGGTGAAACAATAAGAATGGGCGATTAAATGTCCTAGATTTTCTAAGAATGCAAATTAAGCCATTTGACCTCAAGGGCTAAAAAATGCAAGATTTCGATGAACCGTCACGCAAAGCAAATTTATTTGCCCAGAGAAATTTTTACATCATCTGAAAGCTTGTTCCATAGACAACTATATCTCGAAAGATTGTTATATTTGGAGCTTTATCGCATAGTGAAAATCGATCTCGTTTAGGGGATACCGCCAATGAAATAGATTCACGTGTCTGAAAACTAAAATTACTTGTGTTACAAAAAGCAGATCAAATTTTCTAAAAGTCACGTTTCTGGTTATTTAGATAATGCAGAAAAGGGTTTCAAGGGTTTTAAGTCGATAAGAATCGATTTTCGTAGCGATAATAGTCCATAAACTTAACGCAAATTTCGGACTGTAAAATGGCGATTTCAAGGGGGCCTCATAAAAGCGGCATTTTCTCAAAAATAAAAATATCTTTTACTTTAAAAACTATGCAGTGGATTTTGTGGCATAATAGATAACGTTTTGACAGAATTTGAGCGAAATCGATTTTTGAGGCCTGGCCGCGAAAATTCGAAAATGTTTGATTTTTGCTGACATGCTCTCTTAAAAGCTTCATCTACATTATTGGTCCACCATGAAAGTTCTGAAAGTGCGTGAGGTGAGAGGGAAAGAACAGCATCAAAATTGCCATTGCTAGATTTTAGAGCAAGGTTCTTTTCAATTTCAAGCCGTCGGTAGTGAAGGCTGCCAAACTGTACCCCAGGCAGGTTCGAGACTACTACTCCAATAGCCTGTGCTAAGTCCACAACCTTTACCTCACTTTTATTTACGATTTGTGTACAGATTGACTTGACCTTGGCCTCTTTCGCAGATGTCAGGGTTATGACGATGTTTACTGAATCAAGCACAAGGCCTAAAAATGTGATGCACTGGACAGGTTGCATGACTGATTTTTTCAAAACCAAGATCAGTAAAGAGGCCTGCTGTGTCAGAAACATTCATTGCACACTCCTCATAGTCCCTACCCCGGATATAAGAATCATCTATGTAACCCACATTTAAATGGCCTTGTTGCCTCAGGGCAGAGTACACTGGCTTTAGCAGTTCTGTGAAATATCTGGCCGCTGATGATAGCCCATTTGGCATACAAGTATACTGAAACAATGTTCCCTACCAATAAAACCTTAAAACTTTCCTGTGCTTGAGGGCAATTGGGACACTATAATAAGCATCCTTAGTTCAATAGAAGCCATATAACATTCTTGAGTCATAAGCCTCACAGCAGACCACAGAGTGTCCATTTTAAAATGATGGTATTCAGTGTGTTTGTTGAGGCATTTTAAATTAAGAATCATTCTACATTTCCCACTCCTCTTCCTCCTCACAAAAATAGTTGGGATGAATTCGCCTGGCGAGTGAGTGGCATATTCAACAACTCCTAACTGTAGAAGGCTACTAATTTCTGCAGTAATAATTGCCTGCTCTGTTGAATTAAATTTGATTTCATGTCTAAGCCAGGTTTGACCTGGGTCTGTATTGATTTGCAAGTGGCAGTGCTGCACAATATCCAGGATGTTAGGGTCTGTTGTGATCTTACGCCATGTTGGTACAAAATAGTGTATCCTGCCTGCGAATTTATGTTCAGGCAAACTAACCTGCAATGTATTCAGTCTGTCTTTGTCTTCTTCCCCTCCCACTTCCTGGGTGAAAGGGGCCGTTGGTAGCTTTTTTGGCTTGGTGGAAGCGTAGTCATTAGATAGGTATGGACGTTTCCCATAAGCATGGCGACCCCGGTCTCGTCTTCTTAGTCGATAACCTGAAAGTCAGGGGTAATTGTCTGTTGTCAGTTTGGATGTTAACCTGTTTGTGTCTGTAATATCTTTTACAGCCTTAGCAAATCATCTCCAAACAGTTCTGCTGTGACAGGGTTGGATGGGGCACACAGGTACCTATAGCTGGCATTTAGCTGTAACCTAAGGAGCTCCCTTCTTCTGAAGTTTAGTTCTTGATTTGCACTAGTTTGTTTATGGTCTCTTCCTGATCATTAGATGTATCATCTGCTTCTGACACTGGTATCAGTTTGTTCACAACAGATATAATCACTGTCATTCCTTTTAAAAAGGCTCTTTTGCACCGTTGGAAATTTGAGGTCCATTGATCTGGCTGTTTCAAACAAGTTATTCCAAACTCCCTGATTCACCTTTGTCTCAGCAAGGGTGGGACAGTTTTCTGGGGTTTCATAAGACTTTTTCAGCTCAGTTAGCTTCTCCTCATTGAGTTTGTCCCTCATAAGCTTGTTAAGTACGTAAGCAAGCTGTGTGTTAATTGCTGGTCCAGCATTTTCCGTGAGCTGGAGATTTTTGGCCAGCCTGTCAATTATTACACTCTGCGGTGCATTCGCCTCAGCTTTGTGAGGAATTTCGTCGTCGGCTTTGTTAGACTTTTTCTTTTTAGTTGGAGGTTCTTCATCACTTTCAGTTGCGAGCCATGCATTATCCTCATCCACCGACGCGTCGTCTTCCCGAAAGTTTGCACCTAACATATTGCCAAGATCATTAAAACCCGGTTCCATCGCTTGGCGTAATCCGCTGAAAGTGTCTCGGTTAGGATTGTGGATATAACTGACGGGTCAAAGCCGACGTTAGAAGACACTTCTCGTTCAGTCTCAGTGGGCTTGCCCGAAAGCTCGGAGCGTTTCCCGCCATTTATGGCGCCCGTTGGGGCGGCGCCTTCTTTCTTGTCAAAGGCCTTTCGCCCGCTTTCCCCCTTATTTTCCTCCTTAGAGGTTGAAGGGGCCTTTTCTTTGCCTTTGTCAGCTCTAGGAGGCTTCGTTTGAGGTTCCCTTGTCCTTTCGTTGGTTGCAGAGGCCAGGAGCTGCTTTTAACAAGTTGACAGAACGTTCGGAGAGGGAGACTTCATGGCGGCGAACACCAATTCCACTGATTTAAAACAAAATGAACCCAGACAAGCAGGGTTTCAGACAACAAGTGGTACTTATACCACGTCGTCAGACAAGCCGTGATTTGTGTGACTGCTGTGAAGAAGCCAAGTTTTCTATCAAAAATACCCACGAGTTCCAAAGACGTGGATTTCGTGCGCTGACGTTGCGTTGCACTGAGTTGACGCATGCGTTTGCTATCTCATGTAAGCCCGAATATTATCAGTGATCAATGCGATCATTTGAAAATAATGCAAATGTTATTTTACTAATTTCCGAGTAGTATTTCTCTTTGCTCTATATATATATATATATATATATATATATATATATATATATATATATACATACATACATATATATATATATATATATGTATTCTCTGATTGAAAGGTTTCAATAATATTGCATAGAGACAACAACTTTCATAGCCTTTTCACAATGGGTCAGTTTCACCTTAGATTTCAATGACCCCCCTGATAATATTGCTATCTAGAACCCCTGCCCTCTTCCCACAAATAAAACGTTCATTCAAGCCTTAATTTGCAAAGTTAGACATGGCATATTAACCTTGTTACTTTCTGCTGTTTACTTCATTTGTATGATGTCAAATATCAATATTTAATAACAACCACAACATACAGTTAACCTTTTACATTGGAAAGACTTTATAACGAAGAAAACAAATTTTGTAATGACAAAATGTTTATGATGTTTCTCATATAATCATTGCAAGTGTGCTGTATGTAGTAACAAGTGTTTCAAGTTTCCTAAATGCCCTATGCGTTCAATAATGATTTTCCCCACAAACTTCATAGACAAATTACTGCACGAGTTTCTAAGCCTTAAAGAAAAAATGGTATTGTTTGGAGCTGTTTTGATTACTACCACCTCTAAGGGACTTTCCACGATAACATATAGGAAATTTATTAAATAAATTTAGGCAAGCCTAAAAGCAGAGCTCCTCACACAGACCCTCACACATTGAAAATGCTGTCACTAAAGTTATTAAATACGCCTGGTGTACGCAACTACTTAAAGAAGATTCGATAGCTGAAATAAATCGTCAAAAAAAAAAAAACTTCTAGCTCGCGACTCAACGGAAGAGCCATTGCGCAAAAAACAAAGCCTCGCTTCGGTTTAAGACCTTCTAAATATCCCGAATGACTATGGCCGCCATGTTGGGGCAACGTCGTCGTCGTCGCTAGGCGCACGCGCCCGCGAGCCATGCCGCTAGCCACGATGACCATGAAAACTCAAACGCATGGTTTTCTTAATTTCTATCCTCGCACGGTAGTTATGGGGCTCCGCTCTGCGGCTCTTCGAGCCGCTGTGGAGCTCCGCTAAACATTTCGACTCTGCAAGGTTTCGCTACGATATTTCTTTACAAAATTGGGATAGTGTAAACAAATACAAAGACCTTAAAAACATGTGGTACGCTTGGAAGACTCTTCTTTCACTGTGTCGATAAGCATGCACCATTGCGCACTAAACGCATTCGTGCACTCAAATCAGAATGGATCACACCTCAGCTGAAGAAAAGAATGCATTTTACCCTCAAAATAACAGCCACTAGATCTGGAATTGCGAGTGACTGGTCACAGTTTAAAAAATGTCACAATGCTGTAAACAATGAAATCAAGCAGGCTAAGGCACAATACTTTAAAAGTGCATTGCGTGTAAACGAAGGTGACCCTCGTAAGACTTGGCGAATCATTAATGAACTTACGTCTAGAAAATATCACACTTCTTCAGTAAAAGAGATTAAGTTTAACAACAACAGTATTAGCGATTCCCATGAGCCGTCGTCTGCTTTTAATAATCATTTTGCTAGTGTTGGACTGAAACTTATTGATGATTTTCAACAAAGTGGAAATATTCCATCTTATTTTGATTACCTTGAGGAGACCGAGCATAGATTTGAACTCAATAGGATAGAATGCTCAAAAGTATTCTCTCTGTTGTCTAAACTCTGTAAATCTAAAGCAACGGGCCTGGATAAGATCTCCGCACGTCTTCTTCGTTAGTGTGCTGATTTGGTCGCCAGCTCTCTTTGCTGTATCTTTAATAGATCTATTATATCTGGTATATCTCCCACAGAATGGAAATTCACTAAAGTTGTTCCACTATTCAAACAGGGTGAACGTTCCGATTTAAATAACTATCGTACTATTTCTATAATTCCTGTTGTCGCTAAAGTCTTTGAGAGAATCGCTTACAATCAATTTTATGAATATTTAACTTAAAACAATCTAATTTCCAGTAGTCAATCGGGATTTCGTACACTTCACTCCACTGCTACCGCCTTGCTTGAAGCCACAGAAAACTGGCCTTTCAATATCGATAAGGGCAACGTTAACGCTGTTGATTTTTAGATTTCAAGAAGGCCTTTGATATCGTCGATTATACAATCTTGCTATCAAAATTGAAAGCATTTGGTGTCACAGGTGTCACGTATGACTGGCTTAATTCCTATTTGGATGATCGAAAACAAAAGTGTTTTGTGAACGGTTGTTTTCCGGACAGTAAACCGCTATTGTGCGGCATCCCGCAGGGTACTATCCTAGGTCCACTTCTCTTTTTACTCTATATAAATGACTTGCCTAACTTTCTCTCTATTTCACAACCTTTACGCAGATGACACTCACTTAACCTTTGCTAGTAACAATGTTAGAAGAAAACATGAATAACGAGTTAATTAAAGTTTCTGAATGGTTAATTGCAAATAAACTCACTCTTAATAGGTCTAAGACTGAGTTTATGTTGCTAGGGTCAAGGCAAAGGTTAAGTACTTTGAGTGGATCTTTGTCCTTTTCAATAAATGGTGATTCTATAAAACAAGTCGAATTTACAAAATCTCTCGGTGTATACATAGATAAGAACCTATCTTGGAATCTACACATTACAAATATTTCTAAAAAGATTGCATCTGGCATTGGCATCCTAAAGCGTAGCAGGTCTTTTGTCCCATTTAAGACATTACCATAATGTATCTACAACTCTTTAGTACAACCCCATTTTGATTATTGTAGTGTCGTTTGGGGGAATTGCAACAAAACTCTGGCAA
>OX453282.1:9804592-9949592 GCA_949710005.1 Ricordea florida | reverse complement strand
AAACTGAGGACTTAAACAAATATCTCTTCTCAACTCTTGAGAAACTTTCAAAAAGTAATGTTATGTTTATTCATGGGTGACTTTAACATAAATCTTCTGAACTTTGAAGACTGTCAGATAACTGAGGAATTCATTAATACTGTGATTTCGTATGGCTTCTTACCACACATTCTGCAGCCTACAAGAATCACTGATCACACAGCAACATTAATTGATAATGTTTTCTTCAATAGTAGTAGGAAAGTGACAGTTCTGGCGCAAAGGGCGTGGTCAAAAAACTGGTCTAAGACTGCAAGTGTGCAGGATTCCAAAATGCGATCCTACCAGCTTAAAGGAATGTTACTATACATCCAAGAACTCATCATGCCAAATCAAAACCAAACTGTCAAAGAGCTCCGCGCCATTGCCAAGGAGCGTAAGATAGCCAGATATTACAAAATGCGTCGGGAGGAGTTACTAGAGGCGCTGGGGATGCCTGAAGAGGTACCTAGTGCTAGTGGGGTAACATGTAACCATGGTAAGCGTAAGTATCAGTGTAAGGACTGCATGGGATCACAAATATGCCCTCATCAAAGACAGATCGCATTTTGCAAAGAGTGTGGTGGTAAAGGCATATGTACTCATGGTAGAGTGAAGTACTATTGCAAAGATTGTAAAGGTTCACAAGTATGTCATCATGGTAAAAGTAAGTACAGATGTAAAGATTGTGGTGGGAATGGCATATGTGTTCATCACAAACGTAAAGATTGTTGTAAGGACTGCATGGGATCACAAATATGCCCTCATCAAAGACAGATCGCATTTTGCAAAGAGTGTGGTGGTAAAGGCATATGTACTCATGGTAGAGTAAAGTACTATTGCAAAGATTGTGGTGGGTCCCAAGTATGTCCTCATGGTAGAACTAGGTACAGATGTAAAGAGTGTGGTGGAAAGGGCATATGTGAACATCACAAACAAAAACAGCATTGTAAAGATTGCCGCAATCTTATGAAGTTACAGTAATATAGTGTGCATTTTTGTAACGCGAACCACGTTACAAAAAATCATATCGAGTCCATCAACGGAATAAAGCCCAAGCCAATCCACCAACTACGATTATCAATGCGATCATATTATTTTCATGTTGTGTGGTTTCAGGCTCTTTGATTTCAGGTTTGACATCCAGCATTGGTGTTTTCACCTGTACAGCTTCAGTTCTGGCAGCTGCATGTGGTAGCTTAACTTTCGAAGAGCCCAAGTTATGGCTTATCCCTACAGTTTTGGTCTCCAGGTTTACATTTGAGTTGACTCCAAACTTCATGTCACCTGTAGCCTTCATTAGGTTGTTGTTGTAACCAACCACACTCTCCGTGTTTATGATCATATTACTGGGCATTAGCCAAACTCCAGCTGCAATTGCCAGATCCAATCTTAACTTCGCTTCCTGAGTTGCGAGTTGGTAC
This sequence comes from Ricordea florida, assembly GCA_949710005.1. Lineage (NCBI taxonomy): Eukaryota > Metazoa > Cnidaria > Anthozoa > Corallimorpharia > Ricordeidae > Ricordea > Ricordea florida. Next base: position 9,948,150 of record OX453282.1, on the reverse strand, counting down.
CTTTGTACTGAACTTGATATATCGTTCTCAATCACACTACTTTCAAATAGAGCCAAGAACTCTTGTTGGGTCTCAATTGCCCCACCACCCGTGCCCACAATCGAGTTTCGTGTATTAACTTGTGATCCCAGCACACAGTAAACGAAGGCCTCAGCAGATCGATTCAGTCTACCCAGCCCAGCCTTGGTGAGCCCATAACCACTCGTTGGGATGAACCAAGCATACTTGTACCCAGCAAGGTCATCATTGCGAATGAATGAGATGAGGTTACCTTTTTCTTTCTTACCACCATCATCTGAGAATTTACCACCATCACCAGGCCATTGGTTTGCATCTTCATCATAGTTTCGAATCAAATGGACATTTTGAAATCCCCCACCTCTTCCATGGTAACCAGCCCCATAATCAAGGAATATATCACCCAAACCATGGTTTCGCCCGCCTTTCCATCTGAAATCAGAATCATTAGCGATCCCGAATTCAGCGCATAATCTTTGGTAAGCAACCTTACTGTAAGGGTTGTTAGCTATGGTAAATGGTTGTTCATCTGGCAGTGGCACACTTAATTCATACAGTATTCGCCTTATGGTGAAATACACGTGAAACTTTACGAAGCCAGCCACCACTTTGGGGTAGTTCAAACTTTCAAAGGGGCTAACACCACATCCAGAGGTTGCACACCATACTGCAAAATTAAGCTGTTGAGGCCAATAATTCATATCAGGTGCGTTCAACCACTTTCGGCCTTGCTTTCCAAACTTGAACGTGACAACTTGTGATGTGAACACGTTTCGCATCTTAGCGGTGAACTTTTTGGTATTGGACACGTATATATCCAATGATGTCAGCATGTTTGTTGTATCACTTGTGAAGTCATCAAAGTAAATGGCTGGTATTGGGTAAGAGCGATCGGTCATAGTCAAACTCTTTGGGAACGAACTCAATGCATTATCATTCAATCCTAAATCTGCCCACAGCAGTCTTTTCAAACGGGGTGATAGGTCTTCAGTCCATGTCTTGCCAGTGGGGTCGTCAGAAGACATAATTGTTGTTCCGTTAACTTTCCATCTAATGTAACCTCCATAGTCATCAGACACAAATACGAATTGGTCACTGTCAGCCTTTGGATACCTATTCCTAAAGTCATTGAGTAAGCCCATCTTCTATCCAGTGTTTGGGTAGAAGGGGTATAGTGTTGAACTCAATAATACACCTTATCATAAGTTATGTTTAGGACCCTCCTTTTAGTTCTTTGAGAATTTCTTCTCGTACTCTCTGTCTCAGTGCCACAGGATCGCTCTCCTTCACTGAATTTTTTTGAACCTTGAGTCGGATCTCAGCCTTGAGCTTTTCAAACTTCTTGAGCTCCTCGATTATCATGGAGAAATCCTCGTCAGAGATCTTATCATCGCGAAGCGCCTTGGACACCAAGTCCTCGATTGTGTTTATTTTAGCCTTGGCCAGCGTAACTGTATTTTGGTGCTTGACCGCTTTCTTTGACAGGCTTTTGGAGATTTGTTCACACGCTATAGATGTGCAAACAAGTATTCCACTCGTCACTCCCAATGGTATAGCTGCCACAATTCCCACACCACTCAGAGATTTACCCAATCCACCAGCCGCCAAAATACAAGATAGGATACCACAGGTCGAGCTTGCGTTTATGAGCGCGCCTTTGGACCGGTTGTACTTTTTGAGTACCATCTCGTAGTGATTCAATTCAGCCTTCAGCTTATTCAAAATGTCACAACATTGTTGTAATCTGAAAGTAGCGCCATCAGGAGGAGGTGCCGTCGCAGGCAAGTTGGGGTAGATTCCTTTGTACTCACCCATGTTTAGTTACGGATCTCACGTATTTTTAAAATGTTATCTGAATCTCAAACTGAAGGTGATTGGAGACCCATTCAGATTCAATTTATTCCATTCAATGTCGAGGATGCTCAGATCGAAGTGATTTATGGGGGTTTTAGATTTATGAACGGGAATGACTGGATAATCCTGTGATGGTATGTTGGCAAGGAGTTGTGAGGGTGAGATCTTCACGGGGCCTGTTCGAGCATTATTCATATAGGATGACTGGTTATTCACTAGACTGCACATAAGTCTCAGGGGCTCCTTGATTTGGAGATTTACTGGGTATAACTTACCAGGAGTTATGACTTCAGGTAAACCTAGAGCAACTTGCAGTCCTCTCGTAAGTTTGATGTTGGAGTTCTTGTTGGAGTACAAATAGTCAACAGTATCAGTCTCAATGATCGATAGCTTAGCCTTATCCGTATCATTGAGAAATATCGCGTGTATACCACGCAGAGAGTATGTACCAGGTTGGATTATTATGATGGGTCGATTTTCCTCATTGAGTATGCCCTGGCGATCCTTGAAATTTACCAATCGTTTGGGTATATTACAACCCAGGAGTTGTATCTCGCGAACCTTGTACAGGGGAGGGTCCAAGTATATCCTGGTTTCAGAATCGTACATTGTTATGCTCAACATTTATATTAGCGACGCCTCTTCTTTAAATCATCTACAAAGTACACTACAACAGCGAGTATCAATAGCCAAGCGTTCTTCCCTAGGAATGAAATGACCTCCCCAGCGGTCTTGAACAGGAAACTCACGATCGCCCCCACCATACCGGGTAATAACTCACCAAGTTTCTTACCGATGGTCTTCAGCCCGTTCCCCACACCTTTACCCAATCTGGATAGGCCTTTGGAAAGATTAGACACGATAACGCCAATGACCACACCAACGGCGCTCACAACGGCAAATACCGTGAAACCATATTTCTTGAAGATCGCTTTCACCCGGTCTCGTAATGACATTCGCTCCTGGATTTGCTCATTCTCCCCCTCCAAGTTAGCTATCTCTTGCTCTTGTTCAACAATTTGTTCCTCGATAGTCTCTATTTGACTTACTTCTTCCGGGGTTTTCAATGCCTTTTCTCGATGGAATCTTACCTTCTCCTTCAATTTACTAACGAACCCTTTTCTCTTAGTTATCTCACCATCATTGGCTTCCACAGTTTCTTCCGCGCTTGGACCTAGCTCTTTTGTAATTGTTTTGGGTAATCCTTTGTTCACATCACCATACGCATCGAATAATTGATGCCATACATTTCTGTCTGGATCTCTGCCAGTGATTTTAACAACGATTTTACCCCATTCATCGTATTTGAAAAGAAACTTAGGTTTGGCATTTGGGAATTTATCTACAATCTTAGTCCAGACTTCATCTTTGTTTTCTTCCATAACCTCCATCTCTATATCTTCACGTGGTAATTGAATATACCCTGATTTACGTCTAGCACCTTTAGTCGTGGATGTTTCTAGGACTTTGTCTGGTGTTGTAGGCTGCCTACCAAGTAGCGGGGTATTTTCAAAATCATCAGGATCTTCTTGTTTGTTTTCTTCCCCCAACCCGAAAGGATCGCTTTCTTCAGGATCAGCAGTTTCCATATTTGATGTCGAATATGGGAACTTCTAAGTTAATTTATCACACCCACTTGCTAATTATATATACTAGGATTAGCATCCCAACTATGACATAGACCATCTGAGCCATTCTTTGGTTTTCATTCAGTCGGTAATAGTCAGAGAATTTAGGAGTATTGCCTATTTGATTGTACAATCTCATCGCTTCATTCGTCTCCGATATGTTCTCAGATGCCTGGTCAGAATCACTCTTCCTCTTATTCATAAAGTCAATATATGCCAATCGCCTCTTTTCGAACGCAGCGTAATCTCTTTGGTACCTCTCCATTGCTTTGTCATGCCTTTCCCTTTCCTTTTCGAGTTCTTCGGGTGATGATCCAGTGAGGACATGTGTTACATAACTCTCAAGACCGAGGGCACCTGCATTGGCGAGTGCACCTGCAAGAATGACCGCTAAAGTCGCCATTTATGAGTCTATTGTAGGATTTCTTAATTCAATGTTGAAGAAGTACTCCAACTTGGGACCGTCCTTCAAATGATCGAGTACAGATGTATTATATCCTTTCTCGTCAAAGTATATTGCGTATCCATTTTCATCTCTGATAATGAAGTCACTCAAAACAGGCCCATATTTCATATATTCATACAACGCAAGTTTGAATCTTTTAGGATCAAGTGTCACTGTAGCCATTACTCAAAGCTCTTTGGTAAGATCTTTTGATCCTCTAAATAAGTTTTGAGGTACATACTCGCTGACAAAACAGCGACCCATTTGCCATAATTCATGATATTGGACGATGGATCTCCAATGAACGATTCTCTCAGGGCCTTTTTACCCACATAGCCCACAGCAGCAGCGAGTCCCACGAGAACTGCAGAATCTGTAACAGTCTTTACAAGCTTATTCTCTGCCACTTTGTGTATTACATCAACTCATCATTTAAGCTATTTTCTCATTTTGGGGCGCTTTTGACCTCATTCATGTTCCTGACAGGAGGTGGTCCGAAGGTTATAGAAGGTACGCGTAAGTCGGCTATTCTGTCTTTGTATCCTGTGTATAAGGAATAAGCAGTTATTCCTATTATGGACCCGATTATTAACACATTCTCGAAGGATAGACTTGGTATCCAGGTATTAACATCCATGGAAGATCCTTCATCATCCTCTTTCACCAATGCATCCCGCTGCTGCTGCTGCTCCTTTTCTTTCTGATTATCTATCAATGCATCCCGCTGCTCTTTTTCCTTCAATGCCTCCTTAGCCTTAGTGTGGTAGTCGGCCAGTTTCTTCCCGGCCTCCACCTTCTTGGGATCCTTCACTCTATCCTTGACAGCGGGTTCCCTTGTGATTTGCTCAACAGTTTGCTCAGCCATGTTTGTATCCCTGTTATCACTAAGCTTTAACTCTACTAATAGGGTGTCTATTAGGAGAAGTAAGTCTTAATTATTCAGTATTCTATCACAATCTCATCTTCTGATCCTGATTCTGATTCTTGTGCCTTGTTTGAGGGTAACATACGAAGTGAAATTGGAGTGAAATTCATCTCAGAAACACGAAGACGAGCTGAAGCGCCATAGCTGGTCTGCCCGTGGGATCCCCAGAATATACCATCCCAATGGACAACAGGATGACCAAAACCGCTTACATACTTGTCGGGTTGCCACATGTATTCAAGTGGGTTAACCATTTTATCATCTGGACCGTATACACAAGTTCTGGATTGGATGTTATCACCCTTACCCCAGGTCAGGAACTTGAGGTAGGCACGCTGTGGACTGTTTTTGTCCTTTGTCTTCTCACCCGTTTGTTGGTTTGTGGTGTTTATGTAATCGTATATTGGCTTCACAGCAAAAGACCAATCATTTTCACTCTTGGCAGTCGTGTATGCATTGAAGGTTGCGGGTGGTACTGACCTCTCTGATTTTGGTTTGTTGCAAAACTTTTTGAGTGAGTTCAATGTGATCTTCACTACATTATCAAGTGCTTCTCTAGTCTTGTTCTCTTCGGTTGTTGGACAATCTATGGTATCAATCGATGTCATTGGGTATGAAATTTGGAACCCCTCCAAATTCTCAAGTCTGCGACTGTCTTTGTCGGTTCCAAATGGCCACACCCCTGATATACCCGAAAAGAATTGCTTGGATAATTCAATGAATATCGCTCGCTTCACACCGTTTGGACCTTCTACATAAACATCTGAACTAACCCATTGGTTTGGTACTTTACTTCTGCCTTTGGTGAAAGAGTTCCTCTTGGGTTCGGACACAACGATGGTGTTCCAGTCAAAATCAGAGTCAAGTGAAATGAAGATTGGATCAGTCATGTTCAACAAGTTACCTTTCGGATATGACATAGTACATACCTATCTTTAAGCCTCTTAGTAGGTCTTCTACTAAGAGGCTTACAATGGTTTCAAGTGGTTCTTACATACCCCATCGCTCTTTCATCTCTTCCCTTTCCTCGTGGTCAACACACCAGTCCAATACACGATCGGGGTGCCACGCTATAGCCATTAGTTCATCCCGCAGACCTCTGTAGAAGTCCGATTTATGGTAGTGCTTGTATGCATTCAACATCTTGATTGTAATGTATGAAACTTCAGACTCCATATCTTCTACGAAAATATCGACAAGAGGGCCATACAGACCAGTATCTTCCAAACCCTCTTTCCCATTCCAATCCCCATTGTCCATTGCTCTGAATCTCTCCTTGGGGTCAATAGATTCATCAAAGCGTCTATCGTAGATGTCCTTGTACCTATAATGAAAACGTGGTTGAAGTTCATCCCTGAAATTGTATCTCAATCTCGATCTCAAAACTTTCACAGTACGTGTGACTAGTGTATCTACAGAGTCAGTCTCATCATCATTATAATGGTCAACTATGTATTGACATTGTTCTTCATCCGGGTCTCGCTTGAAATTAACTTAAACTCTTGTGAAAGTAGGGTTAACTAACTCGAAGGCATTAACAATCTCTGGCCTTACTCTCTCGAAGAGCTTCTCAAAGTCAGAGTCATTCTCACCATATATGGTAAATACGTGAAACCCAAATTCGTTTTGTTGCATCTTGTTGTTGTGCTTATGCTTATGGTACAACCAATCTTGAGGACACTTTTCCTAGAATCCATTTTAGTCCTCAAGTTGTGTTGGAGTAGTGCTTAGGTCTTGCTCAAGTTGTGTTGGAGTGGTGCTTAGGTCTTGCTCAAGTTGTGTTGGAGTGGTGCTTAGGTCTTGCTCAAGTTGTGTTGGAGTAGTGTTGGATCCATGCTCTCTTAACTTGAAGTGCTTTGCAAATTGAATAAATGCCGAAAGTAATGCCGTGAATCTTCCACCTTTGAGTACAAGTGACCCGGATATATTTGAGATCTCCTTCATTATCAATTCATCGTTCTTACAATCTCTCACAAGAGCGTCTTTATCATCTATATTCCCGTAATTTCTCAAACCATGATCAACAGCCTTAGCCATCAATTGAAAAGAAGAGTCCGCCAAGCCATCAGCAATCTTTCTGCCCGACACAACTTGGTACCTTTTGTAATACTTCTCCACATCCTTATCCGATAGTTTGGTTGTGTCAGAGAGGTCCATAACCACACCCGTGTATTCTTTTGTCGAACCCAGGCACGCCAGGATTGAAAGAGATTCCCTCTTTGACTCCAAATCAATGATTGGTGATGGTGTTGTACCAACTGATGCTTCACCGTTTGTTGCGTATTGGGTCGTTTCGTTAGGGAGTTCCAAAGTAGACGAAGAACTCAACCAACCTTTATTATTTTACAACTACGGAACCGAAAGTGAACTTTGCCCTCCGATGCACTAAGCATCATGTGAGCACGAGGTATGACGTCAGACACCACATCTCCTCCCTTCTTAGGCAATACTAACTGAGCAACAAGTTCTTATAATATTTTTGAAACCGAACGTAAAGGGTTAATAATGAATTCAAGTCAAAAATACTCATACAGCGAATCAGACACTAAACTGTCAGATGAAAACAATGTCCAACCAGTTCTTGCGCTTATCCTAAAGAAATAGATGCAACGCTTCGTAAACTCTTAATACAGATTAGCTAGATTGTCTCAATCAATCTGTCTGGCGCCCTGCGCACTCTACTGGATCGGCGCAGTGGAATAAGACTGCCTTCTGGTAGCGGAGCATTAGGAGAAGACGTCGTCTCTGCCGCAGATGGAGAGCTGTTCGCATTCTCCGACTGAACTTGAGTTCCAGGCTCGGCAGAATTCGACAACGGCAGGCTCACGGGAGGCTGCTGGGGTGATGGAACACTTGTAGTTGAAGTGCCTTGTCGTACAGGATCTAAAGCAGCGTCCAGCGGTAACCTTTCCAATTCCCGGTCAGCGACTGCGCTGTCCATGGTATCACGTCTGATGTGGTCGAGATGCCGCTTCCAAACTCGTCCATCGTTCAGAACTACTACGTAAGATGTCGGACCACTTCGCTCTGCAACAGAGCCTGGCCACCACGTGTGTTCTCTCCGAAGATCTTTCACCCAAATTCTATCACCTGGGTAGAACTCTCTAAACTTAGCATGCGCATCGTGTGTTTCCTTCTGCTTCGCTTGTGAATCCATTACCTTGTCCCCTACACTTGGGCGAAGGAGGGTTAGTCTTGTGCGAAGTTCACGCCCCAGGAACAGACTAGCTGGTGTTCTGCCAGTAGTAGGGTGTCTTGCCGACCGGTAAGTCAACAGAAAATTAGCGATGCGTTGTTGAACAGACAGCTTGCTGCCTTTACATGTTTTCATGTGATTCTTGAATGACTGAACCATTCGTTCGGCCAATCCGTTACTGGCTGCATGATAGGGTGCTACACGTACATGCTTAACACCGTTCATCTTCAAGAAGTGTGCAAACTCTTCGCTGCGAAACTGAGGACCATTATCACTGACACAATGTACTGGCAATCCGTATTTGGAAAATAGTTCCCGTAAGATAGTAATGGTCGCGGTTGCTGACGTGTTTCGTGGCATAAAGTATATTTCTGGCCAGCGCGAGTGTGCATCAACAAGGATGAAATAATGCCCGTTTTCATCTTCTGCGTAATCTATGTGAATGCGATGCCAAGGATTACTCGGCCATAACCATGGGTTAAGTGGCGCTACAGCTGGTGGCTTCTTAACTTGCTGGCAGCTTTGGCAATTTCTGACAGTTTGTTCTATTTCTTGATCAATGTTAGGCCACCATAAGTAACTACGTGCCAATTCTTTCATCCGAACAATCCCTGGGTGTCCTGAATGCAACTCTTGAAGCATGTCTTTGTGGTACCGAGTAGGTATGACCACCCGAAGTCCCCACAAAAGACAGTCTTGCTCAACAGACAACTCAAATCGACGATTAAAGTAGGGTTGGAGGCGTAGATCCTCCACGTGCTTTGGCCAGCCTTGCCTGACATATTCTAGCACCTTTGACAGTACTGGGTCTACTCTTGTGGCGTGGTTTATTTCTTTGTGACTAATGGGTAAGGAATGGATCAGTCGTTCTTCGACATGATATGCAGAATCCTCGTCATTACGCGTTGACGGCAAGGGCAACCGTGACAGCGCGTCAGCCACTGCATTTTGCTTTGATGGAACGGACCTGATGTTGTAGTTGAAAGCTGAAAGAATGATCGCCCAACGCTGTAGACGCATCGCTGCTAGCGAGGGGATGGCTGTTTTAGGACCCAAAATTCGTTCCAGAGGCTTATGATCCGTTTGTATCGTAAAGTGACGGCCATATAGGTACAAATGGAACCGTTTTAGCCCAAACATTATCGCCAAAGCTTCTTTGTCGATCTGCGCATAACGCTTTTCGTGTTCGTTCAATGTTCGTGACGCATAGGCAATAGGGCGTCGTTCGCCGTTAGGACACACGTGCATTATGACCGCACCCAAACCATATGGAGAAGCGTCCACCGCTAATTCTACAGGAAGGCTAGAGTTGTAATGCGTTAGCACAGTTTCTGACGTTAGTGCACATTTCACATCAGAGAAAGCTTTGTCGCAGTTTGACGACCAATTCCACGGCTTATTTCCTAGGAGCTCGTACAAAGGATGGGCAAGGGTTGATAACTTGGGGATAAAGTTGGTTAGTGCCGCCAACATTCCCAAGAACGATCGTAATTCTGTGACGTTGCGTGGAATAGGTGCTTCTTTGATGGCCTTGACCTTTTCACCCGTCGGCTGAAGACCCTTCTCTGAAAAGCGCAATCCAAAGTAAATGACTGACGGTGCCATAAACACACACTTCGGTAGTTTGACTCGCAACCCGTACTTCTGAAACTGCTTCAGGACTGCTTCTAAATTCTTCACATGCTCCTCGTCATCAGAGCCTCCTACAAGCAAATCGTCCATGATAACACAAGTTCCTGCTAGTCCTGCAAGCACTTGTTCGATGAAACGTTGCCAAATAGCGGGGCTGGATGAAATTCCAAATGGTAACCGCGTGTACCGGAACAGACCCTTATGGGTGTTAATCGTACACAGTTTTTGTGATTCCTCGTCTAGGATCAGTTGTTGATATGCACTTCGCAGATCAATCTTCGTGAACTTCTTCCATGAAGACACACGCCCTCGAATCTCCTCCAATGTTGGAATCGGAAACTGCTCGGTCTGAATTGCTGGGTTCACTGTGCCCTTATAATCACCGCAAATACGTACTGTACCATCGGTTTTAGGAACACAAACAATGGGCGTTGCCCAGTCGCTCACTTCGACAGGTTTTAGAACCCCATCATTTTCCATGCGTTTCAGTTCTTCCTCTACCGCGGAGCGAAGGGCATAAGGTACTGGGCGTGCCCGTTGAAATACTGGTGTTGCGTTTTCCTTTAGGTACAATTTCGCCGTAACACCTTTAACAGTCCCCAGTTCAGGCTTGAAGACGTCAGCATACAGTTTCTTAAGACGTTCGACCTCTACATTCGTCTCATGGAACACCGAGAACTGACCGTTTGAGGATGGAAAGAGGTTTACCCAGTCGAGGCGAATTTTCATCATCCAAGATCGTCCAAGCAACGGAGGGGCGTACCGTTCTGCACGGACAACTAGAAGAGGTAGTGTCGCGCGTTGCCCGTTGTACTCCACGTCAACTAAAATCTGTCCCGCAACGTCCAGCGGTGTGCCAGCATAGGCATGGAATGATTTCTCTACTGGCTTCAGCGAAAGGTATTTGAAATACCGCTCGTAATCTGCGTAATTTAGAATTGAAGCAGAAGCACCCGTATCTACCTCCATCTGAAATTGAACATCTTCAATAAGCACAGGAACTCTCACAGCAGGAGCTGAAATTCGTGATTTGCGTGACTCAGGTTTTTGGTTCTCTACCAGATTAAAGATTGACCCCAGGAACTCGTCTCCTGTGTCCTCACACACTTCATGTTCAGAATCCTGATCCGTGTGACGTACATACTGTTTTCCCGCCGATCGTTTGGGAAATGGTTTCACGTTGCGACACTCAGACTGCAAGTGACCTGTTGCGTGACACTTGAAACATTCTGACCCTTTGTATTTGCAATTGTTCGGGGTGTGGTTGGTTAACCCACAACGAAAACATTGTTTCCGTGGATTCTCGTACTGCTGAGGTTGTTTACCATTGCCACGATAATGTCTACCAGATGAGCGACCACGTGACAATCGATGTTCTCGCTTGACCTTGTTTACGTTGGAAGACGAATTTTCACTGTGAGAAATCGCTCCAAGGTCACGTACATCCTTCTGAGCTATTTCCTGGGCTATGGCAGTGTCCACGGCTTCTTGAAAGGTGAAGTTATTCGATAATAATTTCCGTTTAATCTGCTCTGAGCGAAGCCCGCAAATAAATCGATCGCGTAGACTATCGTTTAGCTGTTCGTTTGTGAATTCACATGTCCCAGAAAGATTTTTCAGCTCTCTCACAAAGTCGACGATACTTTGACCTGGTTTCTGAGTTGCAGAATGGAACCTGTATCTTTCTGCCACTTTTAAACGAGTCGGCTTATAATGACCACGCAGCAGCGTTGCAAGCTGGTCGAAGGTCTTCGAGTTTGGCGCGTCGGGAAATGATAAATCTTTCAATACCCGATAAGAACTACTGCCAATAGATGTGAGAAGTATAGCTCTTCGTTTAGCGGCATTATCTGAATCGTTCTTGATATCGTATGCAATGAAATATTCCTGTAATCGCTCAAGGTAACTGTCGATGTCTTCGCCCTCAGGATTAAAAACATCAAAAGGTGGTCTGCCCGCCATTTCACGTGCTTTCGGTCGAGCAGATGCCGGAGGTTCAGTGCTGAATTATCCCGTATTCTGGCAATCCACCGTTCGTAGCGGACGTTAAGTTTTCGTTTGCCAAGTTATCCTCGTCGCCACTGTTGCGTATTGGGTCGTTTCGTTAGGGAGTTCCAAAGTAGACGAAGAACTCAACCAACCTTTATTATTTTACAACTACGGAACCGAAAGTGAACTTTGCCCTCCGATGCACTAAGCATCATGTGAGCACGAGGTATGACGTCAGACACCACACCGTTCAATATATCTTCAGGGTTAGCCATGTTTATGCCCCAGACGCGGGTATCTCTAAGTATTTTTCAAACGGGTGGCGCAGTGAAAAGCAAAGTCTGGCGTATTTTTCACTCTCGAGTAGCTTCTTGTACCTCTTGCGCTTATCAACATCCAAAGCACCACCATATTCCTCAAATAACATTTTCATCGCGGTTTCAGACGGGTTGTAAAACGATACCACGCATGCGACATTCTCTCGGAATGGTTTCGAGATCGATGTGAGTTGTTGGGTGAGAACCCACACAGATATGCCAAGGTGCCTCCCGGAAAACGCCAGATTGATGAATTTGTTTGTCCGGTTCTTCAAATCTTTCGAAACAGCGCAATCGTCCAGTATTAGCAAATAGTCAATCTCGTCCTCATCACTAGAGTCTGGTGAGAGTACCCAAAATCTCTTGTCCCCCTTTGCAAAGCCTCTGTAAGTCTTGTTATGGATATAAGTGGGGCAAATCAAGACAATATAGTCGAACACGCCCCTAAAGTGTCCTCGAAGCTGGTCCACTATGTATTGAGTCTTTCCACAATTCGTTGGTCCCGTAATGATACAGTTCAATGGGATTTTATCCACTAACTCATTCATCCTTCGATTATGTCTAGTACACTATCTTTTTTAAATTTGAGTTCATAATCTCCATAGCGGCGTCAGCAACCACGAACATGTAGCAGGTAAGAACCCTGCCTCCTCTCTTCTCCCTGTTAATCTCGAGTCTTATGCCATCCCGAGTACTAGTTAGCTCCAAACCGTTCCCATGAACATCATTGTCGGGGTAACTCCTCAGATCGATCCACAAAGCAAACTTGTTCGTATAGAAATCAGACTCCTTGATGGAATCATCGATACCAACTCGTTTAATTATAGCCTGCCATAAATCAGTTGGTATCATGCCTTTCGAATAAAGTTTGTTTGGTACTCCATCTTTGTCAATCCTAACCGATGTGATCTTTGGGTTTACAAAACTCTCAGAGTCCCTAGCACCTGCTGCATATGGGGCTGTGAAAATACATAGTATGCCAGTCATGGATTTCCTAGGCACGTTAATATGCTCATTAATCACACCATCAGTGTTCTCAGAGATTGGAAACGTTTTGTGAAGAAGTATCTTCTCATACAAGAAAACCCTTCCATTCTGGTACGAGGCAATAGCTTGACTGGCTAATCGGTCACTTGATATGCAATGATACTCCAGCTCCATATTTGTTGATTTGTAATCAGGTGGTGTTTCAACGTTTGAATAAACGACGACATCAGAAACCGGAGCTAGAGTTATTTCAAATTTGAGTGGATGTGGTAAGGCTTTTGGATAGAAGACTCCATGATCTTTCAGTATTGTGTGGTCCAATGGTATTTCGTACCTGGTGTTATGGACTGCACCTAGAGTATTTTCTGCTGCATTTGAGCTAACTTTGTCACCGGCATTGGTTCTAATTTTCCTCACATTCTCGGATGATATGCCTTGTCTCAATCTGTTATTGCGATCGGTCTCTGACAAAAACAAATCGTGATAAGTCTTGAATAAATCAAACCTATTAAGGTCCTCTATGATTTCACCCCCGAATAGAACCCTGTATCGTGAAACGAGGTTCCTTCCCAAGTTATTGACAAGTGTGTTGTTCTTGTGGCCTGTTACACTCATATCGAAAGTGACGTACACGCTGCCAGGCACAATCACCAGTTTATCGGTCAGTTTTGGTATTTCAATGTATAATGTCTCACCAGGATTGGCTGATGAGGGATTTAGCGTGATCCGATTTAATGAGGCCTCTGCCGTCAAACCTTTACGCATCCTGGGAACACGATCAGTATCAAGAATGTCTGATATTCCATCCATTTAAATGCACTGAATCTTGTTGTAAATGTCTAGTGACGATATTTTAAGTCGATTATACTACTCTACTGATGGATACTGGAAAGGATACTCGGCCATACCAAAGTTGGCGAGTGCGGCCAAAGTAACTGAAAGTGTTGCTAGAGATTGGTTGGAGAAGCAAGCATTGTGGCAAATATATCTTCCTCCACCAAGGTATATACCCAGACCACATTGGGTCGTTGGCAAACCAAATCAAATTCATCAGGCGGACTTGCTGTTTCTTCCTCACGATACAGTGAGAAGAAAAACATACCGCTATGCGCTAGTTGTGATTGATATCGCTTCTAGGTACAAGGATGCTGAGGCACTGACCTCGAAAGATAGTGGTGAAGTGGCCAAGGCGTTTGAGAGGATTTATGCTCGGAAGCTAAAGTGGCCAAAGACATTAATGGTGGATCCCGGTAGAGAATTCATGGGTAATGTCACTCACTTGATGAATAAGCATCAAGTAGACGTACAGCGAAGTAAAGCTGGTAATCATCGAGCGCAGGCTTTTGTAGAGAGGGCTAATAGAACGATTGGTGAGAAATTATTTAGTCATCAATATGCACAGGAGATGGTGAGTGATGTTAGGTCCAGGGTTTGGGTGAAAAGGCTTCCCGCTATTATGAAGACTTTGAATTCTGAACCCACACGTATCACAGGTAAAGATCCCGATGGAGCGTTGGAATTGAAAGAGATTGATGTTAAGCCTATGGAATACAAGAGAGCTGTGGGCTTGAATGAGAAGAGGTTGCCCCCGGGAGTCGAGGTTAGGTATTTATATTCGCCCGGTGAAGATGAAGGTGGTGATAAACGAAGAGCCACTGATCCTGTATGGAGCCTTGAGGTTTATGATATAGCGAGAACTGTAATTTCACCAGATCAGCCAGTGGTGTATTATTTGGATGGAGTATCGAAGCGAGGATTTGTACGCGAGGAACTCCAAGTTGTTCCCGATGATACTGAATTACCACCTGCTAGAGTACTCAAGTGACATTGAGATGTCAGCCATTTCACGAACTGTCTTGATCAATGAAATTTCCGAAATTTTAACTTTGCTGGCAAAGATCTTCTTTGTCATACCTATTTGATTTTTATACTCCTGGTTCATACATAAGTAAAAGAAGACGATACTCGCTGCAACTACACCGCTAGTACCGCGCTCAAGAATCTGTGATGTTGCTCCAAAGTACTTGGCAATTGACAAAATACGTCTTTGATGAGATTCATCAACCCCAGTAACTCTCATTATCCAGGGAATAAGTTTCTCTGGTGTAATGTAGTTGGTTCTCACCTCTAGGAATGTTTCCAAGTACATTTGTAAACCACATGTCATGGCTCTTTTCTTGAGTCCAAACAAATTTCTAATGTAATCTAACGTACGATATTCACCAAATTCTTGGTATGTATAAAACAAGCATGAAGCCACCAAAGACGTACGAATCTGACCGCGATTTTTACACTTAAACTTTAGAATCTCTTGATACTTGGCTTCTACGATATCGATCATCATAGAAGACACATTCAAGTCATGTCTCTCGAATACATTACGAACTCCCTTTAGTTTTGATCTGCGAAGATCACACCTACTAGCTGAAAAGTCGTACATCCATTCTCGTTTAGAGTAGTCCATCGATTCTAGTTCAGTCTTACAGAGGCTACAAATAACAATCCCTGTGTTATCCCTATACACACTTTCATGCTTACAAACCTGTTCGTCCTCTTCATCAGCTTTCTTGAACATAGACTGAAAATGATCGACAAGGCTGTGATAAGTTTCCTCTGAATCGTAATCCATACCGACTTTGTCTAGTTGGATATATGTATAAATAAATCCTTAAGTTTTTACCGAAGTTAGCGTCCTAAAGTGACCATATGCATATGTGTGTATCCCATCCTCCCTTACCACCCTTTTGTCGTCTTCGCATGATAGTGCCACCTTGTTCACAGTCTCTGTGTACACGTCGTGCAGGTGACTCCTGATGATATTCATCGTCCTCCTCTGTGATTTTTGATTGAAGAGGCAATCCTTGTAGTCTTTGAAGCTTATGCTGTTTTTCACTACAGCCTTCTTCACACCCTTACACTTCTTTTCCTCCTTTCCCTCATCCATCATATATGAATATAGTTTGGCCCTGAGACCTACGAATTCTATGATCTGTTGGCCACCCGCTTCATCCTTGAACATGCCCCCGACTTTCTTGTTCACGCCCACCTCAATGCCGGATGGATGATCTTCAGGGTAGTTGCTGGTGTCAAACCGGTCTCTCACATCTGGGCTAATGTCTTTGTAGAAGTCATCCGTCACCACCTCGTATGCCAGTGAATCAGTGTCTGTAAATAACAACTTGGCCTTGCCACCGTACTTGGGCTTGATGTAGTTATAGTGAAAGTCGTACATTATAGTCTTGCTTAGTTCCAGGACTGAAAAGCCTAGGTAAATGGGTTTGTCCAACACCAACTTTGTCTTCTTCATTTGTACTGCAACTAGATTCTCGCAAAAGATCGTTCTGTGGTGGTAATTCGGCTTCGATACCAACTTCTTGGCTTTTGACTCATCAGTGACCAAACGAACGTCCACTCTGTTCCTTACATTCTCCATAGTTTTCCCAAAGACTGAGTTGTTCATCAACTTGAAGAAGTCCTTCTCGAAGTCGTTTGTTGCTTTAGTCCTTAGTTCGGTATTCAGGTCGATATAGGGCTTCAGCCACGCGGACTCTTTGAATGTGATGCCTCTATGTATATTGTAGACTTTCAACCCGAGACTCAAATACTGCTTCAGCGTCTCGTGGTGAATAATGTATTTTCGTTTGTGACTTAGATTTGGAATTAGCTTATCCACGCCATTTACTGTAACTCTCTCTGGTGCTAATGGATAGTCATTATGCAGTTTGTGAAGGTGCTTTTGGTACCTCATGTCAACCTCTAGTATGCATGGCATATCTTTCCACTTCAATACAAGCTCTTCTTCAGTCAACCATCGAAAGTCATGTGAAGGTAAAGGTTTACTCATTGCACATCCGTACAAACCGTTTGCATCCACATATGTGATGTACTTTGTGGATAATGATGGGTCATAATCTTTCATATATGGATTGTTGGCTTTACTATACCTAGTGGAGATCATGGAGATACCACCTCGAATCCCTTTCTCGATCATGAGAAGCATGTCAGGGTCATTCAAAAGTTCCAATCTCACATTGGTCATTTTCAGGGCCGCGTCCCATGCCAATCCAGGTGCAGTGTAGTACCAAGCTGGATCCAAGTCGTAGTTCTTCCTACAAACATCTCTGAAGTTCTCGAAGACATCAGCCAACAATAAGACATCCAGTTTAAGGTAAAGGTCGTGGTATTCCCTAAAGCTCTCAATCCCAAAGACTTTCCACACGTTCTGAGCATGTTGGTAATCTTCATCCGATATTTCAGCATCGTAGAGCTTCGAGTAGAACTCATCCTTTGGTGGGAGATGAGTTTCACTGAGCTTATCAAACCCATCAAACCAATCGTAAGGAAATACCCCCTTCCTAGTGAGTAACTGCAGGTCTATGCCATCTTCCATCACCCTTTCATACCAACTCGTTACATTCACCAGAGAAGATTGTGGTAGGTTGTCAACCAACCTTCTGAGGCCCGCTGCCATAAACCGAAAGCTATCAATGAACCTAATTCCCCGTTTAATGTCAACCATTTTCCCTTTCTTGTTCTTGTAAGAGTCGACAACAATCTCTTTCGTGAACGAAATGTACTTTTCATCGTTGATTGGTATGCAATCCAGCTTACCTTTCGATTCCCCTATGTTCCTCACAAATAAATGACCATCGTATCCGGATAGGTTATGGAATATAACTGGTACAAATTTAGGCACCTTGTAATTCAAGTTACACTCTTCATGCGCGGCGCCTCTATACTTTCCAGTAAGATGGCAATGGTCCAATACCTTGTCATGGCCAAGCATCGATCCACAAATATGACAGTGTGTGGCATTTACATAATCTATTCTCTCATCCTCACTGACATGAGGATTCTTGGGTAGCTTGAACCTATCATAAATTTGTTTGATATCCGACTCCAAGCTCTCCATAAACATCTTGGGTACATCTTCGTCTGGTGACTCAGCTGTGTGCCTTACAAGTTTGGGTTCGAATAAAGCGTTATCAAAGCACTTGATTAGGTAACAGAAACCTGATGGTTTATGCTTTGATATCTATTGGTAAAGCTCCTATCCTCATCTTGGTAACAAGTATGTATCTTTTCAGTGTAGCACTCAAAATCTGCATACACAACAAACGGGACCTCCATCTTTCTGTTGCGATTTTTGAAACCGAAGAACTGTGGGCTTCCATCTTCGTTCATAGGGACTGTCGTCTTGACTGCTTCATGATTGCTGCAAAACTCTAGATGCTTGTCCAGGGAGGATTGTGTATTGAATGGATTAAGACATCTATGGCAAAAGTATTTTCTACCATCGTGTTTATCAACTTGTGATGACAAAAGCCTACTCAAGTTCTTAACCCAACAGTAGTGATTCGTTTCATCTTTGTGTAACAAAAGTAAGTTTATCACTGTCACCTCTCGCCGCTTACTGATTCTCAAAACGTTTACCCCAGACTCATATCCATATACGGTAATGGCGTAAGGATTTTGCTTCTCAAACTTGGCGACATCCCTTAGTGTAACAGGGAACACCATTCCCGTCCAGTCAAACTTCTCAGAGTTCTCTCTCATCTCAGCATTCAGTCTTTGACCATCTTTCTCTTTGGGAAATACAGCAGATGTCACCGCCCACTTGAAACACTCATTGTCCTCCTCATTCTTGACATTGATTATAGCCTTCTTATCAACCAGAACCTTTGGTAGAGGTATGTAAGAAGTCCCAGAGATAGGTTCAAATGGATTAATGTGTATATCAAAGTACTCAACTCGATCAAATTGCCATCCAGACTGTTCACCTTCAAATTTCGCAATCTTTTCAAGTTGCAATTCCGTCATTGCATCGAATAAGTTAGATAGATCAGTCGAATCCGTTACTATTTCAAGTTTGGTATGAAAGTACCCCTCAGTCTCCTCAATCTTACCCGTAGCAAGATTCTCTTTTATAAATGTGCAAGTGAATACAAACTTCACCTTGATGGGTTTACTTCTAGTATAAAGTAACTCCAAAACCTTTGGTTTTATTTTCTTGATGAACTCTTGAGGACCGTACCCCTTTTTACCATCGATCCGATATGTTTTGAAGAACCCTTTCAGTGCCCTTTCCTTTTCTTTTACATTGAACGGCTCCAGTACAGCCCAGATGCTTCTTACTTCCTCCTTCAACTTCCTGATTCTTTCGTTCGCAGGCTTTTTGATTCTCTTTGGTACATAATTCAAAATCCAATTCCTAAACTTGTTTATTTTCTTTTGTACTCTTTTGTTATATTCCGAAACACGTGTTCTCCACAGACTATGGGCACCTGGGACACTTGGAGGTACGTATTTGGTAGGCCCAAGAATCGGTACATTTATTTCTGGGACAGGCTCATCGAGAATATGCGTTGTCCCACCACCACCACCACCACCACCACCACCACCACCACCACTAGCACTAGGTACTTCTTCAGGCATCCCCAGCGCCTCTAGTAACTCCTCCCGACGCATTTTGTAATATCTGGCTATCTTACGCACCTTGGCAATGGCGCGGAGCTCTTTGACAGTTTGGTTTTGATTTGGCATGATGAGTTCTTGGATGTATAGTAACATTCCTTTAAGCTGGTAGGATCGCATTTTGGAATCCTGCACACTTGCAGTCTTAGACCAGTTTTTTGATCACGCCCTTTGCGCCAGAACTGTCACTTTCCTACTTCAATTCTAATGAATTTGTTGCTACTAGTGGAAATTTGATTTGTGACCTTACAGATCATTTACCAAATTTCTTAATTATCAACAAATTATCTTGGACAGCAAGCAATAAGACCAGGTTTGCTCGTGATTATTCTTGCTTTGATCAGGATAATTTTTTAACAGATGTCCAGTCAATTCAGTGTGATAATGTTTTTAGGGATAATGACATCAATCAGATGTTTGATTCCTTTTACTCTGTAGTCAATGCTACAATAGATAAACATGTTCCTTTAACAAAATTAAGTAAACGAGAAGCAAAAGTTAAGTCCAAACCTTGGATTACTCAGGGTATTCGTAAATCTATTAAAACTAAAAATAAGCTATTTAAGCATTATGTGAAAAGTAAGTCTCAAAGAAATCACTTTCGCTATAAAATTTACAAGAACAAACTAAAGCATATTTTAATTGTTAGTGAAAAATTTTATTATAAAGAATATTTTACTTATCTTGTTAATAATGCAAAAGCCACATGGAAGGGTATTAAACAGCTTATTAGCTCTAAGCGTAGTAAATTGTCCTTCCCAAATAGATTAACAGTCGATGGTAACACCGTAACTGATGCCAAAGGTATAGCTGATGCCTTCAACAAATATTTTGCCTCAGTTGGGTCAATGTTGGCCAATGGTATTCAAACTGGCAATAGAACCTTTGTGGAATATTTAACAAATTCACAATGCAACAGTTTTTATTTATCACCAGTATTACCAACTGAAGTTGAGAATATTATTTCTAGCTTAAATGCAAGTAAAGCACTGGGTCCACATAGCATTCCATTGACAATTCTTAAATTATTGAAGAGCATCTTGTGTCATCCATTATCTTATTTATTTAATTGTTCTTTTCCTCTGGGTTTAGTGCCAGATAAGTTAAAAATTGGGAGAGTAATACCTCTATACAAAAGTGGTAACCAGGCTTTATTATCCAATTATAGACCAATTACTCTGTTATCTGTTTTCCATAAAATAATGGAGAAGCTAATGTTTAATAGGTTAGTTAACTTTCTTGATAAACATAATATACTAGATAATAATCAATTTGGTTTTCGTAGTGGACGCTCTGCTACTCAGGCCTCTATGCTTATCACTGTAAAATCCAAAGAGCCATTGAAGGTAAATTGTATTCTTGCGGGATATTTTTGGACTTAAGTAAAGCCTTCGATACAGTAGATCACAACATTCTCTTAGCTAAACTGGAAAATTATGGAATTCGTGGTTTACCAAATGAGTGGTTCCGCTCATACTTAACTAACAGACAGCAATTTATTTCTCTAAACAATTTTGACTCAGATCCTGTGCAAATAACATGTGGGGTACCACAAGGCTCTGTGCTTGGCCCAGTATTATTCCTGATTTATATTAATGATTTCACTAATTGTTCATCTATTTTTGATTTCCATTTATTTGCTGATGATTCTAATCTATTTTATACCCATGGTGATTTACAGCATCTAGAGCAAAGTGTTAATCGAGGACTCAGTGAAATTAGCTTATGGCTTCGTGCCAACAAACTATCTCTCAATATTACTAAAACACATTTTGTAATATTTCATCCTGATCAAAAAAAGGTAAACAATTCCTTGAACATTGAAATAGATGGTAAGCCAATTAATCAACAAAAGAGTGTTAAATACCGTGGCATTCTCATAGACTGTCATCTCAATTGGAAAGAACAATTTCAACAAATTTCAAAAAAAATATCTAGGGGTATTGGTGTCCTATCTAAAATTAGACATTTTGTTAATACGAAAACACTAGTTCAATTATATCAAGCCATTATTCTTCCTTTCCTCTCCTACGGCTGTATAATTTGGGGCAACACTTATGATTATAATATTAAACCACTTCAAATAATACAAAGGAAAGCAATCCGTTTAATTACTTTCTCAAATTTTGATGCACATACAAGTCCTTTGTTTGCTAAGCTTAATCTTCTTAAACTTCAAGATTATATTAAGCTTCAAACTCTCCTTTTCATGCACCAGTTTAATACTGGCAAACTACCTAAGATCTTTGATTCTTTTTTTGTCAAAACATCTTGTAAACATAATGTAAATACTCGCTTTGCATCTAGATCTACTTTCTATCTTCCAAAAATTCGAACAAATTATGGCAAATTTAATATTCGATTTAATGGACCTAAATTATGGAATGATCTCGATGAAAGATTCAAGTTTTGTACTTCTAATCAATTTAAAAAAGAACTAACTTCGCATTTCATTAGTCTCTATTAATCTTTACTGATATTTTGATGGTTTATACCTATTTATTTTGTTTTGTTTTGTATATTTAATCTTGTACCAAGTTTGTGATATTTATGTGTACTAATGTATTTGTTGTGCCTCTTTCCTGACTCTTACATTTTTAATTATTATAATTACGGTCACCCAACTAGTTCAGCTTTTTAGTTTTTTTGGGTGCCCCACTACTGTATGTACTGTACTGTTTAATTTATATATTTATAAATACAATCTTGTAAATTCTTTTAGTTTACAGTTGTAGAAATAAACTGTTGTTGTTGTTGTTGTTGTAATTTGCATCAGGTGTCTCTAATTGTGTACCAAACACAGCATAACAAATAAAATAATGGGGATTACGCTGATATAAAAAATAAAATATAATTAACAAATAAAGAAGCCTAAGCCATGTATTGCACTGTAATAAAACACGACGGGCATATGAGAACACGAGTGAAATGTAGAAAACACAAGCCGAAGGCGAGTGTTTTCTACATTTCTCGAGTGTCCTCAAATGCCTGGAGTGTTTTAATCACAGTGTAATACACGGCTTAGGCTTCTTTATTCGCTTTATGATATAGATTTTACACGCCGCGAGTAGAAACAAAAAGGCACACAGATCTCCAAGCCGACGCCATTTAATACCAACTTCTCGACTGTTTTCGCTTCTTCTTCTTTATTTGTCTTATTATTCTCAGCTTCAAAACTTTCTGCAGCTTCGCAGAGAACTCCATCATGAATTCTTCAAAGAAAATGTTTTTCGCGACTTTTAGAGAATTGTCGAGTAGAGGTGAGGTGGAGAAAAACAATAAAACACGCTTTTCCTATGTTTTATACTTTATATTTTGACCAATCAGAGCGCGCGTAAGAACTTAGCTATATTATAAAATAAAATAATAAAACCATTGTGACTTCTTCAAAAACTAGCTTCACGAGGTTTTTGCGGGAGTCGTATTTCTAGTTTAACTTGTTTAATATCACATACTGTTTTACAATAGTTAATTGCCCAATAATGCAAAAGCTCGAGCGTGCGTTGTATCTGTTTCATTTCATAATCTTAAGCTTAACCATGTTGTTATTCTATGACCAGTACCCTGTCAATTTAATCAGCTTCTTTTCTTATCCTTTTTACCTCATGGTATGTATGTCATACCATGAGGTATAGTGATGGTTGGATTGGTCACTCCATTCCCGTTAGACAATTAATTTATGCATTAAATCCGCATTAAATGTGAATTAAACAGGTTTTCCCCTGTCTCCCCTACTAGGTTTGGTTTTGTCCACACAGTCGTGCAATTGTTTAATGTTGACATATGTGGGGGAAGGGAGTGAGACAGCAAATCTTTAGAAAATGGCGTCTGTTGTGTCGAGCTCAACACAAAGATTGTCAATGCGGGTTTTCGTTCCTTTCGCTCCATATTGGATCTAAATATACTTTTGAGGATCTCGCGAACGAACAGGAAATGTTTTCAAGTATGCTCGAGTGGAAAGAAACTGGTTTTAAAGTCCTCAAGGTGACGATGTCTCCAATTTGGACGACGAGTAATCGAGCAGCCATAGCAAGAGTGCACAAAACGAACAATTCGGAATGAACGCTTAATGGTCTGGGGAGAGGACAGCACTTCACGGCATAATTACCACATACCATGAGGTAGCTCGAAGGAGCCTTTCATTCTCCTTAATGCTATTTTTTGCAACTTGCATTTTTACTCTTTCCCGCCTTGATTAGCTGCGTCAACTATTTTGCAGGAAAGGACGTTTGTACAAGAAGAAATAACGATTAATGAATAACCTGAACTTGACTTTAATAATGTTGTTGTTGTTTGTCTGTCGCTCTCGACAATGACCATTGAGTTCAAAGTAGCTGCAAATAGAATACATTCGATCCTATGCGTGCGCACGCGGCCTGATAGGCCTGCTTGTGAATTGAAGAGGCGCCCACATTGTAGCTCTCAGTCAGTCAGCGTTTCTTTTGGCCGCCAACTGTTCGCTTTCCTTCCCACAGTTCACCATAGAAAAGCTGTTTAGGTACTCGGTTATCTGACATTTCTGACGAGGTGACTGGCCCATCTTGCTTGAGCTTTGAGAAGTAGAGTATAGACACTTGGAAACCCGGTGCGTTCAAGAATCTCCGTGTCAGGGATGTTGTCTTTCCATTTGATATGCAGACGTTTCCAAAGACAGGTTATCTGGAAATGGTGCAGCTGTCTTGCCTGGTGCTTGTAGGTTGTCCAATTTTCGCAGGCGTAGAGAAGGATGGTAAGGACCACTGCACTGTAGACTTTGAGCTTGGTGTTGAGACAAAGTCCTCTGCGTTCCCAGACGCTGAATAGTACAGGTTTAGGATATATCAACAGTTTTAATTTAACAGATCCGGATCAGTACCCGACTACATTACAAGCAAAAACGAATCCTATCATCGGCGGATGATCCGTTTTCTTCCTCGTTGGCCCTTTACTGTAGCTAGAACTAGTTATAATAGTGCATGCTTTGGATATATCATCATAGTTTGATATCTATTGATCGAGTCTTGATCATGATGCTTCGCAGTTTCTCATCAGCCAAATACTTTACGCCCACGAAAAGATATGTGTGGGAAATGTCGCTTTAAAAACTCTGGCCCATAAAGTTCGAGTGTAGCAGCTAGCATCCAAGCAGTAAATATTTTGATTCTTGTGAAAAATGTTTTTCGGTAGAAGATTCCTAAGAGTAAGCAAAGTGAATAAGTAAGATTATGGACACTATGCCTTCACTAAATTTTTTGATGGCACGAACGATAACATTTTCCTACAGAGTAGGTGAGATTTAAATATTGCAACAGGGTAACTGGTTATAAAATCAGTGAATTCCTGTTCATGTAGTCGCAGATTACGTGAGATTCTAACATTGAAACAGGTTAACTGGTTGTGAACTTAGGGTCGATCCGCACTGAGGACAAAATCTCATTTTGTCCGGGACAAATTCAAATGAATTTGACCGACTAGACAAAAATTATTTGCCCTGGCGCGTCCGCACTATCTGCTCGCATGCTGTCACAATCTGTCACGTAACAGGAGTTGAATTTCTGGCGCCAAACAATACGCGCTTTATATCTGCTTATTATATATTTCATTTTGCGAATGCATTTCTCCACGGTCTTGTTGCATCTTAAGCGGCGGTTGAGCTCTTCCACAATTTTGCCCCAAGTTTTTCGGGAGTCTTTACTCTCCAGCAACTCGTGGTTTTCGACCCAGAGGTCAACGAGCAGCTTCTCTTCATCTTTCGACCATGTTTCGTATGATTTCCCTTTTGCTATTTTCCCCTGTGAGCTGACCTCCTCGAGCTCCGTGTCATTCTGACTGGAAATCATTTGATTATTGCTAGATGGCGTATTCTGCTGTATAGCACTGGGAACAGGCATGGGCACGGGGGCATAGGCACTCCAGTTAGGATTTAAATTGAAGTAATAAGGGTAATCCATGCTTTAAAAACGTGGTCGTTTCTGAGATTTGATTGCGTTGTGTGGCAAGAGGTCAGAAAGGAACTGGAACTTGTCATTGACGCCTGTCATGAAAACAAAAGAAAGTAACGCGGACAAAAAAATTGAAAGCCTCCGAGGCAGGACAGCGGCTCCTTTGATAAATTTGTCCGAGTCAAATTATTTTGTCCTCGCTGGACAAACCATCCGCACTGAGAAAAGTTACGTGTTGACAGATTTTTTAGCTAAAACAAACAGATTTGTCCTCAGTGCGGATCGACCCTTAGTTCTAAATTCCTGTGTAATTAATCCGAGAATAGGTCAGATTCTATCATTTTTTGATAACTTTACTACCATTTTAACCTTTCCTGACCAAGAAATGCGGCATTTAGACATGCTCTTCTTCTCCACGTTAGTCATGCAGCTACAGAAATAGAACGGAAGAAATATCGAGCGACCACCTTTTGACGGGGTATTAAGATTTTCAGTTTTGCGGTTTTCGTTTTTTTCAGATCGGTTTTTGTGCCACAAGACTTCGGTTTTTCGGTTTTGATGTTCCTTGCGGTTTGCAGATTTTTCGGTTTTTAGCATCTGTTCGTAAAAAAATACTAGCGGCTTTTCGGTTTTGGTATCCGATTTGGGTTCCGGTTTCTCCTCGATTTGAGTGGCAATTGATTTCGAATAGCCACGAAACGCCAAAGTTATTGAGAGGAATGCGTCGTAAACCTTATGTCACGTTAGGGAATCCCCATTGCATAACTTTGTGACGGTTCTGTATGCGGCTTTCGGTTTTGGCCGAATTTTTTTTGCGGTTTTGCGGTTTTGCGGGATGATTTTTTCTTCGGTTTTGCGGTTTCCAAAATACCCCAATGCCCCCCTCCTTTTTTAACGCCCTACCCCCATATCTTATCGTCTGGAAGATGGTATAAATACTAGTACTGAGAAAGTAAATAATTGAAGGCGTTGCACTTATAAAATAGAAGCGGCCTCAGTGTGTAATTGGATAGCGGGACGTTTTATTTAGGGAAGCCCACCGATGGACCACCATCACATCCCTGTGTTTTGAGTCCAAGAAACTGGGATTAGCTGTCGTTTTATTGGTCTCGTGGCACGGCTGCGTAGGTGTCTTTTTCTTTTGTGATTCTTTTACGTGCAACTGATTGGCTGAAAGCTGCCCCTAGACTGAGCTGTACACAGCGCCAGCGCTTCAGAGTCGTGGCTTCGTTTAGCAACTCTTACAAATTCTAATAAATCCCCCCGCAGAACTAAAGCTGGCTGAAAAAGTGACTGATTTCAAATTTTTCTGAAAACAGATGTTTGCATGGTTATAGTTATAAATTCACCCACCTACTGCATATTATTAAAGAAATAAAAAACTCGCCGAGTGCATTTGTTATGGTTATATAAGCACGCCGGAATTTTCTAGAACACAAGAGAAGCTCGAAAAGGACGAGCCTACAGCTACAGCTACTTCTCGAGCGTGTGTGATATCTGTTTCATTTGATAATCTTTGCTTAATCATGTTGTTATTCTTTGACCAGTACCCTGTTAATTTAATGGCCTTCCTTTCTTATCCTTTTTCTCCTTAATCCTGTTTACTGTAACTCAGTAAAGGTTTACTCTTTCTCGCCTTGATTAGCTGCATAAGCTATTTTGCAGGAAAGGACGTTTGTACAAGAAGATGTAACGACTAATGAGCAACCTGAACTTGACCCTAATAGTACGGGTTTAGGATAAATGAAAAGTTTTAATTAAACAGATTGGTATCAGTACCCAACTATATAATTACACTTGGGAGCGAGCGAAAACGAGTCCTGTTATCGGCAGACGATTGTTTTTCAGTCTTCCTCTTTGGCACTTAACTGTAGCTACAACTAGTTATAATAGTGCATGTTTCGGATACATCATCAGAGTTTGATATCTATATATTGATCATGATGCTTCACGGAGATTTATCATAATCAGGTATTTGTGGTGATGTCGCTTTGAAAACTTAGGACCATGAAGTTTTGACTAATAGCAGATAGCATCCAAGTAACAAATATTTGAGCTCTTGAGAAAAATGTTTTTCGGTAGAAGATTCCTAAGTGTAGGCAAAGTGAATAAGTAAAATTATGGACAATACTATATGTTCACTAAATAATTTATTTGTGGCACGAACGATAACATTTTCTAGGGTATAGTAAGGCTTCCCCTGTAACGAAATGATTGCGCATCACGGATTGGAATTTTCTTGTCCATGGTCGTTCTTAAAACGGAACAGTAAATGGCATGAACTGTCAAGTTGCAGTACAAGCATTGGCACGGTACGTTCCTTTTATGTAAATCGCTTCGCCACGAACAATTGTAGTAAACAGCACAGATAATGGTATGGAGATCACACAGGCTGCTTTCTTCTCGGTTTTTGCATTGGTTGTGCAAGTATGCATAACTGAAGGTAAGACAGACTGTTGTGATTACTGTTTCTCACATCACGTGTTCTCGATAGTTTATATGTGTATCATGCAGTAATCTCTTTTCCGCCTGAATATTTATATTCATATTTCACAGAATATCATATAGAATTCTGATTCCCTGAGCTAGTAATATAATTAAAAGGAACAACGCAGGTTCCAAATTTCCTGTCCATTTTATTCACGCTGTTCTGTGTTGCGTGAGCCGAGGGCAAAGCATTTATCCATCGTAAGCTATCAGTTTCTGGTTTGACGGTTTGGGACGCTGTAAAAACTGCTTATTCAGCATGGGCTCCTGATTCAGTCATTCTACTAAGGGCTATGGATCTGATCGATGCGGAAGTAGCCAGTAAGAATGAATCATACTTAAAATAGATTACGTAAAGTATCAAAAACATTTTTATTAATACTTTGGTAATAGTTAGGCAATGAATAGTTGATCCAATTTTCAATGTCCTATGTAAGGCTGTAAGTGTTTTTGCCGTCGGCACCACGTGATTCGTCCAAGCATTAGCAGTACAGTCAGGAGCCCATTACCTGGTACAGTTGCGTAACTGCTTCTATTTCACCGACTCTATAAGTTCTCTTGTAGATCGTCAATAACTATATCCTCTGTAAGTGTCAATTTAAATGTACCGGATTATGGGGTTGTTTGCAAGGATTCAGAGGTGTTTTACTATTCCGCGACAAGCGAAATTGAAAGAGCTGCAAGACATGCTTTAAGCATCTCTACCGACCAACGTTATTTGATGATTTCTTGCTTATTCCTCCCAAGGATTTCTGTCCCACTCTCAATATAAAAAAAGCGATTAGGGTACTCAAGTTATTTTCATACGTTGCCTATAGGTCTCAAGCATGCTCTGCTGGCAGAACGACAGGTGTAGAGATTAAATCAAGTCCAGTGTGTCACTGAACATTAAAAGGGAGAAATCCAGCCACAGTATATTTTCCCGTTACAGTGCCTTTTATGCATGAATGTTTAGATCGGTTCCTGGAATTTTAATTGTTCTTGATGCTTTCGGAAGATCTGTTTAGCTTTACGCCGAGTCTCAATAGACTTAAGCGCGCCCTTTCAACATCTTTAAAACTGAAGTGGTAACACTGAGCTATTACCTACGCTGCAGATATCAGAGATCTGATGAGGAGCATCCCAGGAGAGAGAAGAAAGTACAAAAAAAAGCTTTAACCAATCACTCCCGAAAAAGAAACTAGACAGGAGTGTCGAGACGTCGGGTCGGTGAATTGCCCCGCCCCCCCCCCCGCCCCCCCGGGGGTGAATTGTAGCTTTTCAAATTACATTTAGTATTTCAAACCAGCATAACATCAAACTAACTCTATAAAAAGTCAATTTAAGCGATTGCAAAAATCTCGGTAAAATGAGTTCGAGAAGACAACGTACTTAAATTACTTAATGGCAAGCTCACTGTGTATCGGTATAAGTCTTCAGGGGTTTCCGATTCCGGGTTCCGACGCGTTTCCGATCGCATGAGTAGATATGCAAACACGTCACGGTGCCTGATTTCTTTTGTCTTTTCCTTATACACTATTAATGCGTTTTGAGAATGCTAAGTAGAAGTCAATCATTGCTAATTGAAAACTTGATATGTAATAAAATCTTCTCCTGTAAACGATCACACCAAGATGCAGGTCTGGGCATATTTCTTTATTTAAGTGAAATGGCTTCGTAAACATTTATAGAGCTCAGTATGGAGACCATGACACGCTTAAGTCATTTTTTTCAACTGCATGATAACCCTACCACCATTTTAACGTATGCTGACCACCAAAAAATCCCGAATTCAGGCACGCTCTTCCGGCCTAACATTAGTCACTCAGCTACAGAAAGAGAACGAAAGAATTATCGAGCGACCACTTTTAACGCCCCGCTCCTATATATCTTGCCGCCTGGAAGAAGACATAAATATTCAGAGAAAGTAGATAACTGAAGGCGTTGCACTTACCAAATATAAACGTCAGGGTGCAATTGGGTAAGGGCAATGAATTAATTAGGGAAGCCCATCGATGGACAACCATCACATTCATGTACTTTGAGGCTAAGAAACTGTGATTAGTTGTGGTCTTATAGGTACAAATCATATCAAATCATACATCAGATCATATTAAATCAAATGTTGTTTTCTTTTTGAAGAGGGAAAAACGAGATCTGAATTCTTGCACTTTCACTGACACAAGGCCATCATTATGTTCATGTACATTGATAAAATTGATAACTTTTTCTAGTATTTCACAGTCGTCAAGAGTAAGCACCTGCAATTGCATGCACAGAGCAAATCAACATCTACGATCGCATGTGCAATGATAGTAGTAATTATGAAAGCAATGTCAAATTGCCCTTTGCAAGAGTTAAATTCTATAAACTAAAGAATCATAATGTTTACCACAAGAGCTAAGTTTATATAATTATCACGCGGGATGCCGAAGACGAGTGCGTCAAGGTTTCGGTCGAATTCCTTTTTTTTTTCATCGAAGCTACAAATTGCAATGTTTTTTAAAGTTTTCCGTATCCCGGGGGAGTCTCGAGAAAATTGTGCAAATCTATTGGTTCTCGGGAGAATTGTGCGATTTCATTGGGCTCCAGTCCATGCTGAAATCACGTGCAAGATCATAGGCCGATCAGTGTGGATAAACACTGAAGTGCTGGTCAACCATAACGCTGACGGAATGATCATGAAATGCTATTATAGAGAAAGAAGTTCTTCAGTTGAACCAGTTTGTTACTTGGATGCTTGTGGCAATCCCAGTCTTTAGATGGAGCTGATTTTTTATCCGTTTTTTTCTCCTGTTAGAAAATTGTATTCTTACGTAAGATTGCCTATATAAGGGTTAACAATGACGTCACCCGCGAACTGTAGAGACTCAAGTAGAGTATTTAATTTGTTTTAATGGAGGTGAAATGGAGGTAACACAAAAGGTTTTTTATTCGATCTGCAAACATTGAAAGAACGTTTATCCGTTCCTCGTACGCTCAGTACGTAATCACTTTAGTGCGTGCAGAATCTTTGGTTGTACTGGGAATACGGGTTAGTACCTTAAAAGTACCAATTGCTGAGAGAAAAAAAGTACACAAAAGGTTCCCTAAAGAGGCAGCATATGGTTTAAATATGATCGACACGTACTACATGTTTTCTTTCATCTAAATAGAATGGTTTGATAAAACAGTTTGAAAAAATTGAACCTTTTGCGTATCAAGGCTTCACACAGGTAGCCTAGTGTTCTGGAGCCTCTTGTTATCCTTCATACTATCCTCTGTCCAACAGTGACAGCACCCCTTTGCAACATGAGCCTTCTAACAACAACCTCTTAATCCAGGCTCATGTGATGAAACTACCTTGGGCGTGGCAAGTGGATACATTGTGGATAGTGGTATAACTTCTTCCACAGTACGTAATTCCAACACACCAGCCAAGAATGGTCGACTAAACTACACTGGAGGGTCATCTTGGTGTGCAGCAGCCAGTGACATCAGTCCATATCTACAGATTGATCTGGAGATACGGCATATTATCTGTGCCGTGGCCACGCAGGGGAATTCCCAAGCAGACCATTGGGTGAAGAAATACAAGCTGCAGTTTTCGACTGATAGCACAACTTGGCATGAATACAACGACAGAGGAAAAAGCAAGGTATAGGTATTTGCTTTGCACAGACTTGACATGACAAAGTAATGCTAAGCCTATGATCAAATTTAAAATGCTAGAAATAATACAAGTTAACAGATCACTAGATTAAACGTTTTGGAAAGCAAATATTTTTGACTTGTTTAAAGTTTTAAAGTAGGAGGCTAAATTTGAAAGGTAACCAT
Source organism: Ricordea florida (assembly GCA_949710005.1). Taxonomy (NCBI): domain Eukaryota; kingdom Metazoa; phylum Cnidaria; class Anthozoa; order Corallimorpharia; family Ricordeidae; genus Ricordea; species Ricordea florida. The sequence continues at coordinate 9,916,482 of OX453282.1, read as the reverse complement.
CTTAGACAACTGTGCACCAATGGAGACTCTGATTGCTTCGAATCCACGCTTCAAGGTTCTACTTTTTTGAATAAGGGTCATTAGATTTTATTTTGCACAAGTCGATCGGGTTATGCTCAATCGAAGCTGTAGTCAACTGAAATTACAAAAATTTATTACCTGGCTACAATAGTACGCGCGCTCTGATTGGCTACTGAGCAGGCAAGTTTTTTCTTGAAATGCCCCCCCATAATGAAAATTTTTCTAAGTAAATTTTTCTTTTTTAAATTAGACAAAAGCTGTCTCGTTTTCAAAATAAATGTTTCTTCTGTCAATTCTGGTCTCGATCGCTTGGTCAGGTGTGTTTCGGTTCAGTGAAGAAGACCTTGAATGACCTCTTGCGTGCGCAAACGGATATTGAGGAACCTTTCCGGTTTTTTTTTTTTTGTACAGAGCTAAGAAGGCCATATAATAAATAACTTATTAACCCCTTCTGTTCAGTCATTACAAGGAAATCGCAGACCTCGGCCTTGACGTATTGACCTCGCTATCGCTCGGTAATGACCTCACTCTCGGTTGATGCGTAATATACATTACTTCGGTTGGTATGAAATCGAATAACTAGGGTGTTCTCTTGGAGTTAGAGTGCAGTCTCCCGCAGTGAATATTTCGCGCCAAAACGGACTTAATTGAGAACAAATGTTTACGAAGGCAAAGTGCAAATCACAGAGTAACCGGCCAGTATGAAAAAGTAGGCGGTGATTTTCGCCGGCAGTCGACTACTAATGACAACGTTGACTTTTAAAATGATCTTGGACTTAATCTATGGGTAAGAGATTGTATGATATCTTGGTGTTATCTATTATAATACGTGTAATTATCTCCTACACTGTATATGATCACTTCTAGTTTAAGAATAATTGTATATCTGCAAATGAAGAAATGGTAAATGAGCAGCGGGCAACCATCGAGATATGGACGCACGCGGGAGGTTGCTAAGCGCGAAAGAAGCGTAAGAGATTCTTGAGTGCTTAGCAAACCTCCTAAGTGCGTTCACAACTCAATGGTTGCAAAGCTGCTGCTTTGACAATTTCACAATGTGACGTCAGCATGCAACTCATGGGCAAATGATCACGCGTATTAGCCAATCATATCGCGCGCCCTCCCAAAGCTGTGTTATAATAATTATTATCAAGGAAACATTTTCCAGCAATGAAGATATGTCTTACAACCATATCTTTTTACAGATTTTCGTGGGAAACTTTGACCGAAGAACTATTGTAAAGCATATGCTGTTTGATGGAATCAATGCTCGGTATTTACGCATTCTTCCTGAAGAACATCATGTTGGTGTGTGCTTGAGAGTAGAACTCTATGGAATGCAAGTAAAACAAGGTATTCATTACATGTTATGACAATAGAGCTTTGCATTTTGGCATCAATTGATTTCGTTAATAAACCCAATATGCATTGTTTCTTCACATACACAGCCAATAGTTTTATTAACCAGCTGTGCCGAGAACTTTGCTTAGCTGCTTTTAACATCTCGACCTATAATTGTAGACAAACAAAACATTTGTAACTTTTTGTCAATTAAGTGTAACAGTGAGTAACATACATTAAGTGTGTCTGCCAATGGGTGCCAAATCCAGAGTGCTCTCATACTGAAAAATGTAATGAAGTCCCTGACTAACAGATAGGAGGGATTTGAAAATATATTGTGCTTCATGATCAATGTATAATTTTTACCAGTGTTGAGATTTCTAATATTTTTGCTGAACTTTATATATTCAAGTAATGTTGAAGTAGAAATTACTGGACAATGATCAAAGTGTTTTTGTCAGTGAGGATTCATTTGCTTCAGTAGCTGATGATCAATGGCTGGCATACAACTGTAAGAATTAATCGATTTCAAATCAATCTCAAAACAAATCTTAGCAAATTGTATATGGCTCCTTTTTCTCTGCATTGATTTCTTTCATACTTGTCCAATGCTCTGACAAATTTATGCACAGCATTGCATTAAAATGCATGTGCTGCATTGTGTCGTTCTAGAATGCATTGTTGAACTATTGAACTATTGCCATATAATACAATACAATGCAATGCATAAATTTGGCTTACTCAATAACTATGTAAATTCCCCATCCTGTCCACCCCTTCCTTTGGATCCATGCACATGTCTACCCCAGTTGAGTCCCCATCCCTGGTTTCCAAGTAATGTCTTCCCTGCCTGTATTGTTCCCCAGATCCTTGATGTCTGCCTTGGTATTTCAATAATTCCTCGCGAAGCGAGGCCGAAGGCCGAGCGTAGCGAGGTTACTAATCGTGTCGGTTCCGGTCAGACCACGTGGCTCGCAAGCCCGAGTAAATCGAGCCGAGAGTTTTTATATATGTATATTATATATATATATATATATATATATATCTATATTTTAAAGGTGTCCGTTCGCAGGCCAGGTTACCTGGCAATAGTAGCGCACTTGAGAACTGCTAAACCGCCATTTCGAATTCGGTGATGCCTTTTTGAAAGAAATGTAAATTTTGTGGAAACCGATTTCACTCGTCCTGGAAGTACATCCCAGCAAGATGATCTCCGAGATATTCAAGAAATATTAGCAGGAGATCGTCGCCGAGTAAGTTCGAATACCGTGAAAATCAACACGAGGAAAGCACGACTCAAACCAGGGATAGAGAAACGACAGCAGGGAGAATAACAACAGAAATCGCAGCCAAGACAACAACTGCTCGCTCCAGAAAAAGGCAAACGAAACAGCAGGGAAAAGGACCAGGAATTCAATCAAGTTAGTTTTGAATTTGAATGTGTTATTGATAGAAATACAGGACATGAGTGAACGATTACATAACGAAATATATTGGTGTACTACAATTAGCAAAACGACTTAGAAGGGACACCGAGTAAGAGCGACTTCAACGCTTGGAGATGTCTCTGGAAAATAATTCTATTAGTCTAAAAACGGAATCGGAAGACGACCAACAGATTACAAGAGAATGTAAATAGGTATTTTTCATAATAAAACGATAGCCTTTTCAGTTTGAAGTAATTCCCAACACAGAGAGTTGCAGTTGTTATAGCAATCATTTATAACGATGTGATCTGATATCATTGCAACAGTGAAAATATTGTAAATTTTCTTGATCTAGCAGTTATGTTAAACATTTTCAACAGAATATATACCCTGTGTCACTATAAAGTACTTGTTCTGCAATATTATCAGTGATCAATGCGATCATTTTAAAATAAAGCAAATGTGATTACTGAATTCTAAGTAGTAGTTCTCCTTGCTATATATATATATATATATATATATATGTATTCTCTGATTGAATGGTTTCAACAATATTGCGTAGAGACAACAAGTTTCATAGCCTTTTCACAATGGGTCAGTTTTACCTTAGAGTGCAATGACCCCCCCCCCCCTCCCCTGATAATATTGCTATCTAGAACCCCTGCCCTTTTTTCACAAATGAAATGTTAATTCAAGCCTTAATTTGCAAAGTTAGACATAACATATTAACTTTGTTACTTTCTGCCATTTACTTCATTTTTATGATGTCAAATATCAATATTTCATAACAACCACAACATGCAATTAACCTTTTACATTGGAAAACACTTTATAAAGAAGAAAATAAATTTTGTAATGCCAAAATGTTTATGATCTTTCTCATATATTCATTGCAAGTGTGCTGTATGTAGTAACAAGTGTTTCAAGTTTCCTAAATGCCCTATGCTTTCAATAATGATTTTCCACACAACCTTTCTAGACAAATGACTGCACTAGATTCTAAGCCTTTAAGAAGAAATGGTATTGTTTGGAGCTGTTTTGATTACTACCACCTCTGATGGAAAGCCTATTAAGAAGATTTTTGTATTGCTTTTAGTAGTAGAGTAACAATAACTTTACCAAGATTAAGACATGAATCCCACCCCATAAAAATATATTATGTTTAACATAAAAAATATAACAATAATAATATCAATACCAGTAATAATAATAGTAATGATAATAATAATGATAATAATATAATGATAGTTCTTCTCGTTACTATATGTCATTGGTTACAGTTCAATACCTCTGGCTGCCATGACTTTTTCGATGAAATACCGTCCTTATATTAAATCTTTCTTCTGCAGTTTTTATAATAGAAATTTTCATATATTCAAAATAATGTACTATTCTATGGTTGGGTATGGATATTTTGCCAGTTTCTGTAACAGCACAATTAAACTTTCATGTGGTATATACTTTTGACTGATTGATTTTGATTTCACATTATTTTTTTTACAGGAGTACATAGTGCAGCAATCTTTTTGAACATATTAAGATTTCAATAACTCTTTCTTACATGTATTATTTTTATGATATGACCTAAAAATAGCACAACCACATACTATACACTCGGCACTCACTATTACCAAACCTTTATTCAAAGCTTTTGTAGAATCCAATTGTTTTACCCCCAATTTGTTGATATGGCATCTCTTTTGAGGGAAGAGGAATTTTTCTATCTACCACTGGGGGTACCATTGCAACTGAAAAGAGTACACACATTAAAACATGCACTATTCATAATGCTCTCAATTGTGGTTACCCGGGAATGAAATAATGACTGCAGTAGACAATAAAATATGTAATCAGAAGATTCTTCTTACAATGAATCTCAGGCAATTATAACCAAAAAACATAAACAAAAAATAATTGGAGCATTCAACTCATCCTCTGTGTAAGAACATATTGTGTTCAAAAGTGATGTACAACAAAGAAGACAAAGCAGTAGAGACTAAGAAAATAAAACTAAAGAAAAAAAACACAGGTTTTTACACCGTGGTAAACACAAGCATTCATATCAACTCTTCAAGATTTCACCTGCAAAAGATTTACAATCATTTTCAATTTGTGTTAAGTGAATATTATTGTGATACTTCATCGACTCTGTATTCCCTGTCAAGATAATAAATAATTTTACTTCTATTCCCTCTGGTGCAATCTCAGTGGCAGTGAAAGAGCTAAATGAAGGTCAATTTTTAAGCACTGTGTTGAGCGGTATACTGATCATGTAATTTGCACCAGGTGTCACTAATTGTGTACCAAACACAGCATAAGAAATAAAATAATGGGGATTACGCTGATATAAAAAATAAAATATATAATATAAAAAAAAATAAAGAATAAAATATGAAAGCATTGTGACTTCTTCAAAAACTAGCTTCGCGAGGTTTTTGCGGGAGTCGTATTTCTAGTAATAATAATAATAATAATAATAATGAAAATGATAATGATAATGAAAATGATAATGATAATGTAACACAACCATGGCTAATACACAGCTCAATGAAGAGTCTATCACAAATGGTCAACAATGTCGACATGTATTTGATGAAATTAGTAGACAGTGTGAAAGGTGTGTAGACGCAAAGAAAATATTGTCCTTACACTTTGCAACTCAAGATCAGTTTGATTCTTTGGAGAAGAGAACTAGTAATGTAGAATTTGCTATGGATGTCTTTACGGCTTGCACCTTCGTATACATAATAAGGACTGTAGTAAAATGGGCACTTAGCTAATGGCTTAAAAGTTTGAACTCTTCTACCCAAATTCTGGATAGAAGATGGGCTTACTCGATGACTTCAGAAACAAGTATCCAAAGGCTGACCTTGACCAATTCAAATTTGTGACCGATCAATATGGGGGTTACATTAGGTGGAAACATAACGGTATGACAGTCATGTCCTATGATGACCCCACTGGCAAGACGTGGACTGATGGACTACGACCAGGTTTGAAATCACTACTCTGGGTTCATCTTGGACTGACCAATGACGACACACTGAACTCATTCCCACCAAGCCTAACCATGACCAAACGATACTACCCGATACCCGCCGTTGACTTTGACAACCCCACCAGTAACACTACAAGTATGCTGACCTCGCTGGACATATACGTGTCCAATACGAAGAAATTCACCGCCAAGATGCGTAATGTTTTCACCTCCCAAGTTGTAACTTTCAAGTTTGGTAAACAAAGTCGAAAGTGGTTGAACGCTCCCGACATGAATTACTGGCCACAACAGCTGAACTTTGCAGTGTGGTGTGCGACCTCTGGTTGTGGGATTAGCCCCTTTGAAAGCCTTAACTACCCAAACGTCGTAAGTAGCTTCATCAAGTTTCATGTGTATTTCACCATAAGACGAATATTGTATGAACTGAGTCTTCCACTGCCTGATGAACAACCCTTTGTAATCAACAACAACCCTTACAGCAAAGTCGCTTATCAACGATTGTGCGCTGAATTTGACATCTCAAACAATTCTGACTTCAGATGGAAAGGTGGACGAAACGGGGGTTTGGGTGACATATTCCTCGATTACGGAGCTGGATACCATGGAGTGGGTGGTGGATACCAAAATGTCCATATGGTAAGAAATTACGACGAAGAGGCTGATCAATGGCCTGGTGAAGGTGGCAAATTTGCCGATGATGGGGGTAAGAAGGAAAAGGGTGACCTCATCTCATTCATCCGTAACGATGACTTTGCTGATTATAAGTATGCTTGGTTCATACCAACTAGTGGCTATGGACTCACCAAAGCTGGACTTGGCAGATTGAATCGATCTGCTGAAGCCTTTGTTTACTGTGTGCTGGGAGCTCAAGTCAACACTAGAAACTCGATTGTAGGCATGGGTGGTGGAGCGATCGAGACCCAACAAGAATTCTTGGCCCTGTTTGAGAGTAGCGTGATCGAGAATGACATTTCGAGTTCGATCCAAAGGTACCAACTGGCCACTCAAGAAGCTAAATTAAGGCTTGATTTGGCCATTGCTCCTGGAGTGTGGTTAATGCCCAGTAACATGATCATAAACACAGAGAGTGTGATCGGGTATAACAACAACCTCATGAAGGCCACTGATGAGATGAAATTTGGTGTCAACACAAACATAAACCTGGAGACTAAGACTGTGGGAATCAGCCATAATCTGGGGTCCTCAAAAGTCAAGTTGCCACATGCAACTGTAGAGACTGAACGATCACCGCCACCAACGAGTGGTCCTCAACCCGAAATCAAAGAAGAAACAAATACTCATCATGAAACCAACCTGATACTGTTAATCATTGGAGTTGGAATTGCCGCTTGGATGCTCTTCAAATAAAAATTGAAATGACCAATCAATAGATCATGACTTCGTAAATCATGACATCATTGGCAATCGTTGGCAGTAGATACTTTGATGACATGTTCTTCTTGAAAGAACAGATAGGTAAAGCCCTCAAGAAATGGAAGCTGGATCTCTCAGACATACAATTGATTGTGTCTGGGGGTGCAGAAGGGGTTGATGAACTGGCCAGAGATTTTGCCATTGAAAAGGAGATCCCATTCAAAGCGTTTGAACCTCAATGGGACTATTATGGCAAGGCGGCTGGTCCAATTCGCAATAGAGCGATTATGGAGTGTGCGACGCATGTATCAGGGGCACCCAACGAATGATTTCGGTAAAATATCTGTTCAACTGTAAGGTCGCCTAAATTTTTCGGAAAATTTCTCCTCTAGGGAAAGAACATGTTGTCTTGATTTTCGGAAAAAAAAAATGCCCTAGAATTTTCGTAATTTAGGTGGTCGAGGAAAAGTTGTCCTAGACTTTTCGTAAATAGATAGTCAACAGAAAGTGACCCTAGAATTTTCGTTCGAGTTACAACTCGCAATTTTCGGACGTCGTCCGCAAGTTAGAAATGTATATAGCATGTGATTTCTTCCCCTGATACTTTCGAATAAAAAAGTTACTCCCCTGCAATCTTCGGATGCGCGTTACGGTTTGCCTAAAATTTTCGGAATCTTTTCATAGACGCAAGCTTTTACAAAAAAGGTCTCCTAAAAATTTCTAACGACAGCAATGCTAGCACGAGTCCTTCATTTTTCGAACAGACCTATAAAGGTAGCTAAAACTTTCGGATGAGCCAAAAAGGCCGCCTAGGATTTTCGAGACGAATACAGTTCCCCTAAGAAATCCGAACAGATAGATAGTTTTTAGGGCAGCTCCAAATTAATGAAACAGGCTTCTAAAGCATAGAAAAATCCATTTAAGGCACTTCTGAGGTATTTGGAAAAATTTGGTCGTTGGGTGCCCCTGATGTATTGGCCTTACCTTCTCGGTACTACTCACCAGGTACCAAATCCGCTATTAAGTTGGCTAGGAAATACAAGAGAAAGGTTATAGTCGTTTATGTCTAATGATTGAGTGAACTTTTGTAACGTGAAGCGCGTTACAAATGCCTTTGATAACTCACTAAGTGCCACACTCTTTACAAAGAGTCCTTATACTCTATAAAACACTCAAAACACATTTCCACTATATTATTAGTTTTAAGCCTGCCATGTATACAATATAAATGAGGTTTACATTCTTTACACTGATGCTTTTGTCTACCATGTGAACAAATGCCTGGACCACCACATTCTTTACAACGATGCTTTAGTCTACCATGTGGGCAGATTCCAGGACCGCCACACTCTTTACAAGAATATTTTTGTCGGCCATGTAGGCAGATACCTGCACCGCCACACTCTTTACAATAATATTTTGTTCTGCCATGTGGACAACGTTTTCTTGATTTAACTTGAGCACAATCCATTGTGTATATACCACTACAGTACAACCATCGACCATCAATTACACTTTTTGTAACGTGAAGCGCGTTACAAATGTCACACATTCTCTCTATTTTACTCCCACGCTAAACCCAAACTTCCGTTTTAATACCACGCCCAGTATAAATGCATTCCATTCATACTTTTACGACATGGCAACCGGCAATTCTATAAGTGGTTTTGATGTTTACTTTCAAAAGGCCCGTTTCTAACGTCGCTCAGGAATGTAATGACGTCAATGTAAAACCATTTTGAACCGGAAACTTTTTGACCTCACTACGCCCCTCTGTTATAACTTTTGTAACACGATCCATGTTACAAAAATATCATGCATGATTACCAATGATCCCCCCAACGCTCCTTCACCTCTTGGAACTCTTCCAAATCAAGACACCAATATACAAACCTACTTGGATGCCATGCTACAGACATTAACTCTTCCCAAATATCCTTTCGGAAAATACGTCTGTGTATACCCTTCCAAGCCTCATGTAGCAACTCGTCTTTGAAACTTATGTACACCGTAACTACAAGATCTCCGATACGAAGTTCATCGACAGAATATGGCCGTTCGAGACCATTGCCCATCATGGCAATGAGAGCTAAATCTCCAGCACCCTTACATAAGTTCTCAGCGATGTCTTTGACACATAACTTGTCAAAGTCTTTCGAATATTCATATACTATCTCGTTGTCGTCAATGGGAAAATTAGCCATGGTAAATACAAGACGAACCTTCTCAACAAAACACTGGTTGAAACTAGAGACTATATATAATATGCTTGATTTGTGTTCTTCCAGAAAATCATTAACTCCTAACCAGTCCACGTTGTCACAGAAGAAGTCAAATGATGTTGGCATTCTCATCTCGTCCATGTAAGTCATTTCAAAAATCATATGCCAATCCCTACCAAGCCCAGCCCTAGATATCAATCTTATAAATTGACTCGTCGTCTCATTCATGTCGTTTGCCATTTCTCAAAGCTGTACCCGATGGTAAAAACATCGACCCAAAATCCCACTTTAACAATTTGACCCCCACCCCACCCCCCAAAGGACATCGACGATCCACTCTGAAAAATTGACACTTTGAAGAAAATCTCGTCCACCAAAAAATCAAACAAGACGAGAGGCAAACTCAATTCGGCCACGCCCATCTGACAAAATCGACCACACCCAAAACCACGAATTCGCAAAAAAATCGTAACATCAAAAATCGGCCACACCTAAAATCGATCGAAAATGAAATTGGCCCAGAATGCCCGCAATCCAACTACTACGAAGTTTCTGTGAATAAAATCTAACGCAGATTTAGACAAATGCAAGCACGAGTGAGCATCGGACAACAGACATATTCCCACGCAGTTCGATGAATCGAGTTGGTGTTTTAAAAAATCGCAGCAAATGATTTCCACATCTTCGAGTTGAAGCATTTTTGAGGCCGGTAAGAGCTGTTGCACGTTTTCCTCGTTAACACGAACTTCGCCTGTGTAAATAAAATCAAGAATCGTTGCAAAGCTATTGGCCTGTAGCCCGTGTATTTCTACGCGATCAAGGTAGCTTTCAGCCATTCCACTTGTAAACATGACTTGGAAATACGAGCTCGACGCTGAAAGCACAAGGCGATGGACGAGAAAATCTTTTCCATCAACAGTTATGGTTGCGTCACACATCATACTTTTCTTTCTTAATGACGTAAGTCTATTTAACAGTTTCATTGAGTGGTTCTTGGCGAACGATAATTTCTCCATCTTGTTGTTCCTTTATTTGCGGACAAACTGAACCTCCTGAAAAGGACTTCGTTCTTGAGCAGAAACGCCCTATTGGACTTGTACTTCAAGATAATATTACCATCAGTTCTATATGGACTAGTCGCTTGGGGCGGCTGCCCTAATGCAGAGTTTCTATATTCTCTGGAAGTACTTCACCGTAGGGCAGCCAGAATTATATACAACTTACCCCGAGATATGCCTACCGCGGGAGTTTACCGACATTCGAACTGGAATACTTTAACCCTCTATTATAAACTTCGGTTAATTAAACTAGTCCATAGCGTGCTTATAGGTGAAGCACCTACGGCTCTTTCATACTTGACAAATAAACCCTGCACTGCATACAACTTGAGAAGGAGTAATAACAATCGTCCCGCGTTTTAACTCGCATTTTCTAAAAAACTCAATTAGCTATAGAGGCGCTATTCTTTGGAACGCTGTCTGGATTCATTTTACAGACCAGTTTACTGTTTTTTATCGCAAAGTGAAGAAGGACCCTTATTTTAAGGAACTTGATTTTGGTGCACAGTCGGTCCAGTCGCTGCCCAGGCACTACCAAGATTTGAAATGCTTTTAGCTATACTCAATTTACTTAGAGGTTACTAATGTAAATTCATTTTATTTCTTGGTGAAAATCTTACTGCATATGTTTAGAGTTTTAATTGGAGTTGTATTTTGTAAGTGATGCTATTCTTATTTTTATACAGTTTTATCCATTTGTAATCATTTTTACACGACCCCACAAGCTTTGAGCTTTAAACCATATCCTGTTTAAATAAAGGATATGTATGTATGTATGTATGTATGTACGTATGTATGTACTGACAACCAAGTCAGTGTGATATCAAAGGGTCTCACTAAAATTTATCCCAACACCCGTGACAGACAAAACGAAAATCAGGCAGCAACTCTTGCAAGATTATGAACAATTTGCAAGACGAATGCGCCTTCCATACTTTTTTCACGGTCAAACCAAAGAACCGCATCCGTTCCATGTTAAATCAAACTGGATGCCACAGGTTCAACCATCCGTTGCCCTTGAAAGCTACTTGGAACATTTATGCCAAATATCACGTACAAATCATGCAATTATTTGTTTATACTACTACTTGCAAAAGGTTTGTAATTTTCACGTGTAGGTATTTTAAATTTAGCAGAAATACCACTGCTCATAGCCAATCAAATTACAGAAATTTCTCATGTAGTATAAATAGGCTTATTTTGGCGTTTTTCTGTGATCTTATGTCGACGAGCATAATAAACAGCGACCTGTCTTTTTCCCAAGGCTAAAATACATCCTGTCATTATCTTTTGTTTTCAGCAATGACATTTTCCAGACAGTGCCTCGTCCCTGCGTGAAACCACTCAAGTGTACATAATTTGCACACAAGCCCAAACGAAGAGTAAAAAGCACCAACTGTTGCGCCTAAATAAGAACCGAGGCCCTTTCCTCGATTGAGTATAATACGCAACACAACGAAAAAGCATATTTTAATACTCTTGAACACACAGAAGCTTCACGTTATACCGGATCGAAAACCCTTCACTGGTCCTCTCACTTCGGGGAGAACCAATAGAGAAGCCACTTTTTCGATCCTACCCACAGACTATCCTGGTATAAAAAGATCACCAAACAACTATTTGAGCGGGAACGGAATCGAAAAATTTCTCCACCTTTCCCTGGGAAAGACTTCCCATTTAATTTTTTTCCATTTATTCTATCTCTGAGAAAAATAACTAATGATGGAATTAGATATTGCTAACTCATACGTTTCTTGGCTCATCATTAGCACTTAATCTCTGTTTTTTTTTATATATTTCAGCAAAATATTGGTATGCATGTACTGTGGACGTCACTGCACATCAGAAATAGAAAGAAGCAGCCACCAAAAAAAGCTGCATTAAAAGTAGGACCCCCTGATATGTTCTATTATTCCTTTTAACTCATGGAAATGTCTGTACAGTTTGTAGTCAAGATGGCGATAGAAGAGGTCAGTGTAATTCGCTATTAATTTTGCATGGGGCTAGTTACTGCACACCACGTGAATGTACCCTGACCATGTTCTGATATGTTCTATTCATTCCTTTTAACTCATTGCATTCAATTTTTAATTTTTTTTTTTTTTTTTTTTTGGGGGGGGGGGTCGCTATTTTTCCTAATCCTCAAATTGCACTTGTTGAAAAACTCCCGTTTGCAAATAAATCAAATTGAACGAGAAACCATATGTTCATTATCAGGACTAATCAATCTTATTTGTTGATTTGTCAATAACAGGTTTTTGCGGAGGTCAATCAAGTTCTTCGAACCAAATATACCTGGTGACGAGGATGTCTGTTACACAGTCCCAAACGCACCTTCGTACTGTCCACTTTCTGACACCGAAGAACACATGTCAGAGGACAAACTAAATGATGCTTCCGAGGATTCACCTCCACCATCCCAACCCAGACCACTATATATATATGCTAACTTGTAAGACTGGCTAGACAAGAAACATCCAGAAAAACGAGGGATCAAACGAAAATATGTCGCTTAACACTCCATAGCGACAAAAATCGCAAAAACAGATGATTCACTCCGTAAACTGGAAAGACATTTGAACAATCGGACTAGTCCAAAATCATTGCAGTACTCTGCTCGGGCCAACATCGCGCCTGATACTACTTTCCAGAAGAAAATCAGACATTCAACAAACTGCCGAACAAGCACTTGTCATTAACGCCCTCACGCGCTTCCACGAACGAAGGCTTGAAAGCCTTAGAAACAAATTAAAGACTAAGCCTACACTTTCGTCTAGAAGACGTACGCATGTAAATAGGCAGAGTCGTTTTGAGTCGCAGTCGGCGTCAAACATTGTAAACAACAACAATGTAAAACTAGCCGAATTGGATAAAAGGCTCCTGGAACTCACGAATATTGTGTCAACACATGTAAGCAACACAAACAAACGTGTTGAAAGTTACGACATTGTATTTTCTGAACCATCAGCAACCAGCACCAACCATTTTAAGAGCAGCTGTTGCCTATCCAGAAACCAAAGGCGTAGAACACGCCACAAAAACGCCACATACAGGCCTTCAACCACAAAAGAGAAGACTAATGAAAGATTTCTAGAACATTTTTGAGCCCATCAACTTTCTGACAACCAAGTAATGGCGTTATCAAAAATTATGTATTGCCTACGTCACGGTGAACAAAAAGGCAAAAAGAACGAGGCCAACCTGCAACTATATTGACCTCACGCTTGGTAACGCATAACGCACCTGTATTACTCATTGATGGAAATTACAAATTGTTGAGTGGCTTTAACTTTGTTTGTTGTCCTTCTTTATTTAAAGAATGAAAAACCAAAAATAGAGCAAAGTACGCCGAAAATAAAAAGAAAGTAAATAAAAAGCAAAACTCAAAACACGTGGTGGAAAAAAACAAACAAATAATAGTAAGATGAGATTAAGAACATTCTGATAAGTAAAACAGGTCAACCCGTTTCGATTTGTCTTAACCTTTTATGTTTTTTATTGTTACAAATATTCGTTTAGAAATTCAAGAGTTAACCCGGCTCGAAGGAGAAGGAAACACAAGAGAACATTCCAACACTGCACAAACTCCGAGATGTTAGATCGTATTCATTTCTACCTCGAACATTTTGCATGTGTTCTTGAATATAAACTAGCATAGTTTATATTCCAGAGACAGTGTGGTTCTCATTACATCATGGTATTCTCTGAACCATCAGCAACCAGCACCGACCATTTTAAGAGCAGTTGCCTATCCAGAAACCAAAGGCGTAGAACACGCCACAAAAACGCCACTTACAGGCCTTCAAGCACAGAATGGGAGACTAATGAAAAATTTCTAAAACATTTTTCAAGCCATCAACTTACTGACAACCAAGTCAGTGTGATATCAAAGGGTCTCACTGAAATTTATGTTCTGTCTCACAATTTTTCTTCCTTATAATCTGTGGAACATTGAGTAGGGGATTTTTTCTGTCTTTGTATTTGTTTACAATTCTCATTTGGAGCTTCTACAAAACATTAAACTTACCCACCATGCAAAATTGTCAACGTGATTTTGTTCTAAGAGTACATTCCAAGTATTACCTTTTTAGAAACATCCGTCCAATTTGTGTTAATGAATGCAATAAGGGAGGTCAGTGTAATTTAAATGTAAATTTAAAAAAAAATAACCCATTTTTCGCTATTAATGTTGAATGGGGCTAGATGCTGCACACCATGTGAATGTACCCTGACCATGTTCTGATATGCTCTATTCATTCCTTTTAACTCATTGCATTCAATTTTTAATTTTTTTTTTTTGCGGTCGCTATTTTTCCTAAACCTCAAATTGCACTTGTTGAAAAACTCCCGTTTGCAAATAAATCAAATTGAACGAGAAACCATATGTTCATTATCAGGACTAATCAATCTTATTTGTTGATTTGTCAATAACAGGTTTTTGCGGAGGTCAATCAAGTTCTTCGAACCAAATATACCTGGTGACGAGGATGTCTGTTACACAGTCCCAAACGCACCTTCGTACTGTCCACTTTCTGACACCGAAGAACACATGTCAGAGGACAAACTAAATGATGCTTCCGAGGATTCACCTCCACCATCCCAACCCAGACCACTAACTTGTAAGACTGGCTAGACAAGAAACATCCAGAAAAACGAGGGATCAAACGAAAATATGTCGCTTAACACTCCATAGCGACAAAAATCGCAAAAACAGATGATTCACTCCGTAAACTGGAAAGACATTTGAACAATCGGACTAGTCCAAAATCATTGCAGTACTCTGCTCGGGCCAACATCGCGCCTGATACTACTTTCCAGAAGAAAATCAGACATTCAACAAACTGCCGAACAAGCACTTGTCATTAACGCCCTCACGCGCTTCCACGAACGAAGGCTTGAAAGCCTTAGCAACAAATTAAAGACTAAGCCTACACTTTCGTCTAGAAGACGTACGCATGTAAATAGGCAGAGTCGTTTTGAGTCGCAGTCGGCGTCAAACATTGTAAACAACAACAATGTAAAACTAGCCGAATTGGATAAAAGGCTCCTGGAACTCACGAATATTGTGTCAACACATGTAAGCAACACAAACAAACGTGTTGAAAGTTACGACATTGTATTTTCTGAACCATCAGCAACCAGCACCAACCATTTTAAGAGCAGCTGTTGCCTATCCAGAAACCAAAGGCGTAGAACACGCCACAAAAACGCCACATACAGGCCTTCAACCACAGAAGAGAAGACTAATAAAAGATTTCTAGAACATTTTTGAGCCCATCAACTTTCTGACAACCAAGTAATGGCGTTATCAAAAATTGTGTATTGCCTACGTCACGGTGAACAAAAAGGCAAAAAGAACGAGGCCAACCTGCAACTATATTGACCTCACGCTTGGTAACGCATAACGCACCTGTATTACTCATTGATGGAAATTACAAATTGTTGAGTGGCTTTAACTTTGTTTGCTGTCCTTCTTTATTTAAAGAATGAAAAACCAAAAATAGAGCAAAGTACGCCGAAAATAAAAAGAAAGTAAATAAAAAGCAAAACTCAAAACACGTGGTGGAAAAAAACAAACAAATAATAGTAAGATGAGATTAAGAACATTCTGATAAGTAAAACAGGTCAACCCGTTTCGATTTGTCTTAACCTTTTATGTTTTTTATTGTTACAAATATTCGTTTAGAAATTCAAGAGTTAACCCGGCTCGAAGGAGAAGGAAACACAAGAGAACATTCCAACACTGCACAAACTCCGAGATGTTAGATCGTATTCATTTCTACCTCGAACATTTTGCATGTGTTCTTGAATATAAACTAGCATAGTTTATATTCCAGAGACAGTGTGGTTCTCATTACATCATGGTATTCTCTGAACCATCAGCAACCAGCACCGACCATTTTAAGAGCAGTTGCCTATCCAGAAACCAAAGGCGTAGAACACGCCACAAAAACGCCACTTACAGGCCTTCAAGCACAGAATGGGAGACTAATGAAAAATTTCTAAAACATTTTTCAAGCCATCAACTTACTGACAACCAAGTCAGTGTGATATCAAAGGGTCTCACTGAAATTTATGTTCTGTCTCACAATTTTTCTTCCTTATAATCTGTGGAACATTGAGTAGGGGATTTTTTGTGTCAGAATCAGGAAATGCTGGAATTGGAAAAACAACTTTTTGTCAAAAACTGGTGAAGGACTGGGCTTCAGAAGAAATACCTACAGACTGTTCATTCCCTAAGTTTGAACTTGTGTTGCTTTTGAAATGTCAAGATATTGACACTGATGTGACAAAGGCAATTGAGAAACAACTCTTCCCCCACTTTCCTTCAGTTAAAGAAAAGGTTTTTCTTATGGGCTACATCAAGCGTGTTGGCAATAAAGTTTTGGTGATTTTGGATGGTTTAGACAAATTAAAAAGCCAAACGATCAAGGCAACAGATAATGATAATGAAGATAATGAAGCTGATGAAGTGCTAAAGACTGTGAACAGAATTATTCCTGACTGCTTTCTTGTGGTCACTGCTTGTCAGGAAAGAGGCATTCAAGTTGACTAACTTGTAAGACTGGCTAGACAAGAAACATCCAGAAAAACGAGGGATCAAACGAAAATATGTCGCTTAACACTCCATAGCGACAAAAATCGCAAAAACAGATGATTCACTCCGTAAACTGGAAAGACATTTGAACAATCGGACTAGTCCAAAATCATTGCAGTACTCTGCTCGGGCCAACATCGCGCCTGATACTACTTTCCAGAAGAAAATCAGACATTCAACAAACTGCCGAACAAGCACTTGTCATTAACGCCCTCACGCGCTTCCACGAACGAAGGCTTGAAAGCCTTAGAAACAAATTAAAGACTAAGCCTACACTTTCGTCTAGAAGACGTACGCATGTAAATAGGCAGAGTCGTTTTGAGTCGCAGTCGGCGTCAAACATTGTAAACAACAACAATGTAAAACTAGCCGAATTGGATAAAAGGCTCCTGGAACTCACGAATATTGTGTCAACACATGTAAGCAACACAAACAAACGTGTTGAAAGTTACGACATTGTATTTTCTGAACCATCAGCAACCAGCACCAACCATTTTAAGAGCAGCTGTTGCCTATCCAGAAACCAAAGGCGTAGAACACGCCACAAAAACGCCACATACAGGCCTTCAACCACAAAAGAGAAGACTAATGAAAGATTTCTAGAACATTTTTGAGCCCATCAACTTTCTGACAACCAAGTAATGGCGTTATCAAAAATTATGTATTGCCTACGTCACGGTGAACAAAAAGGCAAAAAGAACGAGGCCAACCTGCAACTATATTGACCTCACGCTTGGTAACGCATAACGCACCTGTATTACTCATTGATGGAAATTACAAATTGTTGAGTGGCTTTAACTTTGTTTGTTGTCCTTCTTTATTTAAAGAATGAAAAACCAAAAATAGAGCAAAGTACGCCGAAAATAAAAAGAAAGTAAATAAAAAGCAAAACTCAAAACACGTGGTGGAAAAAAACAAACAAATAATAGTAAGATGAGATTAAGAACATTCTGATAAGTAAAACAGGTCAACCCGTTTCGATTTGTCTTAACCTTTTATGTTTTTTATTGTTACAAATATTCGTTTAGAAATTCAAGAGTTAACCCGGCTCGAAGGAGAAGGAAACACAAGAGAACATTCCAACACTGCACAAACTCCGAGATGTTAGATCGTATTCATTTCTACCTCGAACATTTTGCATGTGTTCTTGAATATAAACTAGCATAGTTTATATTCCAGAGACAGTGTGGTTCTCATTACATCATGGTATTCTCTGAACCATCAGCAACCAGCACCGACCATTTTAAGAGCAGTTGCCTATCCAGAAACCAAAGGCGTAGAACACGCCACAAAAACGCCACTTACAGGCCTTCAAGCACAGAATGGGAGACTAATGAAAAATTTCTAAAACATTTTTCAAGCCATCAACTTACTGACAACCAAGTCAGTGTGATATCAAAGGGTCTCACTGAAATTTATGTTCTGTCTCACAATTTTTCTTCCTTATAATCTGTGGAACATTGAGTAGGGGATTTTTTCTGTCTTTGTATTTGTTTACAATTCTCATTTGGAGCTTCTACAAAACATTAAACTTACCCACCATGCAAAATTGTCAACGTGATTTTGTTCTAAGAGTACATTCCAAGTATTACCTTTTTAGAAACATCCGTCCAATTTGTGTTAATGAATGCAATAAGGGAGGTCAGTGTAATTTAAATGTAAATTTAAAAAAAAATAACCCATTTTTCGCTATTAATGTTGAATGGGGCTAGATGCTGCACACCATGTGAATGTACCCTGACCATGTTCTGATATGCTCTATTCATTCCTTTTAACTCATTGCATTCAATTTTTAATTTTTTTTTTTTGCGGTCGCTATTTTTCCTAAACCTCAAATTGAATTGTTGAAAAACTCCCGTTTGCAAATAAATCAAATTGAACGAGAAACCATATGTTCATTATCAGGACTAATCAATCTTATTTGTTGATTTGTCAATAACAGGTTTTTGCGGAGGTCAATCAAGTTCTTCGAACCAAATATACCTGGTGACGAGGATGTCTGTTACACAGTCCCAAACGCACCTTCGTACTGTCCACTTTCTGACACCGAAGAACACATGTCAGAGGACAAACTAAATGATGCTTCCGAGGATTCACCTCCACCATCCCAACCCAGACCACTAACTTGTAAGACTGGCTAGACAAGAAACATCCAGAAAAACGAGGGATCAAACGAAAATATGTCGCTTAACACTCCATAGCGACAAAAATCGCAAAAACAGATGATTCACTCCGTAAACTGGAAAGACATTTGAACAATCGGACTAGTCCAAAATCATTGCAGTACTCTGCTCGGGCCAACATCGCGCCTGATACTACTTTCCAGAAGAAAATCAGACATTCAACAAACTGCCGAACAAGCACTTGTCATTAACGCCCTCACGCGCTTCCACGAACGAAGGCTTGAAAGCCTTAGCAACAAATTAAAGACTAAGCCTACACTTTCGTCTAGAAGACGTACGCATGTAAATAGGCAGAGTCGTTTTGAGTCGCAGTCGGCGTCAAACATTGTAAACAACAACAATGTAAAACTAGCCGAATTGGATAAAAGGCTCCTGGAACTCACGAATATTGTGTCAACACATGTAAGCAACACAAACAAACGTGTTGAAAGTTACGACATTGTATTTTCTGAACCATCAGCAACCAGCACCAACCATTTTAAGAGCAGCTGTTGCCTATCCAGAAACCAAAGGCGTAGAACACGCCACAAAAACGCCACATACAGGCCTTCAACCACAGAAGAGAAGACTAATGAAAGATTTCTAGAACATTTTTGAGCCCATCAACTTTCTGACAACCAAGTAATGGCGTTATCAAAAATTATGTATTGCCTACGTCACGGTGAACAAAAAGGCAAAAAGAACGAGGCCAACCTGCAACTATATTGACCTCACGCTTGGTAACGCATAACGCACCTGTATTACTCATTGATGGAAATTACAAATTGTTGAGTGGCTTTAACTTAATTTGTTTGCTGTCCTTCTTTATTTAAAGAATGAAAAACCAAAAATAGAGCAAAGTACGCCGAAAATAAAAAGAAAGTAAATAAAAAGCAAAACTCAAAACACGTGGTGGAAAAAAACAAACAAATAATAGTAAGATGAGATTAAGAACATTCTGATAAGTAAAACAGGTCAACCCGTTTCGATTTGTCTTAACCTTTTATGTTTTTTATTGTTACAAATATTCGTTTAGAAATTCAAGAGTTAACCCGGCTCGAAGGAGAAGGAAACACAAGAGAACATTCCAACACTGCACAAACTCCGAGATGTTAGATCGTATTCATTTCTACCTCGAACATTTTGCATGTGTTCTTGAATATAAACTAGCATAGTTTATATTCCAGAGACAGTGTGGTTCTCATTACATCATGGTATTCTCTGAACCATCAGCAACCAGCACCGACCATTTTAAGAGCAGTTGCCTATCCAGAAACCAAAGGCGTAGAACACGCCACAAAAACGCCACTTACAGGCCTTCAAGCACAGAATGGGAGACTAATGAAAAATTTCTAAAACATTTTTCAAGCCATCAACTTACTGACAACCAAGTCAGTGTGATATCAAAGGGTCTCACTGAAATTTATGTTCTGTCTCACAATTTTTCTTCCTTATAATCTGTGGAACATTGAGTAGGGGATTTTTTGTGTCAGAATCAGGAAATGCTGGAATTGGAAAAACAACTTTTTGTCAAAAACTGGTGAAGGACTGGGCTTCAGAAGAAATACCTACAGACTGTTCATTCCCTAAGTTTGAACTTGTGTTGCTTTTGAAATGTCAAGATATTGACACTGATGTGACAAAGGCAATTGAGAAACAACTCTTCCCCCACTTTCCTTCAGTTAAAGAAAAGGTTTTTCTTATGGGCTACATCAAGCGTGTTGGCAATAAAGTTTTGGTGATTTTGGATGGTTTAGACAAATTAAAAAGCCAAACGATCAAGGCAACAGATAATGATAATGAAGATAATGAAGCTGATGAAGTGCTAAAGACTGTGAACAGAATTATTCCTGACTGCTTTCTTGTGGTCACTGCTTGTCAGGAAAGAGGCATTCAAGTTGACTAACTTGTAAGACTGGCTAGACAAGAAACATCCAGAAAAACGAGGGATCAAACGAAAATATGTCGCTTAACACTCCATAGCGACAAAAATCGCAAAAACAGATGATTCACTCCGTAAACTGGAAAGACATTTGAACAATCGGACTAGTCCAAAATCATTGCAGTACTCTGCTCGGGCCAACATCGCGCCTGATACTACTTTCCAGAAGAAAATCAGACATTCAACAAACTGCCGAACAAGCACTTGTCATTAACGCCCTCACGCGCTTCCACGAACGAAGGCTTGAAAGCCTTAGAAACAAATTAAAGACTAAGCCTACACTTTCGTCTAGAAGACGTACGCATGTAAATAGGCAGAGTCGTTTTGAGTCGCAGTCGGCGTCAAACATTGTAAACAACAACAATGTAAAACTAGCCGAATTGGATAAAAGGCTCCTGGAACTCACGAATATTGTGTCCACACATGTAAGCAACACAAACAAACGTGTTGAAAGTTACGACATTGTATTTTCTGAACCATCAGCAACCAGCACCAACCATTTTAAGAGCAGCTGTTGCCTATCCAGAAACCAAAGGCGTAGAACACGCCACAAAAACGCCACATACAGGCCTTCAACCACAGAAGAGAAGACTAATGAAAGATTTCTAGAACATTTTTGAGCCCATCAACTTTCTGACAACCAAGTAATGGCGTTATCAAAAATTATGTATTGCCTACGTCACGGTGAACAAAAAGGCAAAAAGAACGAGGCCAACCTGCAACTATATTGACCTCACGCTTGGTAACGCATAACGCACCTGTATTACTCATTGATGGAAATTACAAATTGTTGAGTGGCTTTAACTTTGTTTGCTGTCCTTCTTTATTTAAAGAATGAAAAACCAAAAATAGAGCAAAGTA
Organism: Ricordea florida; assembly: GCA_949710005.1. NCBI lineage: Eukaryota > Metazoa > Cnidaria > Anthozoa > Corallimorpharia > Ricordeidae > Ricordea > Ricordea florida. Next base: position 9,894,478 of record OX453282.1, on the reverse strand, counting down.
CGCCGAAAATAAAAAGAAAGTAAATAAAAAGCAAAACTCAAAACACGTGGTGGAAAAAAACAAACAAATAATAGTAAGATGAGATTAAGAACATTCTGATAAGTAAAACAGGTCAACCCGTTTCGATTTGTCTTAACCTTTTATGTTTTTTATTGTTACAAATATTCGTTTAGAAATTCAAGAGTTAACCCGGCTCGAAGGAGAAGGAAACACAAGAGAACATTCCAACACTGCACAAACTCCGAGATGTTAGATCGTATTCATTTCTACCTCGAACATTTTGCATGTGTTCTTGAATATAAACTAGCATAGTTTATATTCCAGAGACAGTGTGGTTCTCATTACATCATGGTATTCTCTGAACCATCAGCAACCAGCACCGACCATTTTAAGAGCAGTTGCCTATCCAGAAACCAAAGGCGTAGAACACGCCACAAAAACGCCACTTACAGGCCTTCAAGCACAGAATGGGAGACTAATGAAAAATTTCTAAAACATTTTTCAAGCCATCAACTTACTGACAACCAAGTCAGTGTGATATCAAAGGGTCTCACTGAAATTTATGTTCTGTCTCACAATTTTTCTTCCTTATAATCTGTGGAACATTGAGTAGGGGATTTTTTGTGTCAGAATCAGGAAATGCTGGAATTGGAAAAACAACTTTTTGTCAAAAACTGGTGAAGGACTGGGCTTCAGAAGAAATACCTACAGACTGTTCATTCCCTAAGTTTGAACTTGTGTTGCTTTTGAAATGTCAAGATATTGACACTGATGTGACAAAGGCAATTGAGAAACAACTCTTCCCCCACTTTCCTTCAGTTAAAGAAAAGGTTTTTCTTATGGGCTACATCAAGCGTGTTGGCAATAAAGTTTTGGTGATTTTGGATGGTTTAGACAAATTAAAAAGCCAAACGATCAAGGCAACAGATAATGATAATGAAGATAATGAAGCTGATGAAGTGCTAAAGACTGTGAACAGAATTATTCCTGACTGCTTTCTTGTGGTCACTGCTTGTCAGGAAAGAGGCATTCAAGTTGACTAACTTGTAAGACTGGCTAGACAAGAAACATCCAGAAAAACGAGGGATCAAACGAAAATATGTCGCTTAACACTCCATAGCGACAAAAATCGCAAAAACAGATGATTCACTCCGTAAACTGGAAAGACATTTGAACAATCGGACTAGTCCAAAATCATTGCAGTACTCTGCTCGGGCCAACATCGCGCCTGATACTACTTTCCAGAAGAAAATCAGACATTCAACAAACTGCCGAACAAGCACTTGTCATTAACGCCCTCACGCGCTTCCACGAACGAAGGCTTGAAAGCCTTAGAAACAAATTAAAGACTAAGCCTACACTTTCGTCTAGAAGACGTACGCATGTAAATAGGCAGAGTCGTTTTGAGTCGCAGTCGGCGTCAAACATTGTAAACAACAACAATGTAAAACTAGCCGAATTGGATAAAAGGCTCCTGGAACTCACGAATATTGTGTCAACACATGTAAGCAACACAAACAAACGTGTTGAAAGTTACGACATTGTATTTTCTGAACCATCAGCAACCAGCACCAACCATTTTAAGAGCAGCTGTTGCCTATCCAGAGACCAAAGGCGTAGAACACGCCACAAAAACGCCACATACAGGCCTTCAACCACAAAAGAGAAGACTAATGAAAGATTTCTAGAACATTTTTGAGCCCATCAACTTTCTGACAACCAAGTAATGGCGTTATCAAAAATTATGTATTGCCTACGTCACGGTGAACAAAAAGGCAAAAAGAACGAGGCCAACCTGCAACTATATTGACCTCACGCTTGGTAACGCATAACGCACCTGTATTACTCATTGATGGAAATTACAAATTGTTGAGTGGCTTTAACTTTGTTTGTTGTCCTTCTTTATTTAAAGAATGAAAAACCAAAAATAGAGCAAAGTACGCCGAAAATAAAAAGAAAGTAAATAAAAAGCAAAACTCAAAACACGTGGTGGAAAAAAACAAACAAATAATAGTAAGATGAGATTAAGAACATTCTGATAAGTAAAACAGGTCAACCCGTTTCGATTTGTCTTAACCTTTTATGTTTTTTATTGTTACAAATATTCGTTTAGAAATTCAAGAGTTAACCCGGCTCGAAGGAGAAGGAAACACAAGAGAACATTCCAACACTGCACAAACTCCGAGATGTTAGATCGTATTCATTTCTACCTCGAACATTTTGCATGTGTTCTTGAATATAAACTAGCATAGTTTATATTCCAGAGACAGTGTGGTTCTCATTACATCATGGTATTCTCTGAACCATCAGCAACCAGCACCGACCATTTTAAGAGCAGTTGCCTATCCAGAAACCAAAGGCGTAGAACACGCCACAAAAACGCCACTTACAGGCCTTCAAGCACAGAATGGGAGACTAATGAAAAATTTCTAAAACATTTTTCAAGCCATCAACTTACTGACAACCAAGTCAGTGTGATATCAAAGGGTCTCACTGAAATTTATGTTCTGTCTCACAATTTTTCTTCCTTATAATCTGTGGAACATTGAGTAGGGGATTTTTTGTGTCAGAATCAGGAAATGCTGGAATTGGAAAAACAACTTTTTGTCAAAAACTGGTGAAGGACTGGGCTTCAGAAGAAATACCTACAGACTGTTCATTCCCTAAGTTTGAACTTGTGTTGCTTTTGAAATGTCAAGATATTGACACTGATGTGACAAAGGCAATTGAGAAACAACTCTTCCCCCACTTTCCTTCAGTTAAAGAAAAGGTTTTTCTTATGGGCTACATCAAGCGTGTTGGCAATAAAGTTTTGGTGATTTTGGATGGTTTAGACAAATTAAAAAGCCAAACGATCAAGGCAACAGATAATGATAATGAAGATAATGAAGCTGATGAAGTGCTAAAGACTGTGAACAGAATTATTCCTGACTGCTTTCTTGTGGTCACTGCTTGTCAGGAAAGAGGCATTCAAGTTGACTAACTTGTAAGACTGGCTAGACAAGAAACATCCAGAAAAACGAGGGATCAAACGAAAATATGTCGCTTAACACTCCATAGCGACAAAAATCGCAAAAACAGATGATTCACTCCGTAAACTGGAAAGACATTTGAACAATCGGACTAGTCCAAAATCATTGCAGTACTCTGCTCGGGCCAACATCGCGCCTGATACTACTTTCCAGAAGAAAATCAGACATTCAACAAACTGCCGAACAAGCACTTGTCATTAACGCCCTCACGCGCTTCCACGAACGAAGGCTTGAAAGCCTTAGAAACAAATTAAAGACTAAGCCTACACTTTCGTCTAGAAGACGTACGCATGTAAATAGGCAGAGTCGTTTTGAGTCGCAGTCGGCGTCAAACATTGTAAACAACAACAATGTAAAACTAGCCGAATTGGATAAAAGGCTCCTGGAACTCACGAATATTGTGTCAACACATGTAAGCAACACAAACAAACGTGTTGAAAGTTACGACATTGTATTTTCTGAACCATCAGCAACCAGCACCAACCATTTTAAGAGCAGCTGTTGCCTATCCAGAAACCAAAGGCGTAGAACACGCCACAAAAACGCCACATACAGGCCTTCAACCACAAAAGAGAAGACTAATGAAAGATTTCTAGAACATTTTTGAGCCCATCAACTTTCTGACAACCAAGTAATGGCGTTATCAAAAATTATGTATTGCCTACGTCACGGTGAACAAAAAGGCAAAAAGAACGAGGCCAACCTGCAACTATATTGACCTCACGCTTGGTAACGCATAACGCACCTGTATTACTCATTGATGGAAATTACAAATTGTTGAGTGGCTTTAACTTTGTTTGTTGTCCTTCTTTATTTAAAGAATGAAAAACCAAAAATAGAGCAAAGTACGCCGAAAATAAAAAGAAAGTAAATAAAAAGCAAAACTCAAAACACGTGGTGGAAAAAAACAAACAAATAATAGTAAGATGAGATTAAGAACATTCTGATAAGTAAAACAGGTCAACCCGTTTCGATTTGTCTTAACCTTTTATGTTTTTTATTGTTACAAATATTCGTTTAGAAATTCAAGAGTTAACCCGGCTCGAAGGAGAAGGAAACACAAGAGAACATTCCAACACTGCACAAACTCCGAGATGTTAGATCGTATTCATTTCTACCTCGAACATTTTGCATGTGTTCTTGAATATAAACTAGCATAGTTTATATTCCAGAGACAGTGTGGTTCTCATTACATCATGGTATTCTCTGAACCATCAGCAACCAGCACCGACCATTTTAAGAGCAGTTGCCTATCCAGAAACCAAAGGCGTAGAACACGCCACAAAAACGCCACTTACAGGCCTTCAAGCACAGAATGGGAGACTAATGAAAAATTTCTAAAACATTTTTCAAGCCATCAACTTACTGACAACCAAGTCAGTGTGATATCAAAGGGTCTCACTGAAATTTATGTTCTGTCTCACAATTTTTCTTCCTTATAATCTGTGGAACATTGAGTAGGGGATTTTTTCTGTCTTTGTATTTGTTTACAATTCTCATTTGGAGCTTCTACAAAACATTAAACTTACCCACCATGCAAAATTGTCAACGTGATTTTGTTCTAAGAGTACATTCCAAGTATTACCTTTTTAGAAACATCCGTCCAATTTGTGTTAATGAATGCAATAAGGGAGGTCAGTGTAATTTAAATGTAAATTTAAAAAAAAATAACCCATTTTTCGCTATTAATGTTGAATGGGGCTAGATGCTGCACACCATGTGAATGTACCCTGACCATGTTCTGATATGCTCTATTCATTCCTTTTAACTCATTGCATTCAATTTTTAATTTTTTTTTTTTGCGGTCGCTATTTTTCCTAAACCTCAAATTGCACTTGTTGAAAAACTCCCGTTTGCAAATAAATCAAATTGAACGAGAAACCATATGTTCATTATCAGGACTAATCAATCTTATTTGTTGATTTGTCAATAACAGGTTTTTGCGGAGGTCAATCAAGTTCTTCGAACCAAATATACCTGGTGACGAGGATGTCTGTTACACAGTCCCAAACGCACCTTCGTACTGTCCACTTTCTGACACCGAAGAACACATGTCAGAGGACAAACTAAATGATGCTTCCGAGGATTCACCTCCACCATCCCAACCCAGACCACTATATATATATGCTAACTTGTAAGACTGGCTAGACAAGAAACATCCAGAAAAACGAGGGATCAAACGAAAATATGTCGCTTAACACTCCATAGCGACAAAAATCGCAAAAACAGATGATTCACTCCGTAAACTGGAAAGACATTTGAACAATCGGACTAGTCCAAAATCATTGCAGTACTCTGCTCGGGCCAACATCGCGCCTGATACTACTTTCCAGAAGAAAATCAGACATTCAACAAACTGCCGAACAAGCACTTGTCATTAACGCCCTCACGCGCTTCCACGAACGAAGGCTTGAAAGCCTTAGCAACAAATTAAAGACTAAGCCTACACTTTCGTCTAGAAGACGTACGCATGTAAATAGGCAGAGTCGTTTTGAGTCGCAGTCGGCGTCAAACATTGTAAACAACAACAATGTAAAACTAGCCGAATTGGATAAAAGGCTCCTGGAACTCACGAATATTGTGTCAACACATGTAAGCAACACAAACAAACGTGTTGAAAGTTACGACATTGTATTTTCTGAACCATCAGCAACCAGCACCAACCATTTTAAGAGCAGCTGTTGCCTATCCAGAAACCAAAGGCGTAGAACACGCCACAAAAACGCCACATACAGGCCTTCAACCACAGAAGAGAAGACTAATGAAAGATTTCTAGAACATTTTTGAGCCCATCAACTTTCTGACAACCAAGTAATGGCGTTATCAAAAATTATGTATTGCCTACGTCACGGTGAACAAAAAGGCAAAAAGAACGAGGCCAACCTGCAACTATATTGACCTCACGCTTGGTAACGCATAACGCACCTGTATTACTCATTGATGGAAATTACAAATTGTTGAGTGGCTTTAACTTTGTTTGCTGTCCTTCTTTATTTAAAGAATGAAAAACCAAAAATAGAGCAAAGTACGCCGAAAATAAAAAGAAAGTAAATAAAAAGCAAAACTCAAAACACGTGGTGGAAAAAAAATAAACAAATAATAGTAAGATGAGATTAAGAACATTCTGATAAGTAAAACAGGTCCTGACCCGTTTTGATTTGTCTTAACCTTTTATGTTTTTTATTGTTACAAATATTCGTTTAGAAATTCAAGAGTTAACCCGGCTCGAAGGAGAAGGAAACACAAGAGAACATTCCAACACCGCACAAACTCCGAGATGTTAGATCGTATTCATTTCTACCTCGAACATTTTGCATGTGTTCTTGAATATAAACTAGCATAGTTTATATTCCAGAGACAGTGTGGTTCTCATTACATCATGGTATTCTCTGAACCATCAGCAACCAGCACCGACCATTTTAAGAGCAGTTGCCTATCCAGAAACCAAAGGCGTACGTAGAACACGCCACAAAAACGCCACTTACAGGCCTTCAAGCACAGAATGGGAGACTAATGAAAAATTTCTAAAACATTTTTCAAGCCATCAACTTACTGACAACCAAGTCAGTTTGATATCAAAGGGTCTCACTGAAATTCATGTTCTGTCTCATAATTTTTCTTCCTTATAATCTGTGGAACATTGAGTAGGGGATTTTTTGTGTCTTTGTATTTGTTTACAATTCTCATTTGGAGCTTCTACAAAACATTAAACTTACCCACCATGCTAAATTGTCAATGTGATTTTGTTCTCAGAGTACATTCAAATTATTACGTCCATGGACATGTCGATGGAATTTGTGTTAAAGATTGCAATAGAGGAGGTCAGTGTAATTTTAATGTTTTGTCTCACAATTTTTCTTCCTTATAATCTGTGGAACATTGAGTATGGGATTTTTTGTGTCTTTGTATTTTTTTACAATTCTCATTTGGAGCTTCTATAAAACTGAATAAATTTACGCACCATGCTAAATTGTCAATGTGATTTTTTTCTCAGAGTACATTCAAATTATTACGTCCATGGACATGTCGATGCAATTTGTGTTAAAGATTGCAATGGAGGAGGTCAGTGTAATTTAAATGTTCTGTCTCACAATCTTTGTTTCTTATAATCTGTGGAAGATTGAGTAAGGGATTTTTTGTGTCTTTTTATTTGTTTTCAATTCTCATTTGGAGCTTCTACAAAACTGATTAAACTTACCCACCATGCTAAATTTTCAATGTGATTTTGTTCTCAGAGTACATTCAAGTCTGAAGCCGCAAAATGTATACACGTTGTCCCACAAATCGAAGGCTTTGAACTACAATAGGTTTCTGCACAGGTTTCTGGCGTGAAAAAATGGTCTAAGTTTTGTTTCATGGATTTATTTGAATGTATCTTTACTTATTTAAGTTCTTTTAAAAAGCATTTTGCCATATGGAGTGAATAACTTACATTGCGCGCAATTTCTGCCCAATATATATTTGACATCTATTAAGTGACCACTTAAGTTTGCACTATATCGTCTGTTTCAAGAGTTAAATGAAGTAAAGTTATTTAAATTGCATTTTTACCAGGATTAATCCACTAAACAGAAAATCCAATTTTGTATTTTATTTGCAGATTCTTTGGTAGGATTTTCGTTGATGCCGGACTTCATGAAGGGTTCAAGTGTCTTCAGCTTTTAAATATCTCAATAAAAACTACAAAGACATGCTATAAGTCATCGTTTAATGATGTCTACGGTTAACCTAATTTTGCGTTAGAATGACGTAGGCCACACCTAACTACAGTTTCTGTTGTGTGGATTGACGTGCAATTAGACCTTTTGGATCAGATATTGTTATTGTTAACTTGGCCGATTCTATTTATTAATCTTCCCCAGTTTTGGGAATGTGGAAGACAACCAAGCTACCAGTTTTCTGTAAAATGATGGCCTATTATAGACCAATGTTTATATTACGCTATAAATTTCAAAGTAATCGAATGGTGGTTTGCAGAATTGATAAATGACAAATACGCTTTTACGTGATTATAGACAAGGAAATAAGTACTTTGCGTTTTTACATCGTGCAAAGAGCGCAAGTTATACAGTACAGATATCGAATGCCGAAACGCAACTAGGGCATCTAACTGTGTAAAAGGTTTTCCGCAAGGGCATAATTCAACATTCCAAACACTAACTTGACGACCCGAAAAAATTTCACTGGTCCTAGAATGTTATAGTCTCTAATCCCAACAAGAACAAACCCGCCATATCCTGCGAATAAACTGAATAGCACTCCCGTGCATTCTAATTGGATATTTATCACCCAAGCGTCATTTCAATTCAGATTCCTTTTCAATGAGAAAGTTTTGTCCTAAAAACAAATTGTTGCATCGGCTCCAGACCTTCGTAGCCATGAAAGCGAAATCGATACAGGAGCCATGTCATCGACTCTAATGCGAACGCGAGAAACGTTCCCCCGACTAAGGTCAGGTGCGCTATACACAGAACGCGCTGAGAAACCGTGAGAAATTATAAACAAATCGAAAACGATAATAAGATCTCTTGTTGGACTTCCAATAAGAAAAGGTTACATAGAAATCTGAAAATTTCTATTACCCCTTTAGTTGTTCATCGTGTTCCTCTGTGATGTTACTGAAGAACGTGTATTTAGTACTGCCTTCAAGTTAGCAGGATTACAGAGTGTTTCTGGACTGATACATAAAAAGTATAAACTTACTCGACTTACCATTAAGTTGGCTTTCCGCTTTTACTCAAACACTCATGCATACGTGACGAGGAAGTCCAGAAATGACAGATACCTTTAGCTGGAAGAAGAATGTGAATTAATGGCATCATTCTAGATTGTCTATTTCAGTGTTGCAGGGCATTCAAGTTCGGTGTAATTACAACATGTGAATGAAACCGCCGACCGGTTAGCTCAGTTGGTAGAGCATCGTACTACCGTGCGGGAGGTTGCGGGTTCAAACCCCGTCCGAACCAACACTCAGGGTCTTAAAAATAACTGAGAAGAAAGTGCTGCATTTTTAATGACATCTGTAAATGGTTAGACTTTCTAGTCTTCTCGGATAAGGACGATAAACCATAGGACCCGTCTCACAACACTTGTTCCTAATAATCTGTGGGACGTTAAAGAACCCACACACTGTTCGAAGAGTAGGGGACGTAGTTCCCGGTGTGGTGGTCTATCTCTACGTCTGGATTCATCTGACAATTCATGCATGGGCTGGGTGGGTGGGTGAGATCATATATGGACTGATAGCGGCAGCCAGAGGCGCCTTTACATGCTGACGTCCGATCTCACCAAATAGAAGTGTAAAGCGCCTTTGAACATGTTCATATATGAAAACGTGTGCTATATAAATTCATTATTATCATTATGAATCAAAAACGGGATTTGGAATGATTTCTGCACAGGTTCCTACTTCATTATGCATGCTTTAGTTGAATCGTCTTGGGAACTGCGCGTGCAAACATTTCTTGTGCGGCTACAGCATGCATAATGAAGTAGGGACCTGTGCGGAAATCCTACCCGGGTTTTTACCAAACGAATTGTTAATGTAACTTGACAAATGTAAAATGAGAAGCCAAGGTTTACCGCCCTGCTGGTTAGTCCTCGCTCTACCTTCCACTGACCAAATCTCCACCGACTTGGCGTCAGCGTACAAAGCACCAAACCCCTTTATACTCACTGTTAAGTTGGCTTTAATTTTAACACGTTCCAAAATCCCTGAGACCAGACATCCGAGACAAATTGCCGTATAATAGAAAGCGGTGGAGGAAAGAACTTATCGTACGGTTCTTAACGTTCAGTTCGAACCATACGATAAGTCCATGACAAGACTGCAGGCGCTCAGGACAGCTTACTTCTAAAAGGTTCGTTGAACAGTCGTTTAAAATAAACACAACCTATTCACCTAGTAGTGGTAAAAGGCGGTTTCTGGGACAAAATCAAAAAATAAGAATAATTAATAAAGTTTCTAGGACAAAATCAAAAAATAAGAATAATTAATAAAGTTTCTAGGACAAAATCAAAAAATAAGAACAATTAATAAAGTTTCTAGGACAAAATCAAAAAAATAAGAACAATTAATAAAGTTTCTGATTAAGTTTTAGTAAATCCTCTGGTCTTAATAGAGTGTGTGGTAGGACTGGGACTAGGACAAAATAAAATGAAAATATATATGATTTAAAAAGAAGAATAATGAAATATAACATATAAAAATGGAGAATTTAGAAAGATTACATGTGCCGCAATTGAGAAATATTGCAAGAAATCTGAAAATTAAAGGTTATTATAAAATTAGTAAAGAAAATTTAATCAAAGAGATTGAAAAATTTACAGATGAAGAGAGCATTAAAATAATCTCAAAAGTTATTATTAATGATAAATATATTTGTGTTCATGGAAAATGTAAATATTTTTGTAAAGAACGTGGAGGATCACAGTTATGTAAACACAATAAAAATAAGTATCGTTGCAAAGAATGTGGAGGATCTCAAATATGCGAACATGGTAAACAAAAGTATCGTTGCAAAGAATGTGGAGGATCACAAATATGTAAACATAATAAACAAAAACAACAATGTAAAGAATGTGGAGGATCACAAATATGTGAACATGGTAAACAAAAAGCTTCTTGTAAGGAATGTCGAAAAAATGAAATTATGATTTAAAAATATAAATATAAAATAAAATGGAATATAAATTTTTTTTAGAATACAATAAACTTTGTTTAATATTTAAAAATAAGAAAAAATTTTTTATTCATGAATTTTTAGATTCAATAAATGAAGATTTGTTAAAAAAGATATCAAAATATCGAGAATTTATTATTGTTAAAGAAACTGCAGAAAGTGAAGAAGAAGAAGAAAAAAGTGAATATACTTCTTGTAAAATTTATTTTATAAAAAATGATAAAATTTATGGAATTAAAATTTATTTAGATCTTGAAAAAGGTTTGGATGCTAATGAAATATTAATTTATTATGATGAATATTATGAGTTAAGATTAAATAATAGTATTTTGTATTCAATAGTGTTTGATATAAAAATAGATAGTGATAAATTAAAAAATAAGCGTAAATTATATATTGAACTAATGGCAAAAACCTGGCATCCAGATAGGTATTTAGATTGGTGTATTGATATTGAAGGAATTAAGTTATTAAAAGAGTTATGGGGTGAATCGGACTAAATCCTCTCGCTATACAAATATTAATTAAAAAAAAATTATGTTATGTAACCCTTGGTTGGGTTACATAACAAAATACGTGGAATTTATATGAATCTTAAACTTATAGTTATGGGAGAACCCTTCAGATTAAGTTTTTTCCATTCAGCGTCTAAGATGGTTAAATCAAAGTGGTTTATGACGCTTTCATATTTTCGAACCGGAATTTTTGGATATTCCTGTGAGGGTATGTTTGCGAATAAATGTGATGGGGATAGTTTTACAATTTCTCCATATTTAGTTTTATTCATATATGACATTCTATTATCTACTATACTGCACATAAGTCTCAATGGTTCCTTAATATTTATGTTTATGGGGTATAATTCACCCGGATTTATGACTTCAGGCACCCCCAAACCAATCGCAAACCCTCTCGTAAGTTTAATTTTGAAGTTCTTATTTGAATATAGATAGTCAACAGTATCAGTCTCAATTATTGTTATCTTTGCCTCATCAGGATCATTAAGAAAGATTGATTGAATATCACGAAGCGAATATGTACCCGGCTGAATTATTATTAAGCCTCGATTCCTTTCATCGGACAATATCTGTTCTTCTTTAAAATTAATCAATCTTTTGGTTTTTATATTACAATCAAGTAGCTGTATCTCTTGAATATTTTTTAGTGGTGGATCTAAATAAATCCTTGTTTCTGAATCATACATGGTAATACTCAACATTTTGTTTTGATTACATCATATTCATCTTTAGATTTCTATAATCAAAACATTATCGAAATAGATACCAAACTATTACGCCACCTACAATCATAAGTGCTATTAGATTATCTTCATGAGAAGTTGAGTTAATATTTGTTGTTCCAGGAATTAGTTTAATTTCATCTGTTTTCATTAAAGGATTTTTATTTATCTCAACTTTCTGCGGGATATGCGGTAAAACAACCTTTGAAGATCCTAAATTATGATTTATTCCAACCTGTTTTGCTTCAGTATTTATGGAATTATTAACCCCAAACTTCATATCATTACTCGCTTTCATAAGTTTGTTATTATATCCAACAACGCTTTCTGTATTTATAATCATATTACTCGGCATTAGCCACACACCAGGAGCTATAGCTAAATCAAGTCGTAATTTTGCTTCTTGTACAGCTAATTGATATCTTTGGATGGAACTAGAAATGTCATTCTCAATCACACTACTTTCAAATAAAGATAAGAATTCTTGTTGCGTCTCAACCGCTCCGCCGCCATTACCATAAATCGAGTTTCTAGTGTTGACTTGTGCTCCTAATATACAGTAAACAAAAGCTTCAGCGGATCGATTTAATCTACCAAGTCCAGCTTTGGTAAGCCCATGTCCACTTGTTGGAATAAACCAGGCATATTTGAAATCAGCAAAGTCGTCATTACGAATAAATGAAATTAAGTCGCCTTTTTCCTTCTTACCACCTTCATCAGCGAATTTACCGCCTTCGCCGGGATATTTATCCGCATCAACATCATAATTTCTTATAATATGTACATTTTGATATCCACCTCCTTTTCCATGGTATCCTGCACCATAATCAAGAAATATATCTCCCAATCCATTGTTTCTTCCCCCTTTCCATCTAAAATCAGCCAAAGAACTAACACCAAATTCTGCGCATAAACGTTGATATGCAACTTTACTATATGGATTATTGTTTATTACAAAAGGTTGTTCATCGGGTAAGGGAAGACTCATTTCATATAATATCCGCCTTATCGTGAAATATACATGAAACTTAATGAAACTATTCACTACTTTAGGATAATTTAAACTTTCAAAGGGACTTATACCACAGCCAGATGTAGCGCACCATACTGCAAAGTTAAGCTGTTGAGGCCAATAATTCATATCGGGAGAATTCAACCATTTTCTACTTTTTTTTCCAAATTTGAAAGTCACAACTTGAGATGTAAATACGTTTCTCATCTTTGCTGTAAATTTATTCTTATTTGAAACGTATATATCCAGTGAGGTTACAGGGTTCATACAAAAAATTGCAACCATTTTTCAAGGACTTTTCAAGGATCAAATGTGATTTTCAAGGACCCCAAACAGGAATTTAATTTCAGGGATGGCAAATACAAATAGACATACATGTACGCATATTCCAAACTAACAGGTTTTCAAGGCCACAAGTTTTTGCTCCACCTCCTTCTGACTTGCTGTTATCCTTAGTTAGCTTATTTTGCTGTGTTGCAAGTTCCTTGACATCAGAAAAAGAATAACAATGCAAAGCAACTTTGCTTTCGACTCCACCGCGTTCGAAGGTTGAGAAAATTCAAGGACTTTTCAAGGACTTGTAAGGAAATTCAAGGACTTTTCAAGGATAAATTGAGTTCAAGGACTTTTTAAGGACTCCCCCTAAAATTCAAGGACTTTTCAAGACTGTGCGAACCCTGGGTTAGCATTTTTGTTATATCGCTTGTAAATTCATCAAAATCAATTGCAGGTATCGGATAAGATTGATTGGTTATAGTTAAACTCTTTGGGAATGAACTCAATTCATCATCATTCAACCCTAAATCCTTCCATAAAAGCTTTTTCATATAGGGTGATAGGTCATCAGTCCATGTTTTTCCCGTGGGATCATCATTAGACATGATTGTTGTACCATCAACTTTCCACTTAATATATCCTCCATACGAATCATTCACAAATGTAAATTTATCGGGGTTAGATTTTGGATATCTTTTCATGAAATCCTTGAGTAACATTTTATTCTTTGTGTTTAGAATAAGATGCAAAGTCTTTAAATTAATACCGTTCTTTTCTAATACCAGCAAAACAATTAAATCCTACATCAGTTCTTTCATATGAAATTTTTAATGTGTGGGAGTGGTTAATTCTTTTAATAGATCTGCGCGAACTTCTCTCCTTATTTGAGAAATGTTTAAGTTTTTTTCTGTATCTCTCCTAAATTTTTGGCGGATTTCTAGTTTTAGTTTTTGAAACTTTTCCAACTCCGCCAAAATTATAGAAAATTCTTGATCAGATATGGCATTATCTTTCAAAGCTTTTGAAACCAAGTCATTGATAGTGTTTAATTTTGATTTTGCAATTGAAGCGGTCTGTTCATGCTTGCTAACTTTATTTGAAAGTCTTTTTGTAGCCACACCAAATATAACAGATACCCCGCCAAAAATTCCCCCGACGACACCCAAGGGAACACCGACAACAGCGCCAAAACCAGTAAGAGAAGTTCCAAGGCCGCTTGCAGATAGAATAACTGAAATAAATCCACCGCAAACACTGATTTTTGTAAATATTCCTCTCACTCTATTGTATTTTTTCCTTACATCTTCATAATGTTTAATTTCTCTCTCAAGATTTTGTAATACTTCGCTTGATTTTTGCAGTCTGAAATTAACCGACTGAAGGGAGGAACTTGGATCAACATTATTAGGTAATTGAGGATAAATTTTATTGTAGTCATCCATATTGTATTTTACTGATCAACATGATATCTTTAAATTGATACGAACAGTTTTTACTTTCTCTTCTTTTTAAACTGTTCCACAAAATATAGAACCACAGCCATTATCAAAAGCCATGCATTCTCACCTAAAAATCCAATAACCTGACCAGCTGTTTTGAAAATAAAGCTCACTATAGCTCCAACCATCCCCGGTAATATTTCACCCAGTTTTTTACCTATAGTTTTCAATCCATTACCAACGCCCTTACCTAATGCGGATAAACCTTTGGAAAGATTAGAAACTATAACCCCAATGATGACACCCACAGCACTTACAACCGCAAAGACTGTAAAACCATACTTTTTAAAGATGTATTTTAATCGCTCTCGTAATGGTAAATTTTTAAGTATTTCATCTTTTCGCCCCTCTATAACTGATAATTGTTCTTCGCTTGAAATTGTTTTATTTTTAATTTGTTCTCTTAATTTATCAACCTCAGATTTTAATCGTTCATTGCTTTGTTCTAACTTTGATAAATTGGATTTACCCTTCTTATATTTGTCTATTTCTTCTTTGTATAATTTTGTTTCATCCAAAAGTTTCTCACCTTGTATTTTTAATTCTATATTCTGTTTAATGGTTTCATCAAAAAGACTTTTATTCTCAGCTTTTTCTACCTGTTGCCTCTCAATGAATTGACGTAGTTCTTTTTCTCTTTCTTCGAATCTACTAATCTCCTGCGGATATACTTCTGCGGTTGCTTTCAATCCTTCCAATGCATTACCTAATTCCCTATTTTGTTCATTGGCTTTTTTCAATTCTGACTCGGCATTATTATATTTTTCCAGCATTGTTTCATAATCAGCACCTAGAGCTTTTCTCATTGTTTTTGGTAAATCTTCAAGCTTAAGATTTCCATCTTTATCAACTACTGTATGTGGTACAGAATTCCTCCTATTACTATATTCTACGATTAAACTACCATCTTCTCCAAATGTTACATTAAATTCCCCATCATCGGGATTGTAGTTTGGTAAATAACGTTTAAGTTCTTGGCCTGCTTCTCGCCTTCTGTCATATTCCTCATCTCTTTCTCTTAAAACATCACCTAGGTTCCTTCTTTCAGATGGTATATCCCATTCAGCCCGACCCCTAGATTGGTTATATTCATCATAACCAGCATAATCTTGATCAATAGATGTAGATGTATTTGGGCTTTGGTAAAATGTATTATCTTCATCATTATCATCATCAGATCCTTTTGTTAAATCTTCTAATGGTATTTCTTCATCCATGATTTTTTACTCATCAGTAAGAAATCTTTAGACCCCTAACTATAAAAATTTACTAACTGTGTAACCCAACGCTAACATGCCACCACCAACATATAACATTTCCCCCGTCTTTTGGTTATCGCTTGGTTTATAATAATCTGAGAATTTTGGTTCATGCATTTGACTATACAATTTCAAAGCTTCATCGGTATTAGAAATATTTTTTGATGCTTGATATTTTGCATCCTTTTGTTGTACTTTCCAATCAATTAGTTTCTGTCTTTTTTCCTGATATTCAGCGTAATCTCTTTGATATTTTTCTAATGCCTAATCATGTCGTATTTTCTCTGTATCTGTTTTATCGCCAGATAGAGATTTTGCAAGATATGAACCACCAACGAAAGCGGTTGCATTTAAAATAGCCCCTCCAACCATCATTGCTATTGCTGCCATGTTTAATTATTTTGGTAAAATCTTTTGATCCTCTAAATATGTTTTTAGATACATACTACCCGACAATACAGCCACCCATTTTGCATAATTTGTAATACTTGAAGATGGATCGTTCAAAAATGATTCTTTCATAACCTTTTTAGCAACATAACCAACTCCGGCAGCTAATCCGGTAAGTACTGCTGAATCAGTAACAGTTTTCACAAGTTTGTTTTCAGTTGACATAATTTTTTACTACATCAGAAAGAAATCTTTAGATCCTTTTAAGGTTTTGTAGTAAAAAATAATTTTCTAATTATAACATTCCTATTTTTGGTTGATCTAACGGTTGTCGGTGTAGGATATTTGATGGTTGTGGTATTTGTGGCACTTGCGATAAATCAGGTATCCTATTTTTATATTCAGTATAACCAGACCTGGCTTTTTCCCTGTATCTCATAAAAAGATCAAATGCTGTAAACCCTAATCCAACAACGGATAAAACAGTAGTAAAAGATAACTCCGGAAGCCATGATTTAGATTCAACTGTTTCTTCTTCATTTTTGATCGCTGCTTGTTCTTTTTCCCGCTTCATCTCCCTATTTAATGCTTCTTTTGCTTTTTTATTATATTCTGCCAATTTCTTACCAGCCGCTACTTTTTTTGGATCTTTTTCTCTCTTCTTTGAAGAACTAACCTCTTCTTTAGACGGCTCTCTAGTAATTTGCTCAACTTCACTTTGTTCATTTTGGTCTGTCATTATTTTACATATCATTACAAAATCTTTAGACCGGCTTTGTCACCCAGCTACGCTGAAATAATGCTTAGTGTACAGTATCATACCCGATATCAACCTGCTCAGTTTTAGAATCATCTATATTTTTACTTGTAAATTCTTGTATTTTGCCTATTTTAAGATGTTTAACAACCTGAAATAACCCGCTAGCAAGTGCTACCAATCTACCACCTTTTAATGCTAAGAGACCAACAAAATTTGTAAGTTCTCGATTAACCAACGCATCATTCTTCAAATCATTAAAAAGAGATTCTATATCATCAACCGGAACAAATAAAGAAATAGCTTTTGAAACAAATTGAAGAGATGAATCTACTAACCCGCCGTTAATTTTCTTACCCATTACTGCTTGATAACGATTAAAATATTTTTCTACATATTTTTCTGATAATTTTTTTATATCACCCAGACTCATTTCAACCCCCAAATATTCCTTTGTTGTTCCAAGCGCTGCGAGAATGGCAAGAGATTCTTGTTTTATTTCAAGTTCATCATTATCTTTTACTTCTGACTTTTCTTCAATGTAATCTTCAACTTCTGTCATCTTTTGTGATAATAGATGGATTATTTTTAAATAACTTCAGGGATCTCCAAATAACAATTAAATGGGTAACGCAAAGATAAACACAATCTAGAATATTTTTCAGTTTTCAGGAGTTGTACAAACTTTTTACATGTTTCATAGTCCAAATCACCCCCATAATCTTCAAAAAACATCTTCATACCCTTCTGTGATGGATTATGGAATGAGACCACACAAGCAACATTTTCTCGGAATGGTTTTGCTATCGATGTTAATTGCTGAGTTAGAACCCACATTGATAATCCATGATGTCTTCCAGAAAATGCTAAATCTATAAACTTATTTGATCTTTTCTTCAGATCATTAGAAACGGCGCAATCATCTAAAATTATTAGTGTATTTGTTCCAGAAAATAAAGTTTGACAATCAGTTAATAACTCATTAATCTCATCAATGTTACTGGCATCGGGTGATAATACAAAGAAACGTTTATCTCCTCTAGCAAAATTATGATATGTTTTATTTTTAGAATAAGTTGGGCATATTAGAACAATGAATTCAAACAATTTTCGAAATGGACCTCGGAGCTGATCTATTATGTATTTTGTCTTTCCACAATTTGTCGGTCCGGTTATAATGCAGTGAAAAGGAATTTTATCTCGTAATTCTTCCATCTTTTCTTTTCCGCGAAGCGGGGAGGTCTTTAGACCGATTAACTAATACATGATTGATCTTAAGTTTGAATTCATAACCTCCATTAACGCATCGGCAACCACAAACATGTAACAAGTCATAATACCAGATCCACTAACTTTTCTTTTAATTTCTATTTTTATACCATCTTGTGCATTGTTTAATGCCAGTCCTCCACCATGAATGCTATTATCTGGGTGTGTTCTCAAATCTAACCACAGAGCAAACTTATTACCATAAAAATTCTTTTCCTTTACCGACCATCGGGAGGAACCGTTATCTCTTCCAAAACGTTTCTTTATTGACTCCCAAAGATCTGACGGTACCATTCCCTTAGAGTAGAAACGATTTGGAACACCATTAACATCGATATTTATTGAGGTGATACCTGGATTGAAAAAATTCTCAGAATCTCGTGCTCCTCCGCCGTATGGTAATGTAAACAAACATAATATCCCTGTAATTGACCTTCTCGGTAGATTAATATGTTGATTTATAACGCTGTCTGTAGGTCTGGATATGGTGAAAGTTTTGTGTAGAGTAACATTTTCATAAAAGAATCCTTTACCAACCTGATAAGCCGCCTGTGCCTCACGAGCTAAGTATTCGCTTGATATACAAGAATATTCCAACTCAAGGTTTGTGATTTTGTAAGTTGGAGCCTTGGTTGTGTCAGAATAAACAACAATATCATGAATTGGAGCTAGTGTAATCTCAAATATTAGTTGATGATCTAACGCTTTTGGGTAGAAAACCCCATGATCGTTTAGAATAGGATGATTTAGTGGGATATGATACTTGGTGTTGTGTACTACTGCAAGAGCTACTTCCTTTGCACTTGTGTCTACCTTATCACCTGCATTTGTCCTGAGCTTTCTCATGTTTTCAGAAGATATACCTTGCCTTAATCTATCTTCTCGTTCTTCATCTGTTAAGAATAAGTCATGGTATGTTTGAAATAGATCATATCTTTGGGAATCCTGTAATGTTTCACCTCCAAAAAGAACTCTGAGCCTGGATACAAGATTACTACCTACATTATTCACAAGGGTGTTATCTTCATGACCATCAACAGTTAAGTTAAATACTAGGTATACACTTCCCGGTACAATCACTAAATTCTCTGAAAGTTTAGGAATATTTATATATAGCGTTTCTCCAGGATTGGCTGATGATGGGTTTAGTGTAATTCTATTCAATGTTGATTCCGCTTTCAAGCCTAGTGGTACTCTCGGAATTCTGTTTGGATTAATTTTTTCTGACGTCATATTTAATTTATAAGATACTTTGGTTAATCTTTAAATGAGTTCTACCTTGTCAAAAATATATTATTCAACTGAAGGATATTGGAAAGGATATTCTGCAATTACTAAATTAGCTGAAAAGGCAAAAGTAAGTGAAAATTCTGCAAAACAATGGTTAGAGAAACAAGCAATATGGCAAATCTATCTTCCAGCTCCAAAGTATATACCTAGACCTCACTGGACTGTTGATAAACCGAATCAGATTCACCAAGCAGATTTATTATTTTTACCGCATGATAGAGTTGGAAGAAAAACATATCGATATGCATTAGTTGTGGTTGATGTCGCCTCGAGATATAAAGATGCAGAACCATTAACCACAAAAGAAAGCCGAGAAATTTCAAATGCTTTTGAAAAAATATATTCGAGAAGAATGAAATATCCTAAAACATTAATGGTTGATCCTGGAAGAGAATTTATGGGCGAGGTTTCCAAACTTATGAATTATCATAATGTTAAAATACAAATAAGTGAAGCTGGAAATCATAGAGCTCAAGCATTTGTAGAAAACGCAAACAGAATATTAGGCGAAAGATTATTTAGTCATCAATATGCACAAGAAATGATTAGTGATGAAAGATCCAAGGTATGGGTGAAAAGATTACCGCATATTTTGAAAACTTTGAATAATACATTAACTAGAATAACTGGTAAAGAACCCGATAAAGCTATAAAAATGAAAGAGGTGGATATTGAATCAAAAAGATATCATCGAGTCGTGGGGGTTGATGAGGTTAGATTACCTCCAAGTTAGATATCTATTATCTCCCGGTGAACTTGAAGGCGGTGAAAAAAGGCGAGCTACTGATCCTATTTGGAGCATCAAAGTTTATTATATTTCAAGGAGTGTGGTTTCATCCAATCAGCCAATTTTGTATTATTTAATAGATGGGCCAAGACGCGGTTTTGTAAGGGAAGAACTTCAGGTTATACCCTATTATACTGAGTTACCTCCTAATTCTGTTTTGCAACGATAATGTCCGTAGGCAAAAGTATGTATTTTATCCTCACAAATTACTCTCTTATCATCATCAGCAGATAGTGCAACTTTATTAACAGTTTCTGAAAAAACATCATGCTTATGACTTCTTAATACATTCATCTGTCTCATTTGTGGCTGTTTATTGAATAGACAATCCTTATAATCATCAAAGCTTATGTTCTTTTTTACTACTACCTTCTTCATTCCCTTACATTTCTTTTCTTCTTCACCTTCATCCATCCTGTATGAGTAAAGCTTAACTCGTAGCCCTACAAATTCAGCTATCGGTTTTCCACCAGCTTCATCTTTAAACATATTAACAACTTTCTTATTCACACCAGTCTCAATACCTGATGGATGATTTTTAGGAAAATTACTAGTATCGAACATTTCCCTCACATCTGGACTAATATCCTTATAGAAATCTTCTGTTTCTATCAAATATGCAAGGCTATCCGTATCTGTAAAAAGCAATTTAGCCATTTCGCCATATTTAGGTTTTATATAATTATAGTGAAATTTATACATTATTGTTTTACTTAGATCAAGAATACACATGCCTAAATAAACAGGTTTATTGAATACTAACTTTGTTTTCTTCATATGGAAGGCTATAAGATTTTCACAAAAGATAGTACGATGCTTATAGTTAGGTTTTGATATTAATTTTTTCACATCTTTTTGATTTGTAACTAATTTAATGTCAACCCTATTTCTAATGTTTTCCATTGTTTTACCAAATACAGAGTTATTCATTAACTTGAAGAAATCTTTTTCAAAGTCGTTATTCGCTTTTGATCTTAGATTAGTATTCAAATCAATATATGTTTTTAACCAAGCAGACTCTTTAAATGTAATACCTCTATGAATCTTTGTTATTTTTAATCCCAAACTTTCATAAAGTTTTAGTGTTTCATGATGAACAACATACTTTACCTTATTTTTTAGGTTTGGGATTAATTTCTCCACCTTATTAACTACAATCCTCTCTGGAGCTAGAGGATAATCATTATGTAAATCATGTATGTTATGAGGATATTCTAAATCAACCTCTAGTATACATGGTATATTTTTCCAGTCTGTAAGATCTTTATCAGACATCCATCTAAAACCGTGAGTAGGTAGTGGGTTACTCATTGCCCCTCCATATAAATTATTAGCGTCAAGATATTCTATATACTTTGTGGGTAGGTTTTTATCATATTCATCCATGTATGGGTTGTTTGCTTCACCATATCTAGTAGAAATCATAGATACGCCACCTCTAATACCTTTCTCAATCATAAGTAGCATGTCAATGTCGGTTAGCAACTCCAAATTCACTTTCGTTAACTTTAATGCAGCATCCCAAGCTAGTCCTGGTGCTGTATAATGGTGGGCGGGATCCAAACAATAATTCTTTTGACAAACATCTCTAAAATTCTCAAATACGTCCGCTAAAAGTAATACATCTGACTCAATATATAGGTCGTGATATTCCCTCATTGTTTTCATATTGAAGGTTTCCCATACCTTTTCAGCATGTTTATAATCATCATCACTTATTTCCTCATCATTTAGTTTAGAATAAAATGCATCCATTGATGGAAGTTTTGTTTCATTGAGTTTATCTAATCCATCAAAATAATCATATGGATATACTCCCTTTCTCAACAATAACTTTAATTCTTCACCTTTATAGAAAATATTTAAGTTTTTGAAAGATTCTTTTGGCAGATTAGTTACTAATTTATCTAGACTTGTTTGCATAAATTTAAATGAATCTATGAATCTAATATCTCGCTTCACCTCAACCCGCTTACCTTCTTTATTTGTAAATGTATCAACCACAATCTGTTTTGTAAAAGAAATATACTTTTCCTCATTATTAGGTATACAATTTATTTTACCTTCTGTTGTTCCAAGATTCTTTATAAAAATATGAGCGTCATATCCAGATAGGTTGTGAAATATTACTGGGAAAAACTTTGGAATCTTGTAATTTAAGTTACATTCGTTATGAGCTGCTCCTCTATACTTTCCTGTAAGGTGACAATGATCTATTACCTTATCTTTACCCAATTCACCCTCACATATATGGCAGTGAGTAGCATTTTTATAGTCTTTTTTATTCATTTCTGACATATTCTCCAATTTTTTATGATATTTTGACTTATTGTAAATTTTCTTAATATCCAACTCCAAATTATCTACAAATATTTGTGGAATATCATCATCTGAGGATTTGGCAGTGTATTTTACAAGCATGGGTGGAAATATTTTATCATCAAAACACTTTATATAATAACAAAATCCTGACGGTTTATGCTTCTGATATTTTTCAGTATAGCTTTTACTTTTATCTGGATGGTTTGAATCTATTGGTATTAGATAGCTCTCAAAGTCCGCGTATACAACAAATGGTACTCGCATTTTTCTATTATAATTATTGAATGTAATATACTTGGGATTTCCATCTTTATCTTTTGGCATATCAATCTTAACTTCTTCATTTGTAGTGCAATATTCAAGATGTTTTTCCAACGATTTTTCGGTCTGGAATGCGTTGAGACATCTATGACAAAAGTGCATTTTAGATTTATGTTTGCTAACTTTTGAAGCTAACAATCTACTAATATTCTTTATCCAACAGTAATGATTATTTTCATCTTTTGATATTAGAAGTAGGTTGATTAGATAACCTTTTTGTTTTTTACTTATTCTTAGGGGGTATACATCACCTTCTTCATATCCGTAGACATTAATAACGTAGTAAGGGTTTTGTTTTTCAAACTTATCAATCTGTTTTAATGAAACGGGGAATTCTATTTTCGACCAGTCAAAGTTATTTGAGTTTTCTATCATTTGTTTGTTTAATCTTTCTGGATGAATTTTTTGTATGTAAACAGCAGAGGTTACAGCCCACTTAAAACACTCGTGATCATTTTCATTCTTAACATTTATAATAGCCTTTTTTTCTGCTAATTTTGATGGTAATTCAATATAGGAACTTCCAACAAAAGGTTCGAAAGGGTCAATGTTAATATCAAAGTATTCAACTTGATCGAATTGCCAACCAGAGCCTTGATTTTGAAACTTTTCAACCAATTCAAGTAAACGATTTGCCATAGTATCGAATAATTCAAAGAAATCAGTTGATAATGTAACCGTTTCTACTTTTGTATGAAAGTATCCCAAGTTTTCATCAATCTGTCTTGTAGCGGGATTCTCTTTTGTAAACTTACACGAATATATAAATTTCACCTTGATCGGTTTCTTTTTCTGGTTAATTAGATTAAGAACTTTTGGTTTGATATTATTGATAAACCCCCTAGGCCCATAACCTTTCTTTCCATCTATCCTATAAGTTTTCAAATAACCTCTTAATGCTGTTTGTTGTTCTTCTATATTTAATTCTTTTTCAGCCAATTCATCACTCACACTATCAGATATACTTACTTTTTCTCTAGGTTTGGACTTTGTTTGTTTGTTATTAGTAAGTTTTATAATATTTTCATTGGTTAAATCTGCAAGCTTTTTAGAAAACTCATCTTTATCCATAACCTTAAATGAATAATTTCCCCAATTAAAAGTTTTGTGTGATAATTTTTGTGGTTTGGTGGGTGTTAGAATTGGAATATTAATCTCAGGTATTGGCTCATCAAGAATAGGTCTTTGCGGTTGGTTTGGTATATTATTTCTAGGTGTAGGATCGGGTCTTTGTTGCTGGTTTGGGGGATTTTCAATATTATTAAGAGCATCAATAAGTTCAGCTTTACGCATCCAATAATATCTCGGAATACCTCGCTCTCTTGCAAGTTCTTTCAATTGTGGTACATGTAATCTTTGTATATTATTTCTGGGTGGATTTTCAATATTAAGGGCATCAATAAGTTCAGCTCTACGCATCCGATAATATCCCGGAATACCCCGCTCTCTGGCAAGTTCTTTCAATTGCGGCACATGTAATCTTTCTAAATTCTCCATTTTATATTTCATTATTCTTCTTTTTAAATCATATATATTTTCATTTTTTTATTTTATTTTATCCTAATCCCAGTCCTACCACACACTCTATTAAGACCAGAGGATTTACTAAAACTTAATCAGAAACTTTATTAATTGTTCTTATTTTTTTGATTTTGTCCTAGAAACTTTATTAATTGTTCTTATTTTTTGATTTTGTCCTAGAAACTTTATTAATTATTCTTATTTTTTGATTTTGTCCTAGAAACTTTATTAATTATTCTTATTTTTTGATTTTGTCCCAGAAACCGCCTTTTACCACTACTCACCTTAAGTCGGCTTTGCGAGGTCCTCTGAAATTCAAGGTATCAAATACGACCTTAAAGTGTTCAGAGCTGAGGTTACCTTAAACGGGACAAAAAAACTTGATTAGTGAAATATAATTCATTACTGCGTTGGATTTGTGCCATAAACAGCTGAACTGATATACAAAACATATAGCATTGCAACGTTGGTTCCGTCATCGTTCCAAAATTAAGCGGTCCTGACCGGCACAAGTCCTTCCATTTTACAGAATAAGACTGAGTTAGATTCGATGATTTTCTGTCTCAATCCTACCTGACTCACGGTCTTCTCAGTAAGTCACTGAACACACCACAGCTAGATCTGTCAACTGACTTGAGCAACAAAACGAGGATAATTTATACCAACTGAAACATGCACACGAAAATCACAAGTCGAGGTGTTAATAAGCCAATTCGAAGTTTCAAAAAACACGTGCGCGCGTCGGGATAAAAAGCAGCATATAATTTTCCTCTTTTGTTATGCAAAATACTTGCATATCTTTATCCGAAATTACACCACCTAAATATAGGTTTCCCCTTATGAAAATAGTGTTCTGGCCATAAGCAGCTTCTTGGAACTAGTTTGTGATATAACGTTCAGCGGGTTGAATGAATTTCGCGATTTCCCTTGTTATCTTGGGTCCAAGATGCCTACAGGTTGCGTGGCTTTGAAATCATTTCCACGTGTTTTTAATGACTTATTCTTCTCTGCAAATTTTATTGACCCATAAGTCTCGCACGGTGACTGGCTAGCGTAATCAAGCTTTGAGCGAAAAGCATATTCCTCTCTCGCAACGTGAATTACTTGGGAGACCTAAATGCGGACTTGTTGGACCCGGATAGGCCTCCTGAGGGTGGCCTAAACAAATCCAGCAGAGTTAGGCCACCCTCAGGAGGCCTAACTCTGCTGGATTTGTTGGACATTTTCGATCTCCATTGTATTATAAACAAAGCAACTCGAAAAGCTAGAACTTCAGAAACATTGCTGGATGTTATCCTGCCCAACAACAAGAAAACAGCTTTTTTGTAGATACGCAAATTAGTGATCACGGAATGATTTCCGCACAGGTCCCTACTTCATTATGCATGCTGTAGTTGAATTGTCTTGGGAAGTGCGCGTGCAAACATTTCTCGTTTTCTGAGAACGAAACCGTACGGCTACAGCATGCATAATGAAGTAGGGACCTGTGCGGATATCATTCCGTGATGACTCTCTTGTTTATTGCATTCTCCGATCCAGAGCGCCGATTTTAAGATCGCGAAATATTTTTTTCGGAGTCTCAAGTCTTAGAGCCAAGAAAAAATGCTGAGCGATTTGCATAAAGTCCAGTTTCTTTACGTGATGGAAGTGTTTGACGATGCTGACGTCAAGCTTTACGCGTTTGAACAATTGTACTCGGACATTCTTGATGAGCACACCCCTTGTGGTGAATATTACAAGGCAGTGAGAAATAACAAAGACGCCATTTTGTGCAGTACATGCTTCAAATGGTTCCATGCCAAATGTCTCAACATGACTCTGCCTATATTCCACTGCTACTTAAACCAACCAGACATTGAATGGACCTGCCCCACCTTCATCAAGTTATTGCACCATCGAAGTTGGATGTGAAAGATGTGTACTCTGAACTATCTTTGAAAGCCAATGTTAGGCACATGAATACTGCTAACTCTTGTATTGTCAGCTACTGTCGTCATTGGGATCCAAAAGCTGAAGTTAATACACGAATTTAATACACGAAGACATCAATACGCGAATAAAGGAGGTTTTTAGGATTTTTTCATCTAATTTAAATTTTGGTAGCATTTTTGGATGAAATTTTCTTAATTGCGGTCTGTCTCATGCGTGGTCGAGTAGAAAGTAGTTGCAAGACAGACTTGACAACGAAAGCGTGATAACGCTCAAAGTTTGATTGCGCTTGCAGGTGAAACGGTTGATGTTACAAAGGATTGCTACAGACTGTTTCTAAAATCTATTGAACTTGTTGTTTGTCTATAATAAAGTTCTTGATAATTATGACCGCAAAACGGCTAACAAAGCTATTAACTCGGACACTATTTGTCAGCCCGAATTCCCTCGTGCCTCTTTTCAAAATCATCTCTGGATCTTTTCTTATTCAAACTCAAGTTTTTTTTCTACGTGGTCGTGTGGAAAGACATCAGCGGGAACAGGGCCAATAAGGCTAAATCGGAAGAAAAGCATATCCGATTGAGGAGTAATGTTGTTTTTCCCACATATCGCTTCTTCGCCTTCGATAACTTGGAATCAGATGAATGGCAAGAAAGCTGATTGGTCAACATTAATTCGATTAGTAAAAAAACCCCAATTATCACTGAAATTTCTGTAAAACCTTAGAAAACTTTCTGATAAAATCGCTCAGCTTAAACACGACGTCGACAAGAATTGCAGTGCGATATACAGTCTGGTAGGTTTTTTGCGGTCGTGGAACCAGCCATATAGTGTACAATATATACAAAAGTTAGGCGTAAACTGACATTCACGTTTGTTCGAAGCCGTATTATCAAGTGTAGCCCGAGTGAACGCTCCCGAGAGCGTCTAGTTACAGTGAAAAAACAGAAGTGAGATTCCGCATCAAAGAACAGAGAAGCAGGTTCTGGTGCTCGTTGAGTTTGGAGCGGCTCGCAACGACAAGCTACTTTTCTTGTTAAAACTGCCGTCTTTACTTCTCGTGGAAAAAGGAAGACTATGACAAAGATTTTTTAAGTTTACTTCCACGCTTTCGAATTCTGTTGTAAGTTTGTGTTGTTGTTGAGACAATTCTGTACCGAAAGCATGTCTCAACTGTTTTCATTATTAGAATCGGGATAAGCGACCGGTTTCCATTACAATTTCTCAACTTAACTCATTCTTATCAGCGAAAAGTTGATATCTTACCTGTAAAAAGTGTTAATCCAAACTCGAGGACATCTTCTGTAGTTTTCGGGATAGGATTTTCGTCCATGACGTTGACTAAACAGGAGTCAGCCATTCTTGGCGGCAAACAAAATCTGAAGCCGGCGCGCTCACAAGAGCGGCATGACTTTTAAAAGCCTCGACCAATCACAACACGAGAATCTCTGTAGTCACCTGGGGCCGGTTGTTCGAATACCGGTCAGGGAGGGACCATTAGAAAAGTGATGGGGACGGGGGGGGGGGATTTTCAGCTTGCACGAATTTTTTTTTTTGCTCACTGCTTGTGCAGGAATTTTTTTTTCAGGTGAACCCCTCTCGTTGAATTTTTTTACTACGTGTGAAAAAGTCACAATTGTACCTTCCTTCTGCATGAATTTTTTTTACCTTCTTCTTTGCATGAATTTTTCTTTCTTGGCATTTTCCCTTGCATGAATTTTTTTGTTTCCCCCCCCCCCCCTCCATCACTTTTCTAATGGTCCGTCCCTTAGCGCTAAGCCAGGGTTAAATTTTAACCCGGATTTCTTTTCCTCTTGTTAAAAAGCATTTTCTCCGATAACTTTCTTTATTTTTTTTTCAGAGCATACAACCATCAAATTGTATTCAAAAAGAATTATACTGAATGTGCTTTTTAAGCTCTCGTATCGGTATTTAAATTTCTTACTAACCCTTGGTTACCTTACCCTGAGACATTCTACTAACAGATGGCCCATTTTTTTTTTTTTTTTTGAGGCAGGAGCTGGGCAATTTTTTCGTGTGAACAATTTTATTTTCCCCCTTTGGACTGTGCAATAATTTTTTTAGCGCCTTGTTTTCCCTTGGTCCACTAGGCTTTGGTAGATTGTGCTCGAAAAAAAAAGCATATTATGCTCTCAGTAGTGCTCATATTTTTAAGAAATTATGCCAAAATCATGTTACTTTCTGAAAATTATGCTCTCTGTCACCGAAATTATGCAACTTAGATTTTACACTGATTTTAAGGAAAATAAAGATCATCAGTAGCTTAACTCTATCAATTT
Source organism: Ricordea florida (assembly GCA_949710005.1). Taxonomy (NCBI): domain Eukaryota; kingdom Metazoa; phylum Cnidaria; class Anthozoa; order Corallimorpharia; family Ricordeidae; genus Ricordea; species Ricordea florida. The sequence goes on along the minus strand of OX453282.1, from coordinate 9,865,592 downwards.
TGACTTATGCATGTTGTTTATCTCCGTGTTATAGGTTATTGTGCGGTAGCGTTACACAGAAATAAGATACAAACTGAATTATTCTAGAGCTATGTTTTTTTTTTGTTTTCAACGCATAAAAGCTCGGATTATGCTAGCAGTGCTAAACTGAAATAAAAGCTTAAAATAATGCTCGTTTTACTGAATTATGCTTGAAATTATGCTAGCACAATCTACCAAAGCCTATGGCCCCCTGTGCATAATTTTTTTTCTGTACTTTTGCTGTGCACAAATCTTTTTTGGTAATTGCCCAGCCCCCCACCCCCCCCCCCCCACTCCCTCCCGTCAAAATAAAATGGTCCATCCCTAACATCAGAAACCTCTTCATTTCTCTCTTCTTTTGTTTGACCTCATTGACCGTGGAAAACCAGTCAAACACTTACTCCTGAGATTGCTTGTTTTCTTGTCTCTCTTATTTTAAGAAAAAAACTATAAGTATTAATTTCATTGTCATTTTATCTCATTGTTACGTTTGTCCATATTGTTGTTTTAGTTAGGGTGCTGTTTTTTGTAAATGGGTGTTGTGCGAGTTGATTGTAACTCTTGCTCCGGCATAACGGTTTAAGGTTTTATCCAGGTAATTATGTTACATTTTCCAGTTGTGCTACCTTTCATTCGCGACTCGCCAAAGGTGCTTTTTTTGGAAGCGATGAACGAAAACATGTTAATATCAAACCTCCATACTCTGGATAAATCAAGAACGGCGTGCTATAAGTTAACAATGATAAAATGTCTTTGGAGCAACTGCAGAATACCCAGGCACTCTAAGTGAAAGTTTGAAAAATATATCATTAACGATCACTATCAATGGACATGTTCCAGGTAAAAATTAATTCAGGTTATAAAATTTAACCTAGGTTGAATCTCAGTTATCTTTGTCTTCTAGCCCTGATTATAAATTATTAGGGTTAGGAGACAAAGAGCTACAAAGGAAATCAATTTTCAACCTCGGTTATATATTTTTTTTTACCTGCAACAGATACACTTCTACGCGTGCACGCGTATCCGCCGATACACAAAGAATAGTCGGAGCGGCCTTGGCCAGGGTATTGCGAGGGTCTGAATGGGGGGGTCCACTTGTCGGTTGTCGGTTAAAATTTTCGATCTTTGTCGGTAGTCGGCTAAAATTTTCGATCTTTGTCGGTTGTCGGTAAATCTCAGTTAATAATCAAAAATGCATGTTAGTTATTAATGTTTGTTATAAAATTTATCTAGTTGTAAGACTTTGAGCCCATATTACGTGTAAAACTTGTAACTTGGAAGATTGCATCATTTGATTGCCCTTAAACCTTATTAACTCTGGTTTGTTTTTGCGTATATAGCCCAGCTTCTCGGTCCCAGTATCCTCTCTTAAAGTAATAATACCGTTGCAAGCGTCATAAAGACAACTGTCGTTTACTACTTCCTGTCACAAGTCGAGACGCACAAATGCACGAACAGCTCTGCCGGATCGGGTAATACACGCTCTCTTGACAAACTCTAGATGTTCTTCATTTTCGGTTTCTTCGTCATCAGAATCTGTCTCATATTCATCAATTTGTACCTCTCTGTGATCCTCGAACATCTCAGAAACATCCCCATCATTCACTGACAACTGGTTGTGGTACAGAGTTCGATCTAATGATATCGATTTCCTCAGGGAATCGAAGTCTCTCGTCAGACTCGCCGGTTCCCGGTGAGTTGAACAGCGTATACAGCAGGCGGCAAGGCACCAGCTTTATGTTTTGTTGTCTCACTCCTAACAGACCGTTGGCGCTCTCTAACCATCCTTTATCTGTTCCTCCATACCTGGTGTTATTCCTTCACTTGGCAAAGGTCCCATCGTTGCAACAGCTGAAAGGGGCACGGCAGATTGAGGGACAGGATAGTACGACCTGTCACGCGTATAGTACTTTGCTGCCCATCTGGATGTACGCTTTATAGACTCCTTCACGATTGTACCAAAATCCTGGGCATACTGGAGAACCGTAAATGTCTCATGCTTGAAGTGTGAGACAGCATGCAGGTTTTCAACTTGTGTTGTCAGCAGCGTTTCCAGCAGTATGTCGTCCGCAAATTCTGGATTAACGTCCATTACGTTCATATACAGTCTGTCCATCCCTTCTTTCAGCAAAGAAACAGACATTTGAGTCTTCTGTGACACAGTTCCCTGTAGACCATTCGTTGCAGACAACTGGTAACGTTCCTTAACCTTACTCACAGTACCTTTCACATAGCTGTCGATCTTTGTGACGTTCTGTTTAGCTTGTTTCAAGGACACTCCTTCAGGTTTCATGCCCTTAGAATGAATTCCAAACGTATCGTAAAGGGATCCAAGAATCTCCAGAAAAGATATCGTTTCTCCAAGCCTTGTCACGATCTTCACTTTTCTAGCGGAAACATCTGTAACAAAGTCTTGTCTACAGAGGAAATTCCCTTGATTTTTTTGAACGAACATGAATCTTGTGTGCCATCGATTGAACTGTTGTGTCCACTTCCTACCAAAACTTTAACCTTAAGTTATCATCAGGATTGTACTGCTTGACCTTTCCTGCTTTTGCGTCTTTGGTGTTTATCATTGTCGACCGGAACCCGGCTACGCTGGCGTTCGATTGCGACTTCGTCGTCTTTTCGGAAAAAACTCACTATCACTTTTATGATTCCATTCATGGCTGGACCGTATGAACAAACAACGTGGTTGAAATATTACAGCGGGAGGTGTCGTGGGCTCGAGTACCGGAAATTGCTCTGCAAAATGATCGCGCGCTCTTCCGGCCAAAAAGCTACAAAAGCTACAAAAAATACAAAATGCTCTTCTGATCTCTTCTTTCTGAAAACGAATATTGATAATGGCGGTCCATGTCGGTAGTCGGTTAATTTTTTTTCTGTCGGTAGTCAGTAATTTTTTTCTCGTTTTTTCGGTAGTCGGTAGTATTTTTCGCCCTTTGTCGCTAGTCGGTTAACCGCATTCAGACCCTCTATTGTGCGGTCTAGCCCTGCCTTGAAAGGTACATGTACGGTCTTGAATCAGACTAAACAATCATACAAACTGAGTTATTGCAGTCGGTTCAGACGAGAATGTGTTAGTCAATGTCTATGACAGTCAATCATCAATGACTGTACTCCGGAATATTTAAGCGACCTACTACTGAGAAACGTATGTTCCAACACTTTTCCTTTCCTGCGTTCTGACACAAGTTCTTCTAGTTGTATCCAAATTCTTCCCCTCCACCTATGGGGACCGAGCTTTCTCAGTCGCCGAGCCCACTAATGGGAACAATATGCCAGCAAATATATATTAGAACTACGAGCGCTTTAGATTCTTTTAAAGGGAAGCTCAAGGCTCATCTCTTTCAGGACGTATTTCTGTTGCATTTTTCAGAATTTGTCAGGATTCGTAGTATTTTTAGCATTATAGTATTTTTATAATTAAAATCTTTTTAATTGATTGTAATCTAAGGCTATGATGGATTTATCTCTTATTTTTGTAAACGCATTGAGGCAATGCATAGTACGGTCTAATTTAATAGTGTAGGTGCGAGATGATCAAATTTTCGCAGGGCTAGACATAAAACCGCAGAGTTTGAAAACATGACCCCCGCCGTTGTTTTGTTCGCCTACTGCATCAGATTCTTATTCTCTTGAACAAATGGATTGTACCTTCACATCTCTTGCATCAGGCGAATTCGTAAGGGCCGTTCATTTTTTAAGGGATGGGGGGGGGGGGGGCTGGTGGGATTTGGGGGGGGGGGCGTGCGAAAAAATGGCTTCAAAGGGGGGTCACCCCCAAAAAAATGAATTGGATTGTCAGGGAAGGAGGATAAAGAAGACAATTTGGAAGCTCTTTTGAGAAATTTAAATGGGATGTGTGCAAGACAGCTTTCTTTATATATTTGTAAATATTCACTTGTCAAGTGAAATGTAACAGTTAATATGACATCAAGATGCATGTAGTGGCATTTGAACGTAATAATCTGTAAAATTCCATATATAACTTTTTTTTCGAGGTGGCCAAGGGGGGGGTCATCCCAAAAAAATTCCTTTTGAGGGGGGGTCATGTGAAAAAATTGGCAAGCTGAGGGGGCGTCACTCAATTTCCCACTGACACTCCCTCAAATCCCACCAGCCCCCCCCCCCCATCCCTTAAAAAATGAACGGTCCCTAAGGCCAGGTTTTGCTACGCATGTTCTATTTTTAGTTTTGGACTTTGGGATCGTGATTTCTGATCATAACGTACGCACAGTGACTGAACTGGAATAATTTGAACATATATGTCCTACCCAACAGTTAATAACACCAAAAAACACCAAAAAGAGTATGTGTTACTTATCTAGCGCGCCAACAGTAAATAATCGGGTTTAGCGAGCTGTTAAAAAATAAGATTTTCAGCTAGGGATAAAGATGACAAAGACTGAACAGCAGTTCCGGAGTGTCGCCTTTAATTGTCCGAATGAGTAGAATTACCATCCCTTGAGTGTAACAAATTAACAGAGCACCGAATATATATGTTGTGGTTCAGTTTTATCCTTGGTTTAAATTCTATCTTCATTTGATTCACACTCACGATCATACATTGCCACACTAAAAAAAGAAAAACAAAAACAAAGGAAAACAAAATTTAGATCAAGGAGAAAATTGAACCACAATACATACGCCATGGTCTTGACCAGTTTAGTTCCTCTTGCCACGATTGAAGCGAACAGATCGTAGTTTTGTTGCTTCGTGGCGATTCGACGCCTATGTCTCTTGGTTTCTCGAAAGATGAAGAACTATACAAACACTGTTATGGCGTAACACGAACCAATGACTGCAAACCAAATCAAGAATACAATTCTGTTCGATATTCCAGCATAACGGACGCAGGTTAGTGTTATTCATGCAAACCAAACGCCACCAATAATGGCAAGAACACGAGTCCATGTGAATAAAATAAGTGGGTGAAAAGACCAAACAATATTGTGCGCTGAAAATAGAACACCGTTACTAATAAGTTCAACAGTAAAAATTATTTACAGAAACACTCAAGAGAGAAAACAGGACTTTTTGTCTTTTTTATCAACTCTAAAGGTCTCGAGTATCGTCTGATTCCTCTTTTATGCCAAGTTCTTCGAGTAACTGTTTCTCCATCTGCAAGTATTCCTGATATTCCTATAACAGGGACCAACCAACACAAAAGTCACTTTACAGTACAGTGCATAGTGTGATTACCAACATTGTCCTTTCTTATGTCCAACGCAACCATGCAAAATATCGTAATCAATCAACCAAAGACTAAAATTCATTTCACTTTAATAAGCTTATACATTGTATAAACGGTGTATCGTCTGACAAACTCAGTGCCTTAACTCACCATTTTCTGCCTAGCCTCTGCTTCCAACTCGTTTTCCTCTTGTCTTTTCCCTTCCTGTTGTGAGTTAAGCAAAGTATGAAAAGTCTAAAAATTCGCAATCAAAACAAGCAAAAGCAGCGGTGCGTATCAGTTTAACTTATTAAATTGGGTAAATCAAACGAGTTGGAGCGACGAAGGGCTAACGCTTGAAACATCAGCACCTCCCTTTTACCTTACGGTGGTATAACTTACTTAATCAACTCGTTTGATTTACCCGATTAGTTGTGGGGGTAGCTTCCAATATTCTACATATTATTGAGATAAGCAGGCGAAACCGAGAGAATCAGTGATACTCGGACGTTGGGATTGACAGAATTTAGGAACTTTATATTCCATTAAGACATCAAGCAATAGCCGTTTTAATTACGATTGTCTTACGAATGCAAGTTATTTCATTTCCACTCACCACAAATTTTAGTGTTTTGTTTCGAAGGTGGGTGGGGGGAGATCCCCCCTTTACCTAACGGTGGTATGGCTTACTTAATCAATTCGTTTGATTTACCCAATTTCTTGTGTTTCAATTCCCCACCGACGCAGCACCAGTTTCTTTAGAAACTATCCCCACAATAGTTTAACTTATTATTCATCATACTAGTCGTTTGTTTTCCTCAGCATCTAAACGTTTTTTCTCCTCTTCACGCATCTTCATTCTCTCTTCAACAAATAAGAGACGCTTCACTTCACGTTCGTAGAAATTCTCCATCGCAAAGGCCTGAAATTAAGAACATACGTACTCTTTAAACTGAGAAAAACAAATACTGCAGGTACAATATTAAACAAAACAGCAAGAAATGTACAGGAGATAGAGGATATTACACGGTGGCGAGAAGATAATTATGAATTTTAAGTGTTCTTGCCACGAGAACATAAAATTCCTTTCTTCGAGCTAACGTATAATTTTCCTTTTATTATATGGATAATAGTGCTTTACCAGAAACTAAAACACTCGTATTTTCCATATTTTCACTCAGTGAAGATATGGAAAAGTTATGTACCAAATGTCCCGGATGTACGTGCGCGTCCTAACAAAATTTTCCCGCTAGTTTCTTGTCCATATAATAAAAATAACATTACACGGTGGCTTGAAGATACGAATTTTATGAATTGGAAAATAAAATTGAAGATATGAATTTTCACCACTCGAAAATAAAATTCATATCTTCACGCCACCGTGTAATATACTCTATATATTTCCCGGAAACAAGAATGCAAGGAGGCTCAGAAATGAGCTGGATCAACATTTGGGACTGTACTACTACTACCTATACTACGGCTGACCAACATTTTCCCATCTATCAGATTTCAAAAGGCTGTATGTATGGTTCGTCAATATAAAACATTAAAAACATTGGAATGGTAAATAGTGCCAAGTGGGAGTGGCTTACCTCATTAGTGGATGGGTGTCGGAGGTTCCAGGGTACTTCCATAACATGTAGCGTTCCCATGCTGTCTCCAAGAGCCAACAGTTGCTGTTTACCTTCACAAACCAGAAAAAGGCGGTCAATTAAGTCTCAGCTGAAAACGCTACTTAAACTTTGTTTGCATGTTATTTGTATCTGTAGCATGACCGGGGGGGGGGGGTGAGCCTTACTAAACTGTCCGAGTCCATGTACATACCATCAATCAATGATTTGTATATACTAACGGGTCAAACGGCCTTACACTTCACTTCGAGTTTGTGTAATTGTTCTTGACTTACTAGAAACCTGATGGGGAAAGATGGTAGTGATAGGGGCTGCTGATACGTTCTGTGTCAGTGAAGGCTCGTGTGACCTAATAAAGGAAGAGAGACATATAACACAGTAATATATATCAAAACAATAAATTGTTCTTGATAGTATTTCACGGAATTTTAACCATCAATATAATTAAAATTCATCATCAAATTAAGAGGTGATCAATATCAATATTTATGATAGGACCCCCAAATATTTTTCCAAGAGGTCCAGACCCCTACCCAGTAAAAACCTGGATGCAACAATGAACACTGGTTAAAACTCAAAGAACACAGTAAATATAGCAATAGTAGACTAACACACAATCACATCACTTAGTAAGCTACATGTAAACTCCAAGGAAAAAATTTCCCATTTTGCCATTAAGGAGAAAAAAACAAATGTTGGAAGCTGTTGTTGGTGGAAATAAATGGAAGCAAGGGTAAAATGGAGTTGTAGAAGATATTTATTTATTCCCACTATCTTTTTTCTCCTAAAAGTGGGAATATGGCTCCCTGGAAGGCAGTTCATTACTTGACATATTCATTCCTGTTGCACAACTTAAGGCATTTATGTACAGAAGTGTTCACCATGTACCCAGTCACTACACATTCAATAGCAGGTTGATTCTAATGCTACTGACCAACTGTTTTCTTTTCTTTTTCTTTGTGAGCAACTCACCTGTCTAGTAAATCCCACACATCCACATTTCCATCTGTCTTTGTGATGAAAAACACCCCTGGAATACATTAAACAAGACTTCTTAAGCTGCAGGGGTCAATTCAATAAAACTGTTTGACTGTAATTGACAAGTGTAGCTATTGCTTGAAATCAGACTCTTAAACAATGATGAGCTACGCTTGTAGATTACACTACGCAGACCTCATGTTGAATATTGGTTCATAAACTGTTTTAGCCTGTACCAGTTACTTCATACCTGGTCTGGAAGGACTCCAGTGACCTTTGGTTAGCCTTGTAATATGACTTGCAGATTGAACAAGTGGGCCAATCTGTAAATATATCACCAAAAAATACATATTTAAACTTATCATCCAACACTGTCATGTTAGCAGCACATTTCACCATCAAAGTTTCAAATCATTGTTTATACCGTAACTCCTTCCTTCCAAATAGCAAATGTCCATCCCCCAACAGTAAGAATGACGTCTCTAAAGAAAGGTGACCGCTGCAATGTGGTGATGGGACCATCATGAGCCGCCCACACTTGTTCAGGCCGTGGAGCTGCAGAATGCAAATAGGTAAGTGAAAGATCAGTGAAAAAGCTTGACTTGTTTTATTAGTGTGCATCTCCACGTATAGATCTTAAATTACTTTTGTACGCTAAAAATGACCAACAAATGTAATCATGATAACAATGATAATGACAATGAATTTCATATAGTGCACTTTTCCTTATGGACATGTTCAAAGGCACCATTACATCAATTCTTCCCCACCCAATCCATGCATGAAATGACAGATGAAACCAGAGGTAGAGATAGACCACCACACCAGGAACTACGTCCCCTACTCTTTTCAAACACTGTGGGTTCTTTAATGTCCCATAGATTATAAGGAACGAGTATTGTGAGACAGGACCGATTTATCGTCCTTATCCGAGAAGACTAGAAAGTCTAACCATTTACAAGTGTCATTTCAAAGGCAGCACTTTTTGGGTTTCTCCTCAATTATTTCATTGACCCCAAGTGGTAGTCTGGCTGGGGTTTGCACCCACAACCTCCCACACGGTAATCCTGTGCTGTACCAACACAACTAACCTGCCACTCACAAAGTGTTTGCAAACATGAAATGCAAAAAATTAGACTGCCCTATATGTTATAAGCACCTCTGCAGAATCCTTGCTTTTTACAACATGTCTAGTTTGACAGTGATATATGGGTAATTGACCAAGCGCATAAGTCAAGATGGCTGGATATTGGCTAAGTTCCTTTTTTCTGCATTTTTATGGACCGAGACGAAGTCGAGGTCCATAAACACGCAAAAAAAGAACGAGGCCAATATCCAGCCATCTTGACCGAACAAGCTTGGTCAATAAAGGATTTATTATATGGGATAAAACACCAAAAAATGATCCGTGTACGTGTTTATTTTCAAGGACTGAAAAGGAAGCCCGTTACATGGAAAAATCAAGTTTTCTTGTTTTCCAGCTCCATCGATACACAAACCACAGGAAATCTTTAACTGTCACGGAAAAGATTTTTCAGGGAAAAACTAAGAAAGAAAATTTTGGTAAACCGGCTTTCGCCTCGGATGAATTTTCCTTGCGGGACAAAGCCCTTATCCCGAGCGGGCAAGATAGCTCCATATTGCCCGCTCGGGTAGCCAATCACAGCGCGAGATTCGGTTCATCTTGCCTGCTCACAGAGCTAGTCATAAATAAAATGAAATATAACATTGTAAACCAAAGTGTACACATACTTGTTATTCTTCCACTGTCTGTATCTTTCTCAGGTTTCCAATCCAAGTAGACCAAATCACCTTCCTAAGAGAATAACAGAATGAGCACAAAGGGAGCTCTTTTATTTTAATAGCCTCAGAAGATTAACTGTACCTCGGTTCCAACATAAAACTTGCTGCTGATATTTTCCAGTGGCTTGGCTTGATCTTTGCCTCTGGACAGTCCTGGTTCTATTCCATCACTTGGTTTCCCTATCACAGTTGAGTTGCAAGTAAAACATTCATTGAAAACATTGTTTAACTACAGCAAAACACTGTAAAAGATGTGGTCACCTTGTCCTAAGAAACAGGGATCTCAAACAAAGTGCTGAATTCAAACTTGTGGATTTGTCAAAGAAGTCCTTGGCAAACGACAAGAACCAACTGTAAAGCATACTACAGAAGAAGCAATTTGTGATACGTGCTGTGGGCCTACCAGCCTGGCACATGGGACCTAAAAAAGCCTACTATGTTTTAGTATAAATACTCAGGTGATTGGTTCGCTATCTTGGATTATCAGTCAATAATCACCTCTATGAACAAAATGCCTGCCAGTCATTCGTGAGCTTTTGATAAAATAAAATTTTTTATGTTGTACAATGCTTTTTCCTTTCTTTTTTGACATAATCACCTGTGTATTTATGCTAAAACAATTATTCACCTTAGGTTCAATGATTATCGGTGAATATTCACCTCGACTTCGTCTTGGTGATATTCAAAGACAATCACTTTGCCTTTGGCGAATAAATGTTAAATAACCCAGGATGCCATGTTTACCCTAGGCTAGAACTGCGGAGATATGGTAGTCTAGTGGTTTGCATGTCGAACTTCTAAGCAGGGCTGGAGTTTGAGTCCTGGTGCTGGCACTGTGTTGCTTTCTTAAACAAGAAACTGAACTCCACACTGTCAATCTCCACCCAGGTGTATAAAAGGGTTCTCGCAATATAATGCTGGGGGTGACCTGTGTTGGACTAGCATCCCATCCATACTACTGAATCTGGGAAAAGCTCCAGCCATGTGGACCTTAAGGCTTGTGTGCATCTTTGCCTTTACCTTGGTTAGAACTGGCTGGTCAACTTACTAGAATTAAGCCATAGCCTGATCCCTAGCCACACAAGTTTACATCCTGTAGTGATGTACGTTTTAGTTATACATGCTTATCTTGTATAATGTAATGTACCATATGTAGTTGGCAGAGGATTGCTCCTGGGTCATGTATTTCCTGCACAGATAAGTTTAATTTGTACTTACAGGTAATAAGAGATGCAACTGACCTGCAGCAGGTTTTACTCCTTGTCGTTCAGATATACTGAACACACTAGGTCCAAATTCACCAGCACCAGACAAGTGACAAACTGACACCTGGGCAATGAGTTCATAATTACTAAACATCTAACAGTCCTGTGTCACAGGCAGAGTGAAAAAAGACTTCCATAACTCTCACTTGATACTGGATTCATAAAATTAATCACAAACAACAAAATTGAAATTAAAAAAAATTATGACTCCTGGAACTACTTCAAAGATATTTTCAAGTAAACACTTTTTCTATTCTTGTTGGTTTTGCAGCTAACTGCCATATTGGCAAAACATAGAAAGGGCAGTTGATATAATCCCAAAAAGTTGATTGGAAATAAAGTTTCAGCAACCATTACACATACACAAGAACAGAATTCACAATTATATAATAAAAGCAAGCAGTAAAGTACTTGAAATGTTTATTTGAAACTTCCTATTAACCTGGTGCAGATGAAAAGATAAAATAATATCAATTCATCTGTCTTACCCTTAAGATGGGTTTCCATGTTAAGTCCAAGTGTTTGAATGTTGGAGCAATTCCAGCTGGGTTGGAGTTTGCAGAAGTTTGAGCTGGTGCTGCAGACTTGTTAGGGCGTGTGTCCCAAACAAGAACAGTGCTACACAGAAACAAGTGAGATCAAAACAAGCTGTTAGCATCACTGTAATGTATAAGTTAACAGTCATATTGATATAGTAACTCACCCATCAGCGGCACAAGACATTAACTGGTTGCACTGCTGCGACTTGTTTTCAATAACAATGCCCATTCGTCCCATCTGAAAGAAATAACAAAATGTCTCTAGTACAAACACTACTGTAAATGAAATTCAACATTCTTCAAACTGCAAAGGACCCTATCATTCAATAAAAGTGTGTAAAGTGATCAGGAGTTTAAAACAGTTTCAAAGGAAATGTGAGTATGAGCTACAGGGTACTTTGAAATTCCCTCAAACTTCGATGAGACTGTTTCCATCAACTTAAATGCAGACACACAAAAAAAAACTGAAGTAATGGACCATGTATTATATCTGTTTTAATGTATAAAAATGATTCAATGATTAAAGATCTACAAATTACATGTATGTATCTTTGATGGTAAAATAAATTACATTGGACTGTGATTATAATAATATATGATAGTAGATCACCTCCATATGATCGGGAATCCACTGCAAATCAGTGACAACTGTCTTATGCCCATGTTCTATTGATGATACAGCAGAGTATCTTATGATAGGTGATCGATCGAAGCTTTAGTCATCTTCAAACCCTGGCTTTTAAAGGGAAAACAAAATTCAGTTTGATAGCATAACGCCAGGATAAATATGATACTGTAACATAGAAATATAACATAGAATACAAATTTCCCTTATTAGTTTCTGTACAGCAGTCCAAGGTTGTAAATTCAAAGTGAACTGAGACGAGCAAAAACTAGACTACAAACAACTAGTTAGGAACTACTTTCATCAGAAAACAGTCTGACTAATGTTCACTTACCAGAGTGTTCATGGAATTCTTTTTGCTTTGACCGTGGGACTGCCTGTGGCTTCGCAACCTTTCATTGTGGTTTGTAATATCCCACATTACGATCTACAAAAGGCAGATAATAATAATAATAATAATAATAATAATAATAATAATAATAATAATAATAAACTTTATTTATTACCTTTCACATAAGAATTATGGTAATATTACAATAAAATTTAAAAACCACTACAAATGTATATTACATATAGAGGATATTACATGGCCGCACGTGGATACAAATTTTATTGTGCTTACAGTGTCTCTCACTCGCTCACTTAGCTCACTCGTGAGAGACACTTTCAGCATTCGAAGAGAAATTTCGTATCTCCAAGCGGCCATGTAATGTTCTGTTTATTTTATAGATACTGATGAAGTTTCCACATAAAACAACTTCGACAAATCTTCCTGGATACTCTACAAGCTCGGAAAAAATAGTGACGTTAAATTTTGGCTGCTCATCGAAAAAGTCACCGGTAACCATACCGTCTTCGCACCTCGAAGACATTTTTTGAATGAAATTTCAAACGAACCGGCCATGTGCCTGAGCAGGAAGCTCTCTTGTAATTGGCTAATCATGTCGGTAACCATGGCGACACCAATATCCTCACACGTGAAAGATAAAAATAATATCTTGACTGTGCACGATGAAGATATGATTTTTTAGTAAAAGGAAAAATCCTGGTATTTCATCAGTATCTATATAATAAATAAGATCAAGTTATAATTAATTAGCAATTAATGAATGAGGCCGAGTAGGATATGAAGAATTAAGCGGATCGAGGAAGGTGTGATCCACTGAGGCCGAGGTGGATGACACCCTATCGAGATCCGTTTAATTCTTCATATCCTACGAAAGCCGAAAAAACGAGAAAATGAGCTTTATTTTCACAAATTTCACACCCACCAGAAATATAACAAAACAACAAAATAACACAAGCTCGTCCCCAGGTCTTCTCGGTTAACGGTGCATTAACCTGCAAGAACGCTGCATTTTTGACGTCATTTCCTCGTTAAAGTCAAAATTCTTCCAAATTTGGTCATCAGTAACTGGTTATGGTGAATTAAACGCGTGCTTTTAGCCAATCAGAATCGGGGAAATATTTTGAATGAATAATAATTAACTTAAGTTTAGCACCTCTAGGAATAAACAATTGTTTGTGCCTATTAGTACATGATACAGTAATTCTGAAGTCCATTGAGTTTGTCTTACAAGATCTTAGGTTAAAGCCATGATCCACTGCCTTGTCTAAAAAAGGTTTGCAAGGATGTGCTTCAGATTCTAGGATACGTTCAAATTCTTTCCTCGTCAATTTCTGATGCAAGTGACTCAACAGTGTCCCTAGGGAGTCCTATCACATTTAGACATCTATTCTGCACTCTTTGTAGATCTTCATCAAGTTAGATCGGCAGCCCTCCCCAGACTGGTGAAGCATAATTTATTCTAACACAGGTCTAATCTTCAATGTCTCTGGGGAGATGGGCTTTTCTGCAGACCCTAAGATAATGGATCCATTTACACGCTTTGCTGACAATACTTGAGACGTGTATTCCACTTGAGAACGTTCTGTACATACACACCCAGCAGTTTAAACACTGTAACCCTCTCCAGTTCGGAAGGCCCAGTACAAATAGGAGGCAGAATTGGACAGGACGTCTTGAAGCTGATCCACGTATCTTTGGTCTTCTTAGCATTCAGCTCCATTTTATTCTGCATAGCCCATCTCTTCACAGCATCCTGCATTTGACTGACAGAGTCTTTAGAGACTAGTGGATACAGGTATGCCCCAGGGAATGCAATCCTCAATAATTATCGTTGACATGCACATTAAAAAGTGTAGGAGAGATGACACCACCCTGAGGCACAACAGCAATCACCTCACCATGTCTGGAAAGGACTCCCGGGAGCTTAACCTGTTGCATTCTGCCTGATAAATAGCTTTGTGTCCATTTCCAAAAGCTCTTGGTGACGTGCATGCAGGCGAGTTTAGTCAACAGAACACCATGATCAACTAGATCAACGGCTTTTCGGAAGTCCACAAACCATTTAAGGAGCCACACATGCACACTGTCAACACCTGTTGCTTTCCTCAGATTCACATGCTTTATCATAGCATTAACTTGCCCAATAATTGGAACTGGTGGAGGTCTGTCGTCCAAGTCATTAGCAATCTCACTGGCTACCAATGGTGTTGGCTCTCGATCCTTTCATGGAGCAGCAAAAGCGTCAAGCAAGAGATCGGCTGTTTTCTGTAATTCAGCTTTGTTTGGTGCGGTTGGGGTTTTTGACAGCTGCTGGGCCCCACACTTGGCACTGGATACGAGGGCTGCCACCATTTCATGCTTTTGTTGGTATTTTTCCTTATCACCTTTAACCCAAGCCCTTTGCCTGGCACGTATCTGATCTTTAATATGCGGCATCATCCACTCCTTGTCACTGGGATGCAAGTGCACACGTCTCAGGGGAGTACAGGTGTCAAGAGAATTAGTTATTATTCTGTTGAATGCCTCAACTTTTTCATCAACATCAAATGCTTTGTAAACAGCACTCCAGCTTTCCAAATTAAGTTGAAGCCCTAAAGAATGAAGATTATCAAGCTTAAACTTCCTTACAGTTCTTGATATAGCTTTCTCATGCCGTTGCTGGTTTAACCAGGCGAATAGGATGCACTGATGATCAGATCGACCAAGCGGTGGAAGAAGTTGTGCTTCACGGTATAATTCACCCATATTCGAAAGAAATTGATGCAGGACATTCTGTCCACGTGTAGGCACTTTGACTAATTTGCATAAGGTAAATCTTAGACACAGTCGACGCAGGTTAAGATGGTTAAAGTTCCCGGGAATTATAATCCCTGCCAAAGGTCTCACTTTCAACAAGTTGTCTAAACACTCTGTAATGTAATCAATCAACTCTCTCTTCTCGGTACACGTTTTCCCTGGCCAGCGGAACGTAAAAAGAAGCTGTAATTACGCAACTGAAAGGTCTTGGAATTGAGGGTGGTGTGTGGAGTAACCACAAAACCTCCTCGTCACTGGCTTCGATATTCTCTAGGCGTATAGTTGGAATAGAGCTGTGAACATAAGCACATTAAAAGACTGGCCAATGCTGATAGCAGTTGATGGTACACTGTCCGTCAACCAGGAGTCAGTTACAATGGCCACAGTTGCATTATTCACTTCGATGACTCCATGCAGCTCATCAACTTTATTAGTGATATGGCAGGCATTAGTTATTAAGAACGTACAGTACCGCTCAAAGGTAAGTTGGCAGTCTCGACTCGATCCTCGAAACTCGATTCTCGCGTCGCGAAGGTCGAGACGTTCGAGTTTCGAGACGCGAGAATCGAGGATCGAGGATCGAGAATCGAGTATCGAGTATCGAGAATCGAGATATCTGGAATATTCATAAATTCTAATTGGTGATTAATCTCTCGAAGAAAGAACAATAACCATTCGCACGCAAGTATTCAGTTGTTTGTACTTGTTGATGTCCACTCAAAGGTATAGTATGGTGTCTTGGTTCGCGACGACAAAAAAAAAATCGCTGTGGCTAAATGCCCGGCAGCCGGGCACGGTCTTAAATAGACTAAATGCCCGGCAGCCGAAAAATTTTACGGAATTTCCACTGTAAGGTTCCTTTAAACTTCTTGAGAGTATTAGATGTGTTCTTGGAATTGTTGAGCGATTCCAAAAACCATGTTGATTTTCTAGTTGACGAAATATCTGAACTTGGGCATACCGTAAAATAGCTGTGTTGTCGACACTTAAAAAATTTTGGCTCAGCCCGGCATTCAGAAATAGTCACCAAATTCCCGTAGAAAGTCTCATTCAATGTCTACTATATTTCGTTTCAGCGTAAACCAACCGTTAGATTTGAGATCTATAAAACGTTTCAGGATCGCTTAGCACTTCTTAATCGACATATGATAGTTTGGAGGTGACATTTCTGACTACCGGGCATTTAGCGCATTTGAGACCGTGCCCGGCAGTCGGATCACAAATCTTAAGTGTGGAGAAACAAGCGATTTCACGGTATGCACAAGCTCGGAAAATTCGTCCACTACAAAACCAAAATAATTTTTACAATCGCTTGGCATATCTTAACAAACATCGAATACTCTCGATCGTTAGGTTTGAATGAGACTTTCTGCCGGAATTTGGTGACTATTTCTGAATGCCGGGCTGAGCCAAAATTTTCTAACAAGTATGTCTTCGATGGTTCGTTTAGTCATTTATATATAGTATAGTATTCTGTATCGAAACAACTTCAAGTAACGTGAGTTTGTATCGAATCGACTTTACATGTGTATCGAAACGACTTCGACTTGCATCGAAACGACTTGTATCGAAACAACTTTGTATCGAAACGACCGGGTTCCGTCGACAACACAGCGATTTTAATATATGTATGCATGAATTACCACAAATCGGCTACCATTTATTTATCACAAGACGTTGAACAAGTCGTTCAAGAAGCGAAAATCAACTGCCTAACTAGCGCGTGCATTTTCACGTGCACAAATCTGCATGCGTCAATTAAGCCAAAGTCGAATTGTTTAATATTCGCGTAACGCAACTCACGGCCTTTACAACCTCTAACACAACACAACCTTACAAGACAATTATTCTCCAAAACAACAACTGATGTTGAAAACAGCCTCACTTTATTTAAAACAACAAACCGTAATTAACTATAACGCGTATGCAAAATTCGCGAGTGTTTTGATTTCATGACGGCGTAATGGAAAATTGCTCCCCACTTGTAAGCTTTTGCATCAACAAACAATAAATGAGGTGCAAGTGTTTTAGTAGAGTCTTTTTAAGATTCGGAATTGCTGAATTTTTACTCGAAGATTTCTTTACCCGAATTTGTTCTCAGTCAGTAAACGAAACGCGCTTCTCCTTGATACATTTGTAAATTTTGCCGTGCCTTGGAATGATATATTGATACGACTTGCAGCGAAATGACTTTGTAGCAAAACTACCGTACTACTTTTTGTGGAACGATCTGACTTTTATTTTGGAACGATCTGACCATGGAGCGAACTGACCGGATACCGGCGTTGAGAAAGATGACTACGTAAGACACATCCAAACCGGTCGCACAGCGTTTTAATCTCCCTAACCATTCTAAAGAACTTTTGACACTTCAAAATCGGTACGCTTTATCCCCACGGCATCAACGAACGCTTTTCATTCAGTTAATTAAGTTATTCCAGCAAGCTCATTATTTTTCTCGACTCGAAACTCGAAAGACTTAACTCGCGAGTCGGCAAACTCGACTCGAGACTCGATTCTCGAAATTTTCGAGGATCGAGAATCGAGTCTCGAGTCGAGTTTCGCAACTCGCGAGTGACTGTCAACTTACCTTTGAGCGGTACTGTAGGTAACGTAGGTAATCCTGGTCTCTGTAGAGATGTTTATACAGTTTGTTGCTAAATGCCTGCCTCCACATTTGGCTGATTGTACATGCTGATGGGTAGTGATGACCATGTGAATACGTTGCGAGGATAACACTGCAGCTTATTCTTTTACTCTAGTCCCGGCTTGAACTCCTCTCAGTGCCCTGAGGATATTGAGTGTTGCATAGAGTCAGTTCAATACGAGGGCGCCCACTTTTTCTTAGTGACATAAGGAAACCAGCCGAGCAAATTTGCTTCATCAGGGCAGCCATCTTGGATGTTGAGTCACAGTTATCGATATTCTAGCTGGCACAATGTCTTGACGACGGAAATTGAGAAAGATCAGAATAAGAGCTTCACTAAAGCTATAAAAATACAGAACGGTGAACACAGCGCTTAAGAAAAACTTTAAAAAAATGTAAAATAGTTGAACTGACTAAAAATACACGTGCAGTTGGAACCGGCGCGGTTACATCTTGATGACAGCATTGAGATAAATGCTTTCTTTTGCTTGGTTCCTAAAGCCTCAAAAAATCAGGTGAGAAATTCATAATTTTTGTAAACTTGTCAATAAAGTATTCGCATTGCCTGCGTCTCAGTTAAAGGTACCTGTCCATTAATACATCCCCCAGCTATAAGATTTGGATCTGATGGGTTAAACTTGAACGAAAAGATGTCATCAGGTGCTTCAAGTAGTGCCTGAAATCAAATAAATTAACATGCAATGAACTCGAGACACAACAGAGGAATGTAGCCATTTCAACTTTCAAACTCAGTCCATGTTAATCACCTTCAGGTAGCTAGTCAATTGACACTTGAAATTTGTAGGTAAAGGGAAAAACCACTTTGAATGTTAGAATGTTAAGGTAGCAGAGACCAAGAAGAATGGAAGTCACCTCCTTCCATCTGAGGACCTGGAACAGCTGCACAGAGGCTGTCACCTTAGTAGACAGTTTACAGTAAACTGATATCTAATATTATTCTATGACCAAATAAGATTCAATACTTAGACAGACACTACTTTACTGTAAACATACCAAGGGATGAATTGGGTCTGAAAAACTCCAAATAAGAACCAATGAAGATGTCATAAGTATGTGTGAGAAGTTGTCCACTCTGTCATCAAATGAAAGGTGTTCACCACATGAAACAGCAATAATGCCTAGAAAAAACAATTCTTGATCTTAGTAGTCAAAGACCTAGAGTCCAAATCATATAACATGGTAAGTTGCTTACATTTTCCTGGTCTAGTAGTACCATTATCAGCAGGATAATGTGTCACATTTCACCTTTTATACTTGGATGCCACTGACTGTCTGTGATAGTTTTCTCCTTACTGTATTGAAGATCAGTAAAAGACTGGTACTCCTGTGAGAAAAGGAAAACAAATGATCATCTCATTACTGAAATGGGATGACACAGTACCGATAGTAGACTGAGAAAACAATATAATGATAATGAATTTGTATACAGTGGAACCTCGATTTAATGAAGTTCCTGGGGACTGGCCAAATTTGTTCGTTAAATCGAGGGTTCGTTATTATAGAAAACCTCAATATAATGAACTTGAGGGGAAACGACCAAAATGTTTGTTATATTGAGGTCATGATTGATTTGAAACACAGGTGACTTCTTTCATGCAATTCAGCACAATCTTTGTCACCCAGAAGTACTGCATGTTGAGATGCAATTCATTAAGCATAGTGGCTTTCAGCAGCAATTATTTTCACTTTTGAGCAAACTTGCAGCTTTTCTTTACAAAAGAATGACACTTTCAGAGTAGCGATTTAAAATGTTGCAACATGGAGATTATCAAGGAGGGACACTGCAGATCGTGGGTCATGTGCCATTGACACTGTCATGTGTATTTCACTTGTTTTTAAAACATGGAGGACAAATCTCAGTGGAAATGATTGGCAAACGGAGAAACAAGAGCATTGGAATAGAAATTCTGGCTACATACTCAATATATCACAAGAAGCCTTCAAATGTGAAGAAGTTAATAGAAGCAGATAGAGCAGAAGTTAATTGATGTCGAAATAATATTATAGTGCCAATGTCTGTGACATATAAAAAGCCATTGACTGAAAGGTTGCTGTCTCTTTACTAAAGGATAATAATTAAAGGATTTGTTGACTGTTGATCTGTTCAGCATTTATCTTTGGTCGCGTGTTTATTGAGGTAGAATTTATGTTTGGGCTTCTGGATTATGTTCGTTATATGGAAGAATTCGTTATATCAAGGTTCGTTATATCAGGGTTCTATTCCACACCTTTTACTGTGACTTTCCCTGAGACATTTGAATATTCTTCGTTATTTCAAGGACTTGTTAAATAGAGGTTTGTTAAATTGAGGTTCCACTGTAGCACTCTTCTTCATATGAATATGTTCAAAGGCACTAATACATCAATTCTCTTATTTATTAATTGATTAATTAATTACAATCAAACTTTACAAATGTAAACCACACCACCAGGGTCTACATCCCCTACTCTTTTTGAACAGTGTTGTGGGAACTTTTAACGCCCCATAAGAACAGTGCTGAGAGACGGGGCCTACGGTTTTTCTTCCTTATCCAAGACGACTAGAATGTCTAACCATTGACAGATGTCATGACGAAGGCAGCACATTCTCCTGAGTTATTTTAAGGCCTTGAGTGTTGGTCCAGCTGAGGATTGAACTCACGACCTCGCGCTCGACGGGCCAGTGCTCTACCAAGTGAGCTAACCAGGTGGCAAGTATTGTGGGGATAGTTTCTAAAGAAACTGGTGCTGCGTCGGTGGGAAGTTGAAACACAAGAAAATGGGTAAATCAAACGAGTTGATTAAGTAAGTTATACCACCGTAAGGTAAAAAGGAGGTGCTGACGTTTCGAGCGTTAACCCTTCGTCGGAGCGAAGGGCTAACGCTTGAAACGTCAGCACCTCCTTTTTACCTTACGGTGGTATAACTTACTTAATCAACTCGTTTGATTTACCCATTAACCAGGTGGCAGTTTAATACTGGCGGTTAATATGTACTTCAGACAAACTGATCACATGCTAACCTTTAAGTAATTATCTGATTTTGCACCAAATGTAGTTTCATCATCTGCTAGTGAAAAGTAGTCATCATAAAACACATCTAGGATCTCATTTTGTTGCAAGGCCAGCTTGAATCTGAAAAAGATGGCCAGTTTAAAAAGTTAGCACCTCACATAGTGTGGTACAATATGAAGCAATTACCGGTAAACATGGTCATAACCCTTTAAACCCCAATAGTGTCTTTACAGACTTTACTCGGGCTAACGCCAGACGATTTTACTCGTCACAGGGAGACTCCTCAGGGCTTAAAGGGTTAAAAACTATCTCCTTAACCCTTTAAGCCCCAATAGTGTCTTTACAGATTTTACTCTGGCTAACGCCAGACGATTTTACTCGTCACAAGGAGACCCCTCGGGGCTTAAAGGGTTAAAAACTATTTCCTTAACTCTTTAAGCCCCAATAGTGTCTTTACAGATTTTACTCTGGTTAACGCCAGACGATTTTATTTGTCACAGGGAGACCCCTCGGGACTTTAATAAAGGGTTAAAGAATTACTTGACTGAATAAATTGGAGCCATAAATTATACGGTACCTCAGATGCAAAAGCAGGATGTCTGGACTACTTATTAATGAAGTAGATGTGAGCCAGTAAGACACTTAAATCCAACAGTGTGACAGTACAATTTGAAACTTAACTTACAACAGTACAGCAGATACCTGCACACAAAGGAAAAAGCATGAGAGTCATGCAGTGTCTCTTTAACTTTTAAGACAAGGCAAACAAACAAGTATGAAATTTATATTTTTTTCAAATGACTATATTAAAGTGGTGTCAGCAAGCATCTGTTCTTTAATAATGCACACTATAATAAGCCAATCACAATCATCAGAATAAAAAAAGTCTGGGAATTAGTTGGCCATTTAACAAAATTGGGTTAATGGTGTGACACCACTGCTCTATGCATTTGTACTTTTACTGTCTGCAATTTTCACCTTGGTGTAACCTTGTCTATAAAGCCAAGAATGTCAGATGTCCTTTTCTGGACTTCTTCTTTGCTCTTGTCTTCTAAGGTTCTTGGGATATACTGAGTTACAGCATTACGTGGTTTCCGCCTAATGTAATAAATAAATAAACACACACCGAAGCAAATTCAAAATTAAGGGGATTAGAAATCAATGGCCAAGGAATATGATTGAATAACTTAATTTGAGGAGAACTGTACACAAAAGAAGGTTGTTATATCTACTTCATCCATAGGCAAAAGAAAAAAACTAAAATTAATTCAAGTTGATAATATGGAAATTAATGTCATTTCTATGCATAAATTTTAAGAACATAATATATGACAAAGGAAAATGATTGCAGAGTGGGCCTCATGAGAAGACACTGCTATTTCAATTTTATGCTGGAATCAAATAGAGATACAGTACTGTAGCATTTGTGAGGGAAGGGCAATGGAAAGATTTCATTGCAAGTAAACAAGTCACTGCTCCATGTTGAGTTGTATGTGACTTCTCTTATTACAAAGCTGTTATCACATAATAATTATAAACACTTTGAAATTAATACAGTGCTGACCATTCAGTTTGATTGCCGCTGTCTTCCAAGACTGGGACAGCCTGCCAGAGAAAAAAAGAAGAAAAGAAATTCAAAACACTGATCATAACATACACTGGTCTGTACAACTTCTGCTCAATACCTGAATGCCTTTATCCAGTTCTCTTTTTATCAGTCCGTAACTCTCATCATCATATGAAGGGCACTCAACAAAACCATCTTTGGCATCAGAGACATTACGGTCACCAAATCTGACTGGAACTCCAAACTCACGTCTTTTTCTTGAAATTCTAAATTTAACCTGAAGATAAAAATTCTGTCCATACTTGAATACTGGATCATACACTACCAAGAGTTCTTCAGCTGGATAATCCTAGATAGAGATATTTATAAAATAAGCTCAGTTTAATAATCAGGATATACTGCAAGGCATGACAGTATAAGAGAGGTCTTATTGACATCTACTTTTATGAAGGTCAAATAGCCAAACTTACCAAGACAACTTTTTTAGCCGGATGGAAATCCGAGACAGCCGCTCTGTCTTTGAAATCTTGTAGAATTGCCTCCTTTGGTATCAGTTTATACGGGTTCTCTTCAGTAACATCTTCATCGCCCTTGCAGCCGAATATTTCCTGAGTTTTGCCAGTAAAAAACAGAGGCAGTATATCCTCTGGATTTTCCTCTTCCCCATCTTCCTCAGCAATATTGTTCGCATCTGTTTCTTCTTTCTTTTCCTCTGGCATTTCAGACTCCTAGCCTTCAACAACGTCTTGTATAATTTACTCCGTTATCCTTCAGTTCCGCCATTATATTTTGAATGTCCCGGATAAAATATTCAAACACAGTTACTATGGAAATCACTGGGGGTGGTGTAAGTAGGGTTTGTTGCCTTACTTGCCCCTCCCGCGAGGGGTCAATTAGGCCATCAGGTGAGCCTCACGTGGGGGATCTGGTACCAAAAATTGTCTTTTTATGTGGATCAATTGTGGTTTTCACTAAATGCAGAACGATGGACTTTAGCCTAATTTCGTTGGCCTTTGTAACTGTTATTCCATTGGTCACGGCTACAATTTCGTACGAAACGGGTTATTTTGAGCAGAAACTAGACCATTTTAACTTCATCGTCGATGTAACTTTCAAACAGAGGTACCTTTACACAGGTAGAGTTGAAACGGTGAATTGTTTAGTAAATTTAAATAAGTGAAAATACGAAATTTCTGATTGAAATGAACGAGGCTAGTGAATAATTCTTAAAAGGATGAATAATCAGATATGGTAGGGACGGATTCTAAGAAATGTAATAGATTTATCAGAATTCTAAGGCAGTGTGTAGAATAAAGTTGGGAAGGATTTCCGCACAGGTCCCTACTTCATTATGCATGCTGTAGCCATACAGTTTCATTCTGCAATAAAAAGAAATGTTTACATGTGCATTACCCTAAACAATTCATCTGCTGCATGCATAATGAAGCAGGGACCTGTGCGGAAATCTTGCCTAAAGTCGGAAAAGTTGACATCACATGCAATTAACTGCCCTTAGGCGTACTGTTTGATGGTGCAACCTTGAGGTGCTAGTCAAACTTGCTCCAAAATACTGGTCACCAAGTGGGGAGCCGTGGCAATATTTCTACTACTTAGATCTACTTAGAATTGAAGACTTCCTTTTCAGATGCCAGCACAGTCAGTCAATTACTAACAAAATAATAGAAATAATAATGCATTAGTTTGATTAAATTACTGTAGTCAGCTGAGGTATGGGGCGCCAAATGTCCAAAAATTATTTTTGGCAATTGTGTCAAAATTATTTAAAAATTATTTAGACAAATGTAATTATTTCAGACCATGCTTTTATCTTTTGTATCCTTTGTTTCAAACAATGACTTCCCCCTTCAATCATTTCTTTCATACAATCCGAGCTTGCTCTTACATGATTTAAAACCACTGTTTGTCTGTATGACACGTTATTTAACACAATCGACTTCCCCTGTTTATATTCTTTCAAACAATGATTGCCAGGCAAATTCCTTGTTTCAAACAATGTGGCATTACCTGCAAAATTATTTGAAACCATATATTTTGAACACAACTCGTTGTTTCAAACAACTAAATCATAGTTTGATATATTTCATACCGTTAGATGGAACTCGTGGTTTGATATAATGTATGGTTTGATATAACCATGAATTATATCATAAGTAACAACCCTTTAAGTCATTGTTTAAAACAAAAGATACAAAAGATAAAAGCATGGTCTGAAATAATTACGACATAATTGCCAAAAATAATTTTTGGACATTTGACACCGCATACTGAGGGTGTGAGACAGTGTGAAGATCTCTTTTTGTTTTGGGTTTTTTCCTGTCTTGGTCTGAATTGTTTGAAATTTTGTTGTAAATTATTGTTCTAGAACTTGTGCATTTTAGTTTTGCATCTGCAACTGAAACACACCATTTCACTTTCCAGGTTTTATCATTAATCTATTAGTACTGTATTTGTTAACTTGTATTTTTAACAGATCAGTATTGGAATGGAGAAGGACCAGTCTTCTTTTGGGACAACTCCGGATTTGTGTTCGAGGCAGCCAAAAATTTTAGTGCATTAGTGATTTTTGGTGAGCATGTAAGTGTGTCTGAATACAGATTTCGCTATCCCTTAAACCTATTTACAAACCAGTAGAAGGGGTCTCTATTTTTAATTTTCCTTCTTTTTTTTTAAGTGGGTAATACCTATAAGCTTATAGAATCTTTCAGTCTTAAAAATCATAAGCTGAAATATTTTGACTTACCAGTAGACATTTTGCTTGCCAGGAGTTTACAATAATAATAAATTTTGACTGAGAGCACTCAGCAACTTCTGTTCATATTCCACAACATTTAAAAATCCTAATTATTTCTTTGACAGAGGTATTACGGAGAATCTATGCCATTTGGTCCTTCGTCATTAGATCATGACAAGGTTGGCTTTCTATCAATAGAAGAAGCTTTGGCTGACTTTGCTGTGCTTGTAAGGGAACTAAAGGTTCAATTTAAAGGGGCAGTCTCATGAGTTGCACATGCGCATTGATCACCGTAACCTATTGCTTACAAAGCTAATGGCCGCCATCATGGATTCCTCGGTAAGGGTGAATGATTCACATCATACTGTCATTTTTGAAAACATTAAGAACCCGAAAAACTAATTTACTGTCCTTTAGGAATGTCCAGCGCAATGCTGTCATTGTAATAGTTTGTGTAGTACGAAACGAAGAGGATCCAGTAGTCGGGGTTGTCCTTGCAAAACCCGAAACGCATACTGTGGTGACAGTTGTCAATGTGGAAGAAAAGATAAGCCCTGCAAGAACAAGGTAAGTGTGAAGTGCTAATAAACCTGAACTTTGTGTTGTCTGTAGTTCTCATGTAAACTGTTTCTTGTTAGAAACCTAACACTTTATCTATCCTTTGTGCTTTTCAGCAATCGGAAGGTGTCAACTCAACTCCGAGTGGAAGGCATGTCCGAGCCCGAAACGCTAGCGCTCGAGCATTCTCACTTCCCACCCCAACCAACCGTGCTCATGCTTACGATAGACCGACAGAAGAAGAGGAGAGGATCAAAGAAAATAATGATGTGAAGGTAGTCTTCAATCTCCGTGTAGTTTAGCTATGAGAGGTTACATCTGGTATTACAGCTATACACATACAAAGCATGTTTTATCGCATAATAGTCATAGTTATGACATGGCAGCGATGAAATTGTTGTAGATCTGGAATGTAATATTGACCACAGCTTCCAGGAAAACCCCTTTGTAATTTGTTTCAAAAACATGGTTTGGATGGACTTGTTTCTTTCATTTTGCTGAAAGTGTCAACTTGTTATTTTAGGAGCAATACATGTACACATCAATGTTGCTGCAACTTCTGTTATTCTCTGTTAGGAATTTATTGATACCTTGGATGCAGTAACCATAAGGAAACTAGCCATTCGCTCTCTCAGAAGAGGGGTAGGGAGTATGGATCACATCCATGCTCTCCTTCTCATGGAAGATGAACTAGATGACGAGCCCCCTTCTGAGGTTGCATCTTCCATGGAATGCCATGAGGATGGGGTGGCAGCATCCTCGTCTGAGCCAGGTCCTTCCATAGCACCTGTAGTTGATTGGTGTGTCTGCAGGCATTGCAGACCAATGCCACAAGAAGTTGAAAACAAATGTTGCAAACTTAGGACATGTATTACAACAACTGCAAGGTTTGAAAAGCTCTGCCTTGACCAAGATGTTCTTCAACTATGTGTGCGCAACATGGGAGAAGTACGAAATGACAGAGACGATAACAGCACCAGATCGTTTCGTAAGGCTGCATACCGCCAGTTCATCTTAGCTAGGCATGGCCATTTAGGTAAAGGAAACAGACGCGTCTGTCCTTCTTGCGTTGTAATGAAAATACGACAACATTATCCTTCCCAAACAGGGGTCTATATGGGTTACCGGGAGAATTAAAAGCATGAACTGTACTGTTTTTGTTAGATAGAGCTTGGTACCATTGCACCAGTATCAGGGTTGTGTCTCATTGTTTTCAGTTATTCAGTTCGCATTTATAGTTTTGTATGATGAATGAAATGTAAATGTGATAAATCATAATCTGACAGAAGACACGGTTTTCCTTTCTATTAAAGTTACATATTATTTTAACCCTGTAACCCCTGAGATCAAAATCTTAATTCTTCTAACTGATCTCAATACATCTTTCATTACAACAGTGTGGAGATTTTGATGTTATATCAACAAAAACCTATACAAGTTTTCAGATTGCATATTCTCATGAGCTCTATGGTTGCCTTTGTAGTATTATGTTTAAGAGAAGATGCATGTCGGTCACTCTCAGGGAGTAAAGGGTTAAAAGGGTATTTTGTATAGGTAAAATATTCATTCAATTTTATTGGCATCCACTAGAGTATAATAATATAATTTTTTTATTGTAGAAAACTTTGCTATTAAGTAAACTTTCAGATGTCAAGATGGTTTATGATAAAACAGAATATTACTGTGTTAGCAGCATGCTGGTCTGTTGAATGATAACAGTGGTTGCGAAGTCAATGCTGGAACAGGTACAAATGATTTTGCTTTTGAAAACCTTAGGAGACATATAAATTTTTATCATATTTGTTATAAAGACAACTGCACCCTTTCACTCTGACCCATCCATAAAACCAACTACTGCCAGAACTTACTGCAAGCCTGGATGTTCTGAAATCCATAAAGGAAAAATATGTCAAAATATTATTATAATCCAAAGTGCTAAACTGACTGAATCACATCTTGTTCCAGCATAGTCATTTTTTACTCTGAAAGTTTTTTCTGGTCAGTGAACCTAGTATGACGTCTTATTAAGTCAGCTGTAGGTGGTGGTGGCTTTGCAGCAATTGATGCTGCCAGCAATCTCGGATCACTTTCATTCAGTGAGATGTGTCTGGCCACAGCATTTACATCCAGAATCCTGGCACGAAACATCTTGGCAATAAGAACTGGGATGTACTCGTATCCCTTTTCTGTTTTGACAATTTTCATGTCCCATTGCTGAGTTCGCTGGTTGTATTTCCGGCTGAAGATTTCTTCACCTGAACTCTTTGTAGCATTTGGAAGATCTACGTGGAAGTTCCAGTCAATTGCTGCAAGGTACTTTCGGACCTTGTATGCCCTGTAACTGGAAGACAAAAAAATACATATTTAGACCATAATTATAACACCTGCTTCTGTGTACTTGAACTTGCCAACATGTTATTAAATTATGAAATAATGTAGTTGTACCTGCAATTTATAAGTGGATGCTTTTTGAATTTAAAAATACATGTTTTTGTAATATTGTTATCTTGAAGACCCTTACCTAAGTGGTATCCTCTTTGGTGCATACCCCAGCAACAAACTATTGACGCATTCAATACTGCCTGTGTGTCTGTTGAGAGAATTAGCATTTAAAAAAATAATTTTGCAACCATTGAAAGTGTATTAAGTTATAATTAATTGAATGGTTCTCAGTGGGTGAAAAAAGAAATCCATTGATGTAACACTTCTAAACTATTTAAACATGTGTATAATTTCTTTTTTTCCATCTATTTTATGTTCTTGTAAGATTTCATTACCTGAACCTCACATAGTACTTAAAGCTGTCAAGTAACTCAGCATTTAATATAATATTTTGCAGCTCTGCAAAGTCTGCATCTCTTCTGTCAAACCAGGGAAGATCATCATCATGGCTTCCTTCTTCGTGGTCACATTTTCCGTTCACATCCCATTCATGTTTGTCACACACATGATGAAGCAGGCCAATCCACTTATCCTTTTTATGTGAAATGAAAAAAAAATAGAAAATAATATTTATATCAATAAGATGACCCATTTGTTGTGCAGTGATGTGCTAGAAGACACAGTGCTGCACTATGCCTTGTTTGTCTAGTAAGTCTCTCAAACACAAAGTATCATGGATATTGTACATTTATAACACAGTAACTGAAGCTCTGGGACATACCTTCATAATTTTTAATGCCTCCTCATCAGATGTTGTTGCCGTGGCCTTGCACACATTACAGCAATGCCAGAAGTGGCGGATAATGTGACCTGACCAGACCTTGATCTTGGACATACTTCTAGCTTGTCCTATCTGGTGTTCAAGGGAAACATTGTCAATTTCACAACAAGATGTAAATAGGATTAACCTAAAAAAAATAAAAACAGATATACCTACACACAATTAAAAAAAGCTATGATTAAAAAAAGACAATCAAAAGTCCCTCCTGAAAATACTTCATGTATTCTACAAATTTGCACCGGTGTTGCGGTATGGCCTTTGTGAATGTAATTTCACACACGTACGTATTATGAACGAGCTTATATAGCTCCTAGGTGTTACGTGTATAAATAAAGTATTGATTGATCGATTGATTGATTGATTGATGTACCTTTGTCAAACATTTCTTTATACTCTTGGACTTGTGCCAAACATCGAGGCTGTGGAAAATTCCCTGGAACTCAGTAGCTGAGGAAGAACATAGCAACATTTAAACACTCAACAAAAGAGTGTCTTCTCAAGACATAGCACTAAAACAAATGGCAATATGGCACTGCACAATGTTCAAGACATAGTGAAAAGGACACAGAAAGATTAAAATACATCAAATTAGCCAAAACAGCTACATGAAACACCTGTGAATTACATTCAACAAGAACCTTTACACACTTACAGATCAATTTCTTTATAGATGCAGAGGCATCTGTTGCAACTTCTACAACATTCAAAACTGCAGAAAGTCTCGTAAGAGCATTCTTTAGGGCCTCCTTTTCCATGTTTGCTGAAGTTAAACCCACATGGTGCTTATCTCTGACTTCTACTTCAATTATGTATTTGGTTGTTAACTCCATCAAGAAATAGCAGAGGTTCTTGGCACTAAAACCAGGAGAATCACATTGACCATCTCCCCCTACCACAACATCCATGCCAACAAACTCATTAATTAATTCATTTCGCATCCATGCCCACCACTCCTCAATAGATGGAAATATATACAATGA
Organism: Ricordea florida; assembly: GCA_949710005.1. Lineage (NCBI taxonomy): Eukaryota > Metazoa > Cnidaria > Anthozoa > Corallimorpharia > Ricordeidae > Ricordea > Ricordea florida. The sequence goes on along the minus strand of OX453282.1, from coordinate 9,835,665 downwards.
CTGAACACGGAAGAAGGAAGCCTTAGATGGAAAGGCAAGACCAAGAAATTGTGCCATTCTACTGATCTTTCCATAATTGTTCCCTGACAACACCACAGCTGCTGATGACTGCAAATTGTTGGCATATATGCCGTTAACTGAATGCGATGAGCAGAACCGAATTTTATGGCCAGCAGGGCACCAGGTATTTACAACAAGTGTTGCCCCCACAAAGTGATGTTTTACTTGGGGCACTTCTTGGCATCCAGATGACCGGCAGCATCCAACAAACAACTGTAGAAACAAGTCTAACGAACAAATGAATTTCCTCTCTTTGACATACTGCAACTCTCTCTGGTGGGAGTACTGCTCCTCGCCTCTACTTAGTTTTCGATGTGGACCAAATTCAGGTTTGTTGGGCAAATTTGTCTGCAACTCTCCCCTAGTAAATCCATCACTAGCATTACCAACAGTAACCGTACAACAAACCCCACTACCAACATTCACACTACCAGGGATCTCATCACCATCCACATCAGCTGAATCCTCACCACAAGAAATCCCACTGGCAACATTCTCAACATCAACAGCCTCACCAGCCACACTTGCTTTGCCACTGTCCCACTCATCAACATCCTCGTGGATAACATCTTCATCTTCATTTGAGGACCTACAATAGAAGCATAAGTTATTATAACAAGCTACAAACAATAATGAAATCATTCAAGAGGATTGTAACCTCTTCCAGTCAATTACCTGGCAGCACACTCCACACCACGCTAATAAATATTGGAGAACATATACTGGCACCTTTCAGTTTACCACTGAAAAGTACCACCAGAGAAACAAGATGCCTCCTGACATTACATCATCACATATTATCCAAATAATAAACATAATTACCTAGACTCTGAGTCATCACTGCAGTGCTGTTCGAGGCATCGGTCTTTATTCAACAGGTGAATTGCACAGTTATAAATTTCCTGATAACTAACAAGACAACAAAGTATCAAGGTTAAGTTTTATCAGAACAGGATAATGAGTTGAGAAGCTCAAGTTACAGATTTTATGAGCATGGCGTTGTGAATTTGATAGGGAGATATGAGGAAAATGGTGTGATCAGGATTAGAATAAGTGTGCGTTTTCAAAAAACAACTTTTACGTGAATGACACAACATCCAATGTACCTTTGTTCAGCTTCAGAGCTTGACTCTTCCGAATCAGACACTTCATCGTCAGAAAATAACGAAGAGTTCAAACTGTATATTGAATAGATATTAAAAAGCAGACATTACAGGAATGCATCAGATACTGCACTAAAATGCAAAAATGTGTCAAAAACAGGTGACCTATATAAAGGATCGTTTACGTCAACAAAAGGATCTTACATTTTTGATGTATCACTCTTGTTCCACGACAAATAATTCCTCTGAGGGTTGGCAACATCCATCGCCTGTATAGGCGATTCAGTCAAGGCCTGAATTGTCCCAGAAATTTTTACAGGAGTAGAGGTAGATGGCCCTGTGTAAATGAAATCAAGTGAGAACTCAAATGCTACGTTTTTATAATTTTCAAAATGTTTATGTTTGACGAATCCTACCTGATGTACTTTCAGTGGAGATGTTATGTAGGACTTCGGACTCTTCCACTGCCAAGTGTGTTCTCTTACGCATGAAATGCTGTGAATGAATGGAGCTGCGTGTACGTGCTTTACGCTCTTCTTTCGATGCCCTAAGATAGTAATCAAACGCTGTAAGATCATTGTATGTAGTTTAACAATAGCATAGCAAATTACGAGAAACTGTGAATAATAGACTAACCTTCTACGATATTCCAGCGAAAGCAAGTGAGCCGCGAAAACGCTGTCACTTTCAGAACCAGTGTAGCCGGCTAAATATTTGGCTTCTAACCATGATTTGTAAATCGTTTCGTGCAAACGAATTCGTCGGCGGGACTTTTCCCATACACTTTTTCTAATACTTGTGGAACTGAAGATCTTTCTTCGGCCAGAATTAATTCTACATCCTCCGCGCTGTCCTCCAGCATTCGACGCCATGTTGTTTTCAAAATCACAAGTTTGAAATCGTCGGCCCGACGTTTTCAAAAGGTTAGGTGATCTACTGCGCATGTGCCGCGCATGATACTGTCCCAGCAAAGCAAAGTTGTTGCTTTTGGTGGCAGGTAAGTTATTACGTTTCAATCAATACTATACATGTAGCAGCAGCATGTAATAAAATACTGGTAATGAAAGTGACACCAGAAGTTGTAAAAGTTGGCTTGTTAGTAAATTACAGCAGAAAAAGTATGTTGAAACCAAAAAAATTGTTATATTACTGGTTGAACAGATGTAGCTATAATTTATCATAATAAATAATTTCAAATTAAATTTATGCAAGTGATGTACACCTAGATTGTTTTACAATTTTTTTTTGCCAGCTATGGTGGAATACTCAGTGCATATATGAGGTTCAAGTACCCAAATGTCATCGATGTTGCATTAGCAGCAAGTGCACCAATTTACATGGCAACTTTTACAGGAACTGAAAGAAATTTCTTTTTTAATGCTGTAACAGAGGTAATGTGAATCAATCCCAAACCTTTTTGACAAGTTCATTTGCTTCAAAGTTAGGAAGTTCTATTTCATTAGTTGTTATTTCAATTTTAAAATAGATTATCTGGTTGACACAATATAATTATTGAATGTTGTGTTTTTTCATTCATACAGGACTTTTTCAATGCCAACAGTAACTGTCCTGATTTTGTCCGCACTGGATTTAATATGATTGAAAGCCAAGTACAGCAAGGATCCCAAGGTTTGATAGTGTACACAATAATCACAATCCGAGGGTGCAATACCAGCTGTTAAATAAATACTATCTGGTTCTCTGTTTAAAAGCCGAGTGTCAGGCTAGTGAGAAGTATAATTATTTTTAAATGCTACTTGCTATTCTGACACTGTGATCATTTAAATATGATCACAGTTGAGTACTTCTTTGACTGCAAGTCCCATTATTACGCGTAGGTCTTATGGAGGGAAAAGAGATAATGTTAAAGACTGGGTGACATGAAGCCATTATACTCCTACACTGTAATATAACATGCAATTTTAATAGATCTGAACTACCTGCTCATGACTGCAATAGGGAATTCAGAAGCTCTGCATTAGGGCAGCCGCCCCAAGCGACTAGTCCATATAGAACTGATGGTAATATTATCTTGAAGTACAAGTCCAATAGGGCGTTTCTGCTCAAGAACGAAGTCCTCTTCAGGAGGTTCAGTTTGTCCGCAAATAAAGGAACAACAAGATGGAGAAATTATCGTTCGCCAAGAACCACTCAATGAAACTGTTAAAACACCAACTCGATTCATCGAACTGCGTGGGAATATGTCTGTTGTCCGATGCTCACTCGTGCTTGCATTTGTCTAAATCTGCGTTAGTTTTTATTCACAGAAACTTCGTAGATGTTTCAGAGGAACTGAAAATAGAATGTGAAGAGCAAGTTTTTGAAGCTGCAATGCGATGGGTCCTGTACGATTTACCCCGCGGAAGTAAGCCTTAGGGCAGATTCTCGAGCGGATAAGACTACCGTTAGTTTCGCCAAAGTTCCTTGAGCGTTATGTATCAGCGTATGATAGTCCTAGCATTCAAAGAATGTTGCCGCAAATTATGTTGTGTGCAAATTATGTACACTTTTTTTTCTCTCTTCTTTATTGATTAGTATGGTTTACAACAATTACAATTGCAAATTATGTACACTTGAGTGGTTTCACGCAGGGACGAGGCACTGTCTGGAAAATGTCATTGCTGAAAACAAAAGATAATGACAGGATGTATTTTAGCCTTGGGAAAAAGACAGGTCGCTGTTTATTATGCTCGTCGACATAAGATCAAAGAAAAACGCCAAAATAAGCCTAATTTATACTACATGAGAAATTTCTGTAATTTGATTGGCTACGAGCAGTGGTATTTCTGCTAAATTTAAAATACCTACACGTGAAAATTACAAACCTTTTGCAAGTAGTAGTATAAACAAATAATTGCATGGAACGGATGCGGTTCTTTGGTTTGACCGTGAAAAAAGTATGGAAGGCGCATTCGTCTTGCAAATTGTTCATAATCTTGCAAGAGTTGCTGCCTGATTTTCGTTTTGTCTGTCACGGGTGTTGGGATAAATTTTAGTGAGACCCTTTGATATCACACTGACTTGGTTGTCAGTACATACATACATACATACGTACGTATCCTTTATTTAAACAGGATATGGTTTAAAGCTCAAAGCTTGTGGGGTCGTGTAAAAATGATTACAAATGGATAAAACTGTATAAAAATAAGAAGAGCATCACTTACAAAATACAACTCCAATTAAAACTCTAAAAATATGCAGTAAGATTTTCACCAAGAAATAAAATGAATTTACATTAGTAACCTCTAAGTAAATTGAGTATAGTTAAAAGCATTTCAAATCTTGGTAGTGCCTGGGCAGCGACTGGACCGACTGTGCACCAAAATCAAGTTCCTTAAAATAAGGGTCCTTCTTCACTTTGCGATAAAAAACAGTAAACTGGTCTGTAAAATGAATCCAGACAGCGTTCCAAAGAATAGCGCCTCTATAGCTAATTGAGTTTTTTAGAAACTGCGAGTTAAAACGCGGGAGGATTGTTATTACTCCTTCTCAAGTTGTATGCAGTGCAGGGTTTATTTGTCAAGTATGAAAGAGCCGTAGGTGCTTCACCTATAAGCAAGCTATGGACTAGTTTAATTAACCGAAGTTTATAAACTCCCGCGGTAGGCATATCTCGGGGTAAGTTGTATATAATTCTGGCTGCCCTACGGTGAAGTACTTCCAGAGAATATAGAAGCTCTGCATTAGGGCAGCCGCCCCAAGCGACTAGTCCATATAGAACTGATGGTAATATTATCTTGAAGTACAAGTCCAATAGGGCGTTTCTGCTCAAGAACGAAGTCCTTTTCAGGAGGTTCAGTTTGTCCGCAAATAAAGGAACAACAAGATGGAGAAATTATCGTTCGCCAAGAACCACTCAATGAAACTGTTAAAACACCAACTCGATTCATCGAACTGCGTGGGAATATGTCTGTTGTCCGATGCTCACTCGTGCTTGCATTTGTCTAAATCTGCGTTAGTTTTTATTCACAGAAACTTCGTAGATGTTTCTAAAAATGAAGAATTGTTAGCCTCAGAGGAACTGAAAATAGAATGTGAAGAGCAAGTTTTTGAAGCTGCAATGCGATGGGTCCTGTACGATTTACCCCGCGGAAGTAAGCCTTAGGGCAGATTCTCGAGCGGATAAGACTACCGTTAGTTTCGCCAAAGTTCCTTGAGCGTTATGTATCAGCGTATGATAGTCCTAGCATTCAAAGAATGTTGCCGCAAATTATGTTGTGTGCAAATTATGCGTTTTAACTCGCAGTTTCTAAAAAGCTCAATTAGCTATAGAGGCGCTATTCTTTGGAACGCTGTCTGGATTCATTTTACAGACCAGTTTACTGTTTTTTATCGCAAAGTGAAGAAGGACCCTTATTTTAAGGAACTTGATTTTGGTGCACAGTCGGTCCAGTCGCTGCCCAGGCACTACCAAGATTTGAAATGCTTTTAACTATACTCAATTTACTTAGAGGTTACTAATGTAAATTCATTTTATTTCTTGGTGAAAATCTTACTGCATATTTTTAGAGTTTTAATTGGAGTTGTATTTTGTAAGTGATGCTATTCTTATTTTTATACAGTTTTATCCATTTGTAATCATTTTTACACGACCCCACAAGCTTTGAGCTTTAAACCATATCCTGTTTAAATAAAGGATATGTACGTATGTATGTATGTATGTACTGACAACCAAGTCAGTGTGATATCAAAGGGTCTCACTAAAATTTATCCCAACACCCGTGACAGACAAAACGAAAATCAGGCAGCAACTCTTGCAAGATTATGAACAATTTGCAAGACGAATGCGCCTTCCATACTTTTTTCACGGTCAAACCAAAGAACCGCATCCGTTCCATGCAATTATTTGTTTATACTACTACTTGCAAAAGGTTTGTAATTTTCACGTGTAGGTATTTTAAATTTAGCAGAAATACCACTGCTCGTAGCCAATCAAATTACAGAAATTTCTCATGTAGTATAAATTAGGCTTATTTTGGCGTTTTTCTTTGATCTTATGTCGACGAGCATAATAAACAGCGACCCGTCTTTTTTCCAAGGCTAAAATACATCCTGTCATTATCTTTTGTTTTCAGCAATGACATTTTCCAGACAGTGCCTCGTCCCTGCGTGAAACCACTCAAGTGTACATAATTTGCAATTGTAATTGTTGTAAACCATACTAATCAATAAAGAAGAGAGAAAAAAAAGTGTACATAATTTGCACACAACATAATTTGCGGCAACATTCTTTGAATGCTAGGACTATCATACGCTGATACATAACGCTCAAGGAACTTTGGCGAAACTAACGGTAGTCTTATCCGCTCGAGAATCTGCCCTAAGGCTTACTTCCGCGGGGTAAATCAAACAGGACCCATCGCATTGCAGCTTCAAAAACTTGCTCTTCACATTCTATTTTCAGTTCCTCTGAGGCTAACAATTCTTCATTTTTAGAAACATCTACGAAGTTTCTGTGAATAAAAACTAACGCAGATTTAGACAAATGCAAGCACGAGTGAGCATCGGACAACAGACATATTCCCACGCAGTTCGATGAATCGAGTTGGTGTTTTAACAGTTTCATTGAGTGGTTCTTGGCGAACGATAATTTCTCCATCTTGTTGTTCCTTTATTTGCGGACAAACTGAACCTCCTGAAAAGGACTTCGTTCTTGAGCAGAAACGCCCTATTGGACTTGTACTTCAAGATAATATTACCATCAGTTCTATATGGACTAGTCGCTTGGGGCGGCTGCCCTAATGCAGAGCTTCTATATTCTCTGGAAGTACTTCACCGTAGGGCAGCCAGAATTATATACAACTTACCCCGAGATATGCCTACCGCGGGAGTTTATAAACTTCGGTTAATTAAACTAGTCCATAGCGTGCTTATAGGTGAAGCACCTACGGCTCTTTCATACTTGACAAATAAACCCTGCACTGCATACAACTTGAGAAGGAGTAATAACAATCGTCCCGCGTTTTAACTCGCAGTTTCTAAAAAACTCAATTAGCTATAGAGGCGCTATTCTTTGGAACGCTGTCTGGATTCATTTTACAGACCAGTTTACTGTTTTTTATCACAAAGTGAAGAAGGACCCTTATTTTAAGGAACTTGATTTTGGTGCACAGTCGGTCCAGTCGCTGCCCAGGCACTACCAAGATTTGAAATGCTTTTAACTATACTCAATTTACTTAGAGGTTACTAATGTAAATTCATTTTATTTCTTGGTGAAAATCTTACTGCATATTTTTAGAGTTTTAATTGGAGTTGTATTTTGTAAGTGATGCTATTCTTATTTTTATACAGTTTTATCCATTTGTAATCATTTTTACACGACCCCACAAGCTTTGAGCTTTAAACCATATCCTGTTTAAATAAAGGATATGTACGTATGTATGTATGTATGTACTGACAACCAAGTCAGTGTGATATCAAAGGGTCTCACTAAAATTTATCCCAACACCCGTGACAGACAAAACGAAAATCAGGCAGCAACTCTTGCAAGATTATGAACAATTTGCAAGACGAATGCGCCTTCCATACTTTTTTCACGGTCAAACCAAAGAACCGCATCCGTTCCATGCAATTATTTGTTTATACTACTACTTGCAAAAGGTTTGTAATTTTCACGTGTAGGTATTTTAAATTTAGCAGAAATACCACTGCTCGTAGCCAATCAAATTACAGAAATTTCTCATGTAGTATAAATTAGGCTTATTTTGGCGTTTTTCTTTGATCTTATGTCGACGAGCATAATAAACAGCGACCCGTCTTTTTTCCAAGGCTAAAATACATCCTGTCATTATCTTTTGTTTTCAGCAATGACATTTTCCAGACAGTGCCTCGTCCCTGCGTGAAACCACTCAAGTGTACATAATTTGCAATTGTAATTGTTGTAAACCATACTAATCAATAAAGAAGAGAGAAAAAAAAGTGTACATAATTTGCACACAACATAATTTGCGGCAACATTCTTTGAATGCTAGGACTATCATACGCTGATACATAACGCTCAAGGAACTTTGGCGAAACTAACGGTAGTCTTATCCGCTCGAGAATCTGCCCTAAGGCTTACTTCCGCGGGGTAAATCGTACAGGACCCATCGCATTGCAGCTTCAAAAACTTGCTCTTCACATTCTATTTTCAGTTCCTCTGAGGCTAACAATTCTTCATTTTTAGAAACATCTACGAAGTTTCTGTGAATAAAAACTAACGCAGATTTAGACAAATGCAAGCACGAGTGAGCATCGGACAACAGACATATTCCCACGCAGTTCGATGAATCGAGTTGGTGTTTTAACAGTTTCATTGAGTGGTTCTTGGCGAACGATAATTTCTCCATCTTGTTGTTCCTTTATTTGCGGACAAACTGAACCTCCTGAAAAGGACTTCGTTCTTGAGCAGAAACGCCCTATTGGACTTGTACTTCAAGATAATATTACCATCAGTTCTATATGGACTAGTCGCTTGGGGCGGCTGCCCTAATGCAGAGCTTCTATATTCTCTGGAAGTACTTCACCGTAGGGCAGCCAGAATTATATACAACTTACCCCGAGATATGCCTACCGCGGGAGTTTATAAACTTCGGTTAATTAAACTAGTCCATAGCGTGCTTATAGGTGAAGCACCTACGGCTCTTTCATACTTGACAAATAAACCCTGCACTGCATACAACTTGAGAAGGAGTAATAACAATCGTCCCGCGTTTTAACTCGCAGTTTCTAAAAAATTCAATTAGCTATAGAGGCGCTATTCTTTGGAACGCTGTCTGGATTCATTTTACAGACCAGTTTACTGTTTTTTATCGCAAAGTGAAGAAGGACCCTTATTTTAAGGAACTTGATTTTGGTGCACAGTCGGTCCAGTCGCTGCCCAGGCACTACCAAGATTTGAAATGCTTTTAACTATACTCAATTTACTTAGAGGTTACTAATGTAAATTCATTTTATTTCTTGGTGAAAATCTTACTGCATATTTTTAGAGTTTTAATTGGAGTTGTATTTTGTAAGTGATGCTATTCTTATTTTTATACAGTTTTATCCATTTGTAATCATTTTTACACGACCCCACAAGCTTTGAGCTTTAAACCATATCCTGTTTAAATAAAGGATATGTACGTATGTATGTATGTATGTACTGACAACCAAGTCAGTGTGATATCAAAGGGTCTCACTAAAATTTATCCCAACACCCGTGACAGACAAAACGAAAATCAGGCAGCAACTCTTGCAAGATTATGAACAATTTGCAAGACGAATGCGCCTTCCATACTTTTTTCACGGTCAAACCAAAGAACCGCATCCGTTCCATGCAATTATTTGTTTATACTACTACTTGCAAAAGGTTTGTAATTTTCACGTGTAGGTATTTTAAATTTAGCAGAAATACCACTGCTCGTAGCCAATCAAATTACAGAAATTTCTCATGTAGTATAAATTAGGCTTATTTTGGCGTTTTTCTTTGATCTTATGTCGACGAGCATAATAAACAGCGACCCGTCTTTTTTCCAAGGCTAAAATACATCCTGTCATTATCTTTTGTTTTCAGCAATGACATTTTCCAGACAGTGCCTCGTCCCTGCGTGAAACCACTCAAGTGTACATAATTTGCAATTGTAATTGTTGTAAACCATACTAATCAATAAAGAAGAGAGAAAAAAAAGTGTACATAATTTGCACACAACATAATTTGCGGCAACATTCTTTGAATGCTAGGACTATCATACGCTGATACATAACGCTCAAGGAACTTTGGCGAAACTAACGGTAGTCTTATCCGCTCGAGAATCTGCCCTAAGGCTTACTTCCGCGGGGTAAATCGTACAGGACCCATCGCATTGCAGCTTCAAAAACTTGCTCTTCACATTCTATTTTCAGTTCCTCTGAGGCTAACAATTCTTCATTTTTAGAAACATCTACGAAGTTTCTGTGAATAAAAACTAACGCAGATTTAGACAAATGCAAGCACGAGTGAGCATCGGACAACAGACATATTCCCACGCAGTTCGATGAATCGAGTTGGTGTTTTAACAGTTTCATTGAGTGGTTCTTGGCGAACGATAATTTCTCCATCTTGTTGTTCCTTTATTTGCGGACAAACTGAACCTCCTGAAAAGGACTTCGTTCTTGAGCAGAAACGCCCTATTGGACTTGTACTTCAAGATAATATTACCATCAGTTCTATATGGACTAGTCGCTTGGGGCGGCTGCCCTAATGCAGAGCTTCTATATTCTCTGGAAGTACTTCACCGTAGGGCAGCCAGAATTATATACAACTTACCCCGAGATATGCCTACCGCGGGAGTTTATAAACTTCGGTTAATTAAACTAGTCCATAGCGTGCTTATAGGTGAAGCACCTACGGCTCTTTCATACTTGACAAATAAACCCTGCACTGCATACAACTTGAGAAGGAGTAATAACAATCGTCCCGCGTTTTAACTCGCAGTTTCTAAAAAATTCAATTAGCTATAGAGGCGCTATTCTTTGGAACGCTGTCTGGATTCATTTTACAGACCAGTTTACTGTTTTTTATCGCAAAGTGAAGAAGGACCCTTATTTTAAGGAACTTGATTTTGGTGCACAGTCGGTCCAGTCGCTGCCCAGGCACTACCAAGATTTGAAATGCTTTTAACTATACTCAATTTACTTAGAGGTTACTAATGTAAATTCATTTTATTTCTTGGTGAAAATCTTACTGCATATTTTTAGAGTTTTAATTGGAGTTGTATTTTGTAAGTGATGCTATTCTTATTTTTATACAGTTTTATCCATTTGTAATCATTTTTACACGACCCCACAAGCTTTGAGCTTTAAACCATATCCTGTTTAAATAAAGGATATGTACGTATGTATGTATGTATGTACTGACAACCAAGTCAGTGTGATATCAAAGGGTCTCACTAAAATTTATCCCAACACCCGTGACAGACAAAACGAAAATCAGGCAGCAACTCTTGCAAGATTATGAACAATTTGCAAGACGAATGCGCCTTCCATACTTTTTTCACGGTCAAACCAAAGAACCGCATCCGTTCCATGCAATTATTTGTTTATACTACTACTTGCAAAAGGTTTGTAATTTTCACGTGTAGGTATTTTAAATTTAGCAGAAATACCACTGCTCGTAGCCAATCAAATTACAGAAATTTCTCATGTAGTATAAATTAGGCTTATTTTGGCGTTTTTCTTTGATCTTATGTCGACGAGCATAATAAACAGCGACCCGTCTTTTTTCCAAGGCTAAAATACATCCTGTCATTATCTTTTGTTTTCAGCAATGACATTTTCCAGACAGTGCCTCGTCCCTGCGTGAAACCACTCAAGTGTACATAATTTGCAATTGTAATTGTTGTAAACCATACTAATCAATAAAGAAGAGAGAAAAAAAAGTGTACATAATTTGCACACAACATAATTTGCGGCAACATTCTTTGAATGCTAGGACTATCATACGCTGATACATAACGCTCAAGGAACTTTGGCGAAACTAACGGTAGTCTTATCCGCTCGAGAATCTGCCCTAAGGCTTACTTCCGCGGGGTAAATCGTACAGGACCCATCGCATTGCAGCTTCAAAAACTTGCTCTTCACATTCTATTTTCAGTTCCTCTGAGGCTAACAATTCTTCATTTTTAGAAACATCTACGAAGTTTCTGTGAATAAAAACTAACGCAGATTTAGACAAATGCAAGCACGAGTGAGCATCGGACAACAGACATATTCCCACGCAGTTCGATGAATCGAGTTGGTGTTTTAACAGTTTCATTGAGTGGTTCTTGGCGAACGATAATTTCTCCATCTTGTTGTTCCTTTATTTGCGGACAAACTGAACCTCCTGAAGAGGACTTCGTTCTTGAGCAGAAACGCCCTATTGGACTTGTACTTCAAGATAATATTACCATCAGTTCTATATGGACTAGTCGCTTGGGGCGGCTGCCCTAATGCAGAGCTTCTGAATTCCCTATTGCAGTCATGAGCAGGTAGTTCAGATCTATTAAAATTGCATGTTATATTACAGTGTAGGAGTATAATGGCTTCATGTCACCCAGTCTTTAACATTATCTCTTTTCCCTCCATAAGACCTACGCGTAATAATGGGACTTGCAGTCAAAGAAGTACTCAACTGTGATCATATTTAAATGATCACAGTGTCAGAATAGCAAGTAGCATTTAAAAATAATTATACTTCTCACTAGCCTGACACTCGGCTTTTAAACAGAGAACCAGATAGTATTTATTTAACAGCTGGTATTGCACCCTCGGATTGTGATTATTGTGTACACTATCAAACCTTGGGATCCTTGCTGTACTTGGCTTTCAATCATATTAAATCCAGTGCGGACAAAATCAGGACAGTTACTGTTGGCATTGAAAAAGTCCTGTATGAATGAAAAAACACAACATTCAATAATTATATTGTGTCAACCAGATAATCTATTTTAAAATTGAAATAACAACTAATGAAATAGAACTTCCTAACTTTGAAGCAAATGAACTTGTCAAAAAGGTTTGGGATTGATTCACATTACCTCTGTTACAGCATTAAAAAAGAAATTTCTTTCAGTTCCTGTAAAAGTTGCCATGTAAATTGGTGCACTTGCTGCTAATGCAACATCGATGACATTTGGGTACTTGAACCTCATATATGCACTGAGTATTCCACCATAGCTGGCAAAAAAAAATTGTAAAACAATCTGGGTGTACATCACTTGCATAAATTTAATTTGAAATTATTTATTATGATAAATTATAGCTACATCTGTTCAACCAGTAATATAACAATTTTTTTGGTTTCAACATACTTTTTCTGCTGTAATTTACTAACAAGCCAACTTTTACAACTTCTGGTGTCACTTTCATTACCAGTATTTTATTACATGCTGCTGCTACATGTATAGTATTGATTGAAACGTAATAACTTACCTGCCACCAAAAGCAACAACTTTGCTGCTTGTGGCTTTAAATTGAACCTTTAGTTCCCTTACAAGCACAGCAAAGTCAGCCAAAGCTTGTTCTATTGATAGAAAGCCAACCTTGTCATGAAGAGATATGTAATTCACAGATACGGGGACAAAATATTTAATAAAAAAATTGTTCAAGGATTTATCAGAAAATTAAACAGAGATTTTTTTCCCGTTTACAAAAGTATCCAAAAAATCCAAAAAATTGTTCAAGGATTTATCAGAAAATTAAACAGAGATTTTTTTCCCGTTTACAAAAGTATCCGAAAAATAAAATTTAGATTTTAATGTTAATTTAAAGAAATAATTTATGAAAAGTAAGTATGGAAAATCTACTCAAATTGAGTCTTGATGAATTGAAATTATATGGGGAAAGATACGCTATTCCAAAATGGCGAAGAATTAGAAAAGCAACACTAGCTAAAAAGCTATATAATATTACTAAATTCAAGGAAAAGTTTAATAAAATTGCTGATGATCTTACTAAAGAGCAAAGATTGAGGATAATATTAAATGATGAAGAGATTCCAAAACCTGAAAATATACCAAAACAATACGCAGAATTAAATTTTATTGATGATGATCCAGAAGATGATGAATGGGAAAAAATTAAACAAAATGCAAAATCTAGTAAGAACCAAAGAAAATATCATCGTGAAAAAAGCTATGAAAGAAATTATGAAAAGGAGGGTGCAAAACCTAAAAAGAAAAATATTACAAAAAGAAAACTAGCACCTAATTTTATAAAACCACAAAAACAATCAAACAAAACTTTTAATTGGAAAAATTATTCATTTAAGGTGATGGATAAAGATGAGTTTTCCAAAAAGCTTGCAGATTTAAGCAATGAAAATATTATAAAACTTACTAATAAAAAACAAACAAAACCTAGAAAAAAGGTAAATATATCTGATAGTGTGAGAGATGAATTGAGTGAAGAAGAATTCAATATAATAGAACGTGAAACAGCATTGAATGGATATTTGAAAGTATATAGAATAGATGGAAGGAAAGGGTATGATCCTTTAAGATATCTAAGTAAAATAAAAGAAAAAGTTATAGATCTAATTAAAAATAAAAAGAAACCAATCAAGGTAAAATTTATGTTAACATGTAATTTTATAAAAGAGTCTTTAGCTGAAAATCGTATTGAGGAAGAAACTGAAGGATATTTTAACTCAAATGTGGAAATAATTACTGATTCAGATGATTTAAGTGAGATGTTTGATATTATGAAAAATCGTATACTAAAGGATTATGAAAAATTTTTATCCAATTCGTATAAGTTTAAATTTGACTATGTGAAAAAGTTTGATATTGGAATTGTGCCATACAACCCTCTTAGGGGAAGTTCATATATTCCTTTACCAAAAAAATTAGCCTCCAAACAGGGAATTATTAACCCTAAGAATTTTAATGATAATGAATGTTTTAAGTGGGCAATCATGATATATATAATGATACATAAATATAAAAAATATGTTCATCTGGAGAGAATAACTAAAGAAATGAAAGAAAGATCAAAGGAATTAAACTGGTCGGGAATAGAGTTTCCTGTTTCAGTGTTTGGAACAAATCAGATAAAAAAGTTTGAAAGTAAAAATCCATATGGTATTAATGTTTTTTCTTATGAAAAAGGAGAGTTAAGAATAATTAATAGAAGTAGAAAATTAGATGTGGAAAAGATAAATTTACTTTTTTTAACAGAGGGTGAAAAAACACATTTTTGTTTTATTAAGAATATTGGAAGAATAAATAATAAAAATTATAATAATAATGGGTGTGCTCGTTTCTATTGTGATAATTGTCAAAATTCATTTTATTCAGAACAGACATTGGAAGAACATAAAATAATTTGTTATAATAATGAAGAAGTTATGATAAAAATGCCAAAGAATAAAAATGGGACCCCCATGTATATTGAATTCAATAATTTTAATAAAAAAATGAAATTACCTTTTAGTATATATGCAGACCTTGAGTGTTTTACAGAGAAAATAAATTCATGTTCGCCAGATAAAAGTAAAAGCTATACTGAAAAATATCAGAAGCATAAACCGTCAGGATACAGCTATCTTACAAAATCTTTTGATGATAAAATATATAAACCTAATCTTAAAGAATACACCGCTAATTCCCCAGATGATGATGTTGCAAAAAAATTTGTATTATCATTAGAGAAAGAAGCAAAGAAAATTTATGAAATTATCAAATCTAGAGATAAAGAATATTATAAAAAGGTGGTTATGAGTGAAGAGGATAAAATAGATTATGAATATGCTACTCACTGCCATATTTGTGAGAATAAATTAGGAGAAGATAAGGTATTGGATCATTGTCACCTAACAGGAAAGTATAGAGGAGCTGCACATAAAAAATGTAACTTAGATTATAAAATTCCCAACTTTATTCCAGTAATAATTCACAACTTATCCAGATATGATTCACATTTTATTATAAATAAACTTGGATTAACGAAAGGTGATATAGATTGCATACCAAAAAATGAGGAAAATTATATTTATTTCAAAAAAGATGTTGTGGTAGATAGTTATATTGATAAAAATGGTAAACCAAAAGCAATAACAATAGAATTAAGATTCATAGATTCATTTAAATTTATGTCAAGCAGTCTTAGTAACTTAGTTGAAAATATTACAAAATGTGGAAATTGTGGTGCATGTAAACCTGGAGATTGTATAAGAAGATACATAAAAGATGGAAAGGTTATTCAGTATAAAGGTATTGGAAAATGCGGTGAATGTAAGAATTGTAATTTAGCTGAAAGTAAGTGTATTTCACCAAAAGATGAAAAACTAGCTCTTACTAGAAGATATTTTGGAAAAAATACGAATATTATGATTAGAAAGGGTGTTTTCTTTTACGATTACTTTGATAGTTTTGATAGACTAAATGAAACTGAAATTCCATCAAAGGAGGCATTTTACTCAAAACTAAATGATGAACATATAACAGAAGATGATTACCAACATGTTAAAAAGGTGTGGAATACATTTAATATGAAAACAATTAGGGATTATCATGACATTTATCTAAAGTCGGATGTACTACTCTTAGCAGATGTATTCGAAAACTTTAGAAATGTTTGTATTAAAAACTATTGGTTGGATCCAGCCTGGTATTTTACTGCACCTTCACTGGCCTGGGATGCAATGTTAAAGTTAACTAAAGTTAAATTGGAGCTACTAACTGATGTTGATATGTTACTTATGTTTGAACAAGGTGTGCGAGGAGGTGTTTCTCAAATATCAAATAGATATGCTAAAGCTAACAACCCATACATGTCAAACTTTATATCAGGAATAATCAAATCATATATTGTATATCTAGATGCAAATAATCTATATGGTGGAGCAATGAGTGAAAAACTACCCACACATGGTTTTGAATGGGTGAAAAAAGAAGATCATAAAAACTGGAGAAATATACCAGGCGTATATAAGGTTGATTTGGAATATCCTAAACATCTTCATAATTTACATAATGATTATCCTCTCGCTCCACAGAAAATTTTAGTTAATAAAGTTAAGAAATTAATTCCAAACCTTTTTGATAAGAAAGAATATGTAGTTCATTATAAAACCTTGAAACTTTATGAAAGTCTAGGATTAAAAATAACAAAGATTCATAAAGGTATTAAATTTGAAGAGTCTGCGTGGTTAAAGCCATACATTGATTTGAACACTAAATTAAGATCTCAAGCAACTAATGATTTTGATAAGGATTTCTTCAAACTAATGAATAACTCTGTGTTTGGTAAAACAATGGAAAATATTAGAAAAAGGGTAGACATTCGTTTGGTTACTAATGAAAAAGATGCAAAAAAATTAACAACAAAACCCAACTTTCATCATTTTACCATATTTTCTGAAAATTTAGCGGCTATACATATGAAGAAAACATCACTAACATTCAATAAACCTGTTTACTTGGGTATGTGTATTTTAGATTTAAGTAAAACAATAATGTATGATTTTCATTATAATTATATAAAACCTAAATATGGAGAAAAAGCAAAATTACTTATGACAGATACAGATAGTCTTGTTTATCATATAGAAACAGAAGATTTTTATAAGGATATAATCCTAGATGTTAGAGATAAGTTTGACACAAGCAACTTTCCTAAATACCACCCATCAGGCATTGAGACCGGTGTGAATAAGAAAGTTGTTAATATGTTTAAAGATGAAGCTGGTGGAAAGATAATAAAAGAGTTTGTAGGTTTGAAAGCAAAGTTATACTCTTATCTAATGGAAAATGATGAAGAAATAAAGAAAGGCAAGGGAATGAAGAAAGCAGTTATAAAAAAGAAAATAATATTTAATCATTATAAGGATTGCCTTTTTACTGGGAAACCGCAGATGAGACAAATGAATATAATTAGAAGCTACAAACACGATGTTTATACAGCAACAATTAATAAAATTGCTCTATCTTCTGATGATGATAAGAGAATAATTTGTGAAAATAAAATGGATACTTTAGCATATGGACATTATCTTTCCGAAATAGAATTAGATGAAAATAATGTTATTATCTTTCCAGCTAAGCTGGGGAGGGCTACGCCCGTTCCAAAACAGAATTAGGGGGAAGCTCCGTATCAAAAGGCACAACTTGAATCTCCTCCATTACAAAACCCCGTCTTGGTCCATCTTGTAAATAATATAAAACTGGCTGATTAGGTGAAATTACACTTCTAAAAATATCATAAACTTTGATACTCCAAATAGGATCTGTAGCCCTCCTTTTTTCACCACCCTCAAGTTCGCCCGGAGATAATAAATATCTAACTTTAACACCAGGTAGTATCCTAACCTCATCAAGTCCCACCGCGCGTTGGTAATTTTTAGGTTCAATATCAACCTCTTTCAGTTTTATAGCTTTATCAGGCTCTTTACCAGTTATTTTCGTAGGTGTATTATTCAAAGTTTTTAGAATATCTGGTAATCGTTTCACCCATACTCTTGATCGGGCAGATTCGGGCAGAGCCCTCCCCGCAAAGCGGAAGCCCTCCCCGCCTTCGGCGGATCTTTCATCACTAATCATTTCTTGTGCATATTGATGACTAAATAATCGTTCACCTAATATTCTGTTTGCGTTTTCTACAAATGCTTGAGCTCTATGATTTCCAGCTTCACTTCTCTGTATTTTCACATTATGGTAATTCATAAGTTTTGTCACATCACCCATAAATTCTCTTCCAGGATCAACCATTAATGTTTTAGGGTATTTCATTTTTCTAGAATATATTTTTTCAAAAGCTTTAGATACCTCATGACTTTCTTTTGAGGTTAGCGGTTCAGAATCTTTATATCTCGAGGCAACATCAACCACAACTAATGCATATTTATATGTTTTTCTCCCAACTTTATCATGAGGTAAAAATAATAAATCCGCTTGGTGAATATTATTAGGTTTATCTACAGTCCAATGTGGTCTTGGAATATATTTTGGAGCTGGAAGATATATTTGCCATATTGCTTGTTTTTGTAACCATTGTTTTGCTACATTTTCACTTACTTTTGCTTTACCTGCTAATTTATTAATCGCAGAATATCCTTTCCAATACCCTTCAGTTGAATAATATATTTTCGATAACTTAGGCGTAGCCGGCCCCCTTCGGGATATGCTTTCGTTACTCATTTAAAGATTACTCCTCCCTTTCTTAAAATAAATATGACAACCGTATCTGAAAAAATTAGCCCAAACAGGATTCCAAGAAATCCACTAGGTTTGAAAGCGGAATCAATATTGAACCGAATTACACTAAATCCTTCATCAGCTAATCCGGGAGAAACACTATATATAAATATTCCTAAACTTTCTGAAAATTTAGTGATTGTGCCAGGAAGTGTATCTCTAGTATTTAACCTGGCTGTTGATGGTCATGAAGATAACACCCTCGTGAATAATGTGGGTAGTAACCTTGTATCCAGACTCAGGGTTCTTTTTGGTGGTGAAACACTACAGGATACTCAAAGATACGATCTATTTCAAACATATCACGACTTATTCTTAACAGATGAAGAACGTGAGGATAGATTAAGACAGGGTATTTCTTCTGAAAACATGAGGAAGCTCAGGACAAATTCGGGTGATAAGGTAGACACAGATGCGAAGGAAGTAGCTCTTGCAGTAGTACACAATACCAAGTATCATATCCTACTAAACCATCCTATTCTCAACGATCATGGAGTTTTCTACCCAAAGGCATTAGATCATCAACTAATATTTGAGATTACACTAGCTCCAGTTAACGATATTGTTGTTTATTCTGATACGAGCAAGACTCCAACTTATAAAATCACAAACCTTGAGTTGGAATATTCTTGTATATCAAGCGAATACTTAGCTCGTGAGGCAAAGGCAGCTTATCAGGTTGGAAAGGGATTCTTTTATGAGAATGTAACCCTACACAAAACTTTCACCATATCCAGACCTACAGACAGCGTTATAAACCAGCATATTAATCTACCTAGAAGATCAATTATAGGGATATTATGTTTGTTTACATTACCATATGGTGGAGGAGCACGAGATTCCGAGAATTTTTTCAATCCAGGTATTACCTCAATAAATATTGATGTTAATGGTGTACCAAACCGTTTCTACTCTAAGGGAATGGTACCTTCAGACCTATGGGAGTCGATAAAGAAACGTTTTGGACTGGCCGAAGGGAGGCACTCAGTAAAGGAAAAGGATTTTTATAGTAAAAAGTTTGCTCTGTGGATAGATTTTAGAACCCACCCAGATAATAATATTCATGGAGGAGGTCTAGCCTTAAACAATGCACAAGATGGTGTAAAAATAGAAATGAAAAGAAAAGTTAGTGGGTCTGGCATTATGACTTGTTACATGTTTGTTGTGGCTGATGCATTAATGGAGGTTATGAATTCAGGGTTGCGCTCTATAATGTACTAAGTAAATAGCGCACCCCGAACGAAGTGAGGAAAATTAAGATCAATAATGTATTAACTTAAAAACCTTATGTTATAATAAAAAAAATCATGGAAGAATTAAGAGATAAAATTCCTTTTCACTGTATTATAACGGGTCCAACAAATTGTGGAAAGACAAAGTATATAATTGATCAGCTAAGAGGCTCATTTAGAAAATTGTTTGAATTCATTGTTTTAATATGTCCAACTTATTCTAAAAATAAAACATATCATAATTTTGCTAATAAAGATAAACATTTCTATGTATTATCACCAGATGCTAGTAACATTGATGAGATTAATGAGTTATTAACTGATTGTCAAACTTTATTCTCTGGAACAAATACACTAATAATTTTAGATGATTGTGCTGTTTCGAATGATCTGAAGAAGCGATCTAATAAGTTTATAGATTTAGCATTTTCTGGAAGACATCATGGTTTATCAGTTTGGGTTCTAACTCAGCAATTAACTTCAATAGCAAAACCATTCCGTGAAAATGTAGCTTGTGTGGTCTCATTCCATAATCCATCACAAAAAGGTATGAAGATGTTTTTCGAAGATTATGGGGGTGATTTAGACCCTGAAACTAGTAAAAAGTTTGTAAAACTCCTGAAAACTGAAAAATATTCTAGGCTTTGTTTATGTTTACGTTATCCATTCCAATGTTATTTGGAGATTCCTTCGGAGCACTAACGGGTTTAAAGACCTGACTTTAGGGAAGAAAAATTGTAAAATGATAGAAGTTGAAGATTATATAGAGGAAGAAAAAGATAATGTAAAAGATGATAATGATAATGAACTTGAAATAAAACAAGAATCACTAGCCATCCTCGCAGCTCTTGGAACCACAAAGGAATATTTAGGGGTTGATATGAGTCTTGGTGATATAAAAAAATTATCGGTAAAAGACATTGAAAAATATTTTAATAGATATCAGGCAGTATTGGGTAAGAAAATTAATGGAGGGTTGGTAGATTCATCTCTTCAATTAATTTCTAAAGTTATTTCTTACATAGTTCCTGTGGATGATATAGAATCGCTTTGTGTGGATTTGAAGAATGATGATTTGGTTAATCGCGAACTGACAAACATTGTAGGTCTCTTAGCATTGAAAGCAGGAAGATTGGCAGCACTTGCTAGTGGACTATTTCAGGTTGCTAAGCATGTTAAAATAGGTAAAATACAAGAGGTTTCAAATAAAAATACCGAACGATTAAGGGAGGAATTAGATGATTATAACACAACTGATGAAGCTAATAAGAAAAATGCTGGAGGGTGTGATACTGTTTATTAGTTTGCTTCCAGCTTCGATCCGCTCCGCAGGGAGGCACGAAGTGCTGATGGGGAGGGCTCCGCCCGATCGCGGTCCTAAAGGGGTCTAAAGATTTCTTAATTATATGTAAAAATAATGTCTGAAAAAGTTGAACAAATAAATAAAGAAATTTTAAAGAAAGCTATTAAAGTGATTGAAGATGCTGTAATGATAATAGATCATAAAAACCAAAAAATTAAAGAAATTGAAAAAGATATTGAGATACTAAAAGAACAAATACGTAGTGGTGCTAGCAAAATTTATTCAGATACTGATTAGCTTCTCAGTCCTAAAGGGGTCTAAAGATTCTTTATTTTTGTAAATAAATAATAATGTCCGAAGAAGTTGTTGAACAAATTACTAGAGACCCACCAAAAGAAAAAACTGAAGGTAATACTTCTAAAAAGAGAGAAAAAGACCCTAAAAAGGTTGCAGCGGGTAAGAAATTAGCTGAATATAATAAAAAAGCAAAAGAAGCGTTAGCTAGGGAGACCCAAAGAGCCGCGGAGCAAATGAAACGTGAAAAGGAACAGGAGGAGATTAAAAATGAAAATACAGAAAGTGAGTCTAATAAGGCATGGCTTCCAGAGCTATCTTTTACAACCGTATTATCAATTGTTGGTATAGGGTTTACAGCATTTGATATGTTTATGAGATACCGACAAAATAGAGAAACTACACAACCACCTCAAACATCAATATCCGTAGGACCAGCTCCGCTGAATATTCCTGTACCACAACCCCAACCAACTCCTAAATCCATAGGATCATCTTCTCTGAAAATGGGAATGATATAATGGAAACTACATTTGAGAAACAGTTTAAAGGTTTCTTACTGATACAGTAAAAAAATTATGTCAACCGAAAACAAACTTGTGAAAACTGTTACTGATTCAGCAGTACTTATTGGTTTAGCGGCTGCTGTTGGTTATGTAGCTAAAAAGGTTATGAAAGAATCATTTATGAACGATCCATCCTCGAGTATTACAAATTATGCTAAATGGGTGGCTGTATTGTCTGGTAGTATGTATCTAAAAACATATTTAGAGGATCAAAAGATTTTACCAAATTAAACATGGCAACAATAGCAATGATGTTTGGAGGAGCTATTTTGAATGCAACCGCCTTTGTTGGTGGATCATATCTTGCAAAATATCTCTCAGGTGATAAAACAGATGCAGAACGAATACGGCATGATAAAGCATTAGAAAAATATCAAAAAGATTATGAAGAATATCAGGAAAATAGACAGAAACTAACTGATTGGAAAGTACAACAAAAAGATGATAAATACCAAGCTTCAAAAAATATTTCTAATACAGATGAAGCTTTGAAATTGTATAGTGAGACACATCCGATGGAGCCAAAATTCTCTGATTATTATAGACCTAGTGAAAATCAAAAGATGGGGGAAATGGTATATGTTGGTGGTGGTATGTTAGCATTAGGTTATATGGCTAGTAAATTCTTTTAGAGTTAATTGTATTATTATTTTTCTTCGCTACCCAAAAGGGTCTAAAGATTTCTTACTGTTGAGTAAAAAATCATGGCAGAATTTGAACCAGCTGATCTAGGCGATAATGTTGATAGAGAAAATATGGAAATGGATCCAGTATCATCCACCACTCGTATAATTGAACTTGATGATGAGGAGGAGGAGGAAACTTCATTTGGCGGTGTGGGGGCTTATGAGTATGATGCTAGGATGAAAGATCAAGATTATGCTGAAAAAGAAATCAAAAAGTACTATCCACGCGCAGACACTTCAAAATTCATAACATTTTTAAAAGATATAGGAAAAGGAATAAAAGTCCCAACTATTTCATTAAATAGAAGGGGAGCGGCTGAATATGTTCTTATTGATGGTGAATTTAAAAATTTTAAAACTAAAAGTAAAAAACTTCCCGATAAATTAAAAAATGCTTTAGGCCCAAGAGCAGAAGAAATTGTGGAAGATAATGATCGTGAGATAACTAAGATAAAAGAATCACAAAACAAAAAGAAGGAGGAGAGAAAATTCCTTGTGGATAAACAGATGAAGACCCCAGAGGAGAGTAGTCGAATAGAGGTTCTAGATAGAGAAATATCCGAGGATGATAATAAAATAGCTAACCGGGAGCGTGAGAATGAGCAAATCCAGGAACGAATGTCATTGCGCGATCGTGTAAAGGTTATATTCAAAAAGTATGGTTTTACGGTTTTTGCTGTTGTAAGTGCTGTGGGTGTGGTTATTGGTGTTATCGTTTCTAATCTTTCAAAAGGTCTAACAACATTAGGTAAAGGTGTTGGTAATGGGTTTAAAGCTATTGGTAAGAAACTAGGTGAAATATTACCAGGGATGGTTGGAGCGATTGTAAGCTTTCTGTTCAAAACAGCGGGTGAGGTCATTAGCTTTTTGGGTAAGAATGCTTGGCTTTTGATAATGGTTGTGGTTCTATATTTTGTGGAACAGTTTAAAAAGAAGAGAAATTAAGTAGATCTAAAGATATCATATCGTTCAGTAAAATACAATATGGAAGACTACAATAGAATTTATCCACAATTACCTATTAATGGAGATCCAAATAATTTCAGACTACAAAAGTCATGTGAAGTACTAAATAATCTTCAAAAGGAAATTAAACATTACGAAGATGTTAGGAAAAAATACAATAGAGCGAGGGGAATATTTACAAGAATAAGTGTTTGTAGTGGAGTTCTTTCAGTTATTCTATCTGCAAGTGGGCTCGGAACCTCCCTTACTGGTTTTGGTGCTGTTGTTGGTATCCCATTAGGAGCGGTTGGAGGTATTTGTGGAGGAATATCAGTTTTATTCGGCGCGTCTTCTAAACGACTTTCTCATAAAGTTAGTAAACATGAACAGACAGTTTCTTTGGCAAAAGCAAAAGTAAATACCATTCACGACTTAGTTTCAAAAGCGCTGAAAGATAACGCTATATCTGACCAAGAATTTTCTCTAATTTTATCAGAGGTGGACAAATTTGAAAAACTAAAACTAGAAATCCGTCAAAAAACCAGGAAAGAAACAGAAAAAAACTTAAATATGAATCAGATAAGAACAGACGTTCGAGCGGAAATATTAAAAGAACTAACCGGTCCAACACATTAAAAATTTCATATGAGAGAACAGATGTTGGATGTAATTGTTTTGCAGGTATTAGAAAAGAAATGTTTTAAAGACTTTACATCTTATTCTAAACACGAGGAATAAAATGTCATTATTCAATAATTTCAAAAATAGGTACCCAAGGTCTGATCACAGTCAATTTATATTTATGTCTGATCCATATGGAGGTTATATTAAGTGGAAAGTTGATGGAACAACAATAATGTCAAATGATGATCCTACTGGAAAAACATGGACTGATGACATATCACCTAATATGAAAAGACTTTTATGGAAAGATTTGGGGATTACCTCTGATGAATTGAGTTCATTCCCAAAAAGTTTAACTATAACTAATCTAATCTATCCAATACCTGCTATTAAATTTGATGACTTTACAACTGATATAACAAAAATGCTAACCTTTCTAGATATATACGTTTCAAATACGAAGAAATTCACAGCAAAAATGCGTAATGTTTTTACAAATCAAGTTGTAACATTCAAATTTGGAAAACAAAGTAGAAAATGGTTAAATGGACCAGATATGAATTATTGGCCTCAACAACTTAACTTTGCAGTATGGTGTGCAACATCTGGTTGTGGGTTAAGTCCTTTTGAAAGTTTAAATTATCCAAAAGTGGTGAACAGCTTCATAAAATTTCATATATATTTCACAATAAGGCGGATATTATATGAATTGGGCCTTCCGTTACCCGATGAGCAGCCTTTTGTGATAAATAATAATCCATATAGTAAAGTAGCATATCAACGTTTGTGTTCTGAATTTGGAATTGCTAATAATTCTGACTTCCGCGGAGCGGGGAGGCCTTTGGCCGATTTTAGATGGAAAGGTGGAAGAAATGGAGGCTTAGGTGATATATTCCTTGATTATGGTTCTGGATATCATGGAAAAGGTGGTGGATATCAAAATGTACATATTGTAAGGAATTATGATGATGAAGCGGATCAATGGCCGGGTGAAGGCGGTAAATTCGCTGATGAAGGAGGAAAGAAAGAAAAGGGTAATCTAATTTCATTTATCCGCAACGATGACTTTGCTGATTTCAAATATGCTTGGTTTATCCCTACAAGTGGTCATGGGCTCACTAAAGCTGGACTTGGTAGATTGAATCGATCCGCTGAAGCTTTTGTTTACTGTATATTAGGAGCTCAAGTTAACACTAGAAATTCAATTTATGGTAATGGCGGTGGTGCGATTGAGACACAACAAGAATTCTTGGCTTTATTTGAAAGTAGTGTGATTGAGAATGACATTTCTAGTTCTATCCAAAGGTATCAATTAGCTGTACAAGAAGCGAAATTACGGCTTGATTTAGCTATTGCTCCTGGTGTGTGGTTGATGCCGAGTAATATGATAATAAATACTGAAAGCGTTACAGGTTTTAACAACAAACTTATGAAAGCGAGTAATGATATGAATTTTGGAGTGAATAATTCCATAAACACTGAAGCAAAACAAGTTGGAATAAGTCATAATTTAGGGCATTCAAAGTTAAAGCCGATCGAAGATCGGGACCGGCAAAGCCGAAAGTTACCTCATATTCGCCTGGAAGGTAAAACTGAAACGAAGAAAAACCTGCAGGAACCAAAAACCTCAACGAAAACAGACTCGATGAAACAGGAAAATAATATCCGCCTGGAAGGCGGGCCCGGCTCCGCCGATATTGATTCAACGCAACATGAAAAGAATATATTAGCATTTATAATTGTCGCTGGTGGATTAGCGTGGTATCTATTTCGGTAGATGACTTGATTTTTCGGCTTACGCGTAAGTCGTTTTTTATCACAGGTTAATTAACATAACAATTTTTTTCGGCTTACGCGTAAGTCGTTTTTTATCACAGGTTAATTAACATAATAATTTTTTTCGGCTTACGCGTAAGTCGTTTTTTATCACAGTCGGTTATTATAGAAAATTTAAAAAGATGAATATGGTGTAATCAAAATAAAATGTTGAGCATTACCATGTATGAGTCTGAAACTAGGATTTATTTAGATCCTCCACTGAAAAATATTCGGGAAATGCAGCTACTAGATTGTAATATACAAACCAAAAGATTGATTAATTTTAAGGATCAACAGATATTATTCAATGATAGGAATTTGGGCTTCATAATAATTGAACCCGGTACATATTCTCTTCGTAATATTCAATCGATGTTTTTTAATGATCCGGATAGGGAAAAGATAACAATAATTGAGACTGATACTGTTGACTATCTATATTCAAATAAGAATTTCAAAGTTAAACTTACTAGAGGGTTGTCTATTGCTTTAGGGGTGCCTGAATTTATAAATCCTGGTAAATTATACCCCATAAATATACAGATTAAGGAACCACTGAGACTTATGTGTAGTATAGTGGATAATAAGTCTTCATATATGAATAAAACCAAATATGGAGAACTTGTGAAACTCTCACCATCAAACCTACTTGCAAACATACCCTCAAAAGATTATCCAACAATTCCGGTTCGAAAATATGATAGCGTTATAAACCATTTTGATTTAACCATATTAGACAATGAATGGAAAAAACTTAATCTTAAGGGGTCTCCCATAACTTTTAGTTTAAGATTTATGTAAATTTTGTTATGTAACTATTATTTTAGTTATATAACATAATTATATAAGATTATTTTACTTTTTTGACCATCTTTTATTTAATTCTCTTAACTCCTCAAAATCAAGATACCAATTAGGATCCCATACCGCGGCAACTATTTCATCATGTAATTTTTTGTAGAATTTATTTTTATGTAATACTTTATCTGTGTTTGTATATACACATACCCAAAAAGAATCAATAAAAATTTTTTTATTATTAATTAAAGCATTTCTAAATTTTTTTGCTTCCTCACGTTCATTTAAAAAATCGTTAGAAAATTCATCAGCTGGGAATATACCACTCATATCACATTTTGGGCTAAAAGAAAAACCAAAATAATGCTTATAACCATTATCTTGAGTATACTCAATTTGAAAATCAACGATTTCTTTATCAATATCTTCATATTTAATAGAAAGGGCTTTTGATAGTGTGTATAAACAATCTTTTTTTATTAATCTCAAAAAATTCATATTATTAATTCTTTCAGTGTTAAAATATTCAATAGTAAAACCAATATTTAATTTTTTTATTTTTTTTATTCAACTTAACATTCATTTTATTTTATATTTTAAATCGTTAAATTATAATTCATTTTTTTATGTAACACATATAAGCTTTATATAACTTAATTTTTCCCCCAACGTTCTTTCAAATCCCTTAATTCCTCAAAATCAAGACACCAATTTAAAACTCTATCTGTTCCCCATGCTACTTCCATTAAATCATTATGGAGGGTTTTGTAAAATTTCTTTTTATGTTCTAACTTATAACTATCTATGTTTATTTCAACATTTAATGACCCAACAATAAAATTTTTATCAAACTTATTAATATTACATTCCTTATCATAATAACCAAAAATTTCATGATAACCATCCCCAAGAATATATTCCTCATTTTCATAATAATACTCAAATCCAACATAGTCTTTTAAAATTTCTTTAAACTTTTTATTGGCATAATTTAATAAATTTTTTACAAACTTATCACCACATATACCATTCACACCAAAATTTATATCCTCGTAATAATTAAAAGGGCGTTCATTATCATATTCATCATCATCTTTATTATAATAAATAATTTCAAAATAAATATATCCATTTTTTTTATCAATAAAACCACGATTTTTTGATATCTTTTTTAACAAATCTTCTCTTATTGTCTCTATAAAATCACAAATTCTAAGTTTTTTTCTATTATAATATTTTAAACTAATAAATATTTTTCCAGTATTTACTTTCATAAGTTATATCTTTAAATTAAAAATTCAAAATTTTATTTTCTTTCTTATTAAAAATCTCTGTTTAATTTTCTGATAAATCTTTGGTTATTTTTTGTGGATTTGTGGATACTTTTGTAAACGGGAAAAAAATCTCTGTTTAATTTTCTGATAAATCCTTGAACAATTTTTTGGATTTTTTGGATACTTTTGTAAACGGGAAAAAAATCTCTGTTTAATTTTCTGATAAATCCTTGAACAATTTTTTTATTAAATATTTTGTCCCCGTATCTGTGAATTACATATCTCTCATGATCTAATGACGAAGGACCAAATGGCATAGATTCTCCGTAATACCTCTGTCAAAGAAATAATTAGGATTTTTAAATGTTGTGGAATATGAACAGAAGTTGCTGAGTGCTCTCAATCAAAATTTATTATTATTGTAAACTCCTGGCAAGCAAAATGTCTACTGGTAAGTCAAAATATTTCAGCTTATGATTTTTAAGACTGAAAGATTCTATAAGCTTATAGGTATTACCCACTTAAAAAAAAAGAAGGAAAATTAAAAATAGAGACCCCTTCTACTGGTTTGTAAATAGGTTTAAGGGATAGCGAAATCTGTATTCAGACACACTTACATGCTCACCAAAAATCACTAATGCACTAAAATTTTTGGCTGCCTCGAACACAAATCCGGAGTTGTCCCAAAAAGAAGTAATAGGTCCCTCATTCCCAGTATAAAAGAAGACTGGTCCTTCTCCATTCCAATACTGATCTGTTAAAAATACAAGTTAACAAATACAGTACTAATAGATTAATGATAAAACCTGGAAAGTGAAATGGTGTGTTTCAGTTGCAGATGCAAAACTAAAATGCACAAGTTCTAGAACAATAATTTACAACAAAATTTCAAACAATTCAGACCAAGACAGGAAAAAACCCAAAACAAAAAGAGATCTTCACACTGTCTCACACCCTCAGTATGCGGTGTCAAATGTCCAAAAATTATTTTTGGCAATTATGTCGTAATTATTTCAGACCATGCTTTTATCTTTTGTATCTTTTGTTTTAAACAATGACTTAAAGGGTTGTTACTTATGATATAATTCATGGTTATATCAAACCATACATTATATCAAACCACGAGTTCCATCTAACGGTATGAAATATATCAAACTATGATTTAGTTGTTTGAAACAACGAGTTGTGTTCAAAATATATGGTTTCAAATAATTTTGCAGGTAATGCCACATTGTTTGAAACAAGGAATTTGCCTGGCAATCATTGTTTGAAAGAATATAAACAGGGGAAGTCGATTGTGTTAAATAACGTGTCATACAGACAAACAGTGGTTTTAAATCATGTAAGAGCAAGCTCGGATTGTATGAAAGAAATGATTGAAGGGGGAAGTCATTGTTTGAAACAAAGGATACAAAAGATAAAAGCATGGTCTGAAATAATTACATTTGCCTAAATAATTTTTAAATAATTTTGACACAATTGCCAAAAATAATTTTTGGACATTTGGCGCCCCATACCTCAGCTGACTACAGTAATTTAATCAAACTAATGCATTATTATTTCTATTATTTTGTTAGTAATTGACTGACTGTGCTGGCATCTGAAAAGGAAGTCTTCAATTCTAAGTAGATCTAAGTAGTAGAAATATTGCCACGGCTCCCCACTTGGTGACCAGTATTTTGGAGCAAGTTTGACTAGCACCTCAAGGTTGCACCATCAAACAGTACGCCTAAGGGCAGTTAATTGCATGTGATGTCAACTTTTCCGACTTTAGGCAAGATTTCCGCACAGGTCCCTGCTTCATTATGCATGCAGCAGATGAATTGTTTAGGGTAATGCACATGTAAACATTTCTTTTTATTGCAGAATGAAACTGTATGGCTACAGCATGCATAATGAAGTAGGGACCTGTGCGGAAATCCTTCCCAACTTTATTCTACACACTGCCTTAGAATTCTGATAAATCTATTACATTTCTTAGAATCCGTCCCTACCATATCTGATTATTCATCCTTTTAAGAATTATTCACTAGCCTCGTTCATTTCAATCAGAAATTTCGTATTTTCACTTATTTAAATTTACTAAACAATTCACCGTTTCAACTCTACCTGTGTAAAGGTACCTCTGTTTGAAAGTTACATCGACGATGAAGTTAAAATGGTCTAGTTTCTGCTCAAAATAACCCGTTTCGTACGAAATTGTAGCCGTGACCAATGGAATAACAGTTACAAAGGCCAACGAAATTAGGCTAAAGTCCATCGTTCTGCATTTAGTGAAAACCACAATTGATCCACATAAAAAGACAATTTTTGGTACCAGATCCCCCACGTGAGGCTCACCTGATGGCCTAATTGACCCCTCGCGGGAGGGGCAAGTAAGGCAACAAACCCTACTTACACCACCCCCAGTGATTTCCATAGTAACTGTGTTTGAATATTTTATCCGGGACATTCAAAATATAATGGCGGAACTGAAGGATAACGGAGTAAATTATACAAGACGTTGTTGAAGGCTAGGAGTCTGAAATGCCAGAGGAAAAGAAAGAAGAAACAGATGCGAACAATATTGCTGAGGAAGATGGGGAAGAGGAAAATCCAGAGGATATACTGCCTCTGTTTTTTACTGGCAAAACTCAGGAAATATTCGGCTGCAAGGGCGATGAAGATGTTACTGAAGAGAACCCGTATAAACTGATAC
>OX453282.1:9704678-9804392 GCA_949710005.1 Ricordea florida | reverse complement strand
TTTCAAGGCAGGGCTAGACCGCACAATAGAGGGTCTGAATGGGGTTAACCGACTAGCGACAAAGGGCGAAAAATACTACCGACTACCGAAAAAACGAGAAAAAAATTACTGACTACCGACAGAAAAAAAATTAACCGACTACCGACATGGACCGCCATTATCAATATTCGTTTTCAGAAAGAAGAGATCAGAAGAGCATTTTGTATTTTTTGTAGCTTTTGTAGCTTTTTGGCCGGAAGAGCGCGCGATCATTTTGCAGAGCAATTTCCGGTACTCGAGCCCACGACACCTCCCGCTGTAATATTTCAACCACGTTGTTTGTTCATACGGTCCAGCCATGAATGGAATCATAAAAGTGATAGTGAGTTTTTTCCGAAAAGACGACGAAGTCGCAATCGAACTCCAGCGTAGCCGGGTTCCGGTCGACAATGATAAACACCAAAGACGCAAAAGCAGGAAAGGTCAAGCAGTACAATCCTGATGATAACTTAAGGTTAAAGTTTTGGTAGGAAGTGGACACAACAGTTCAATCGATGGCACACAAGATTCATGTTCGTTCAAAAAAATCAAGGGAATTTCCTCTTTAGACAAGACTTTGTTACAGATGTTTCCGCTAGAAAAGTGAAGATCGTGACAAGGCTTGGAGAAACAATATCTTTTCTGGAGATTCTTGGATCCCTTTACGATACGTTTGGAATTCATTCTAAGGGCATGAAACCTGAAGGAGTGTCCTTGAAACAAGCTAAACAGAACGTCACAAAGATCGACAGCTATGTGAAAGGTACTGTGAGTAAGGTTAAGGAACGTTACCAGTTGTCTGCAACGAATGGTCTACAGGGAACTGTGTCACAGAAGACTCAAATGTCTGTTTCTTTGCTGAAAGAAGGGATGGACAGACTGTATATGAACGTAATGGACGTTAATCCAGAATTTGCGGACGACATACTGCTGGAAACGCTGCTGACAACACAAGTTGAAAACCTGCATGCTGTCTCACACTTCAAGCATGAGACATTTACGGTTCTCTAGTATGCCCAGGATTTTGGTACAATCGTGAAGGAGTCTATAAAGCGTACATCCAGATGGGCAGCAAAGTACTATACGCGTGACAGGTCGTACTATCCTGTCCCTCAATCTGCCGTGCCCCTTTCAGCTGTTGCAACGATGGGACCTTTGCCAAGTGAAGGAATAACACCAGGTATGGAGGAACAGATAAAGGATGGTTAGAGAGCGCCAACGGTCTGTTAGGAGTGAGACAACAAAAGATAAAGCTGGTGCCTTGCCGCCTGCTGTATACGCTGTTCAACCCCCCGGGAACGAGTCTGACGAGAGACTTCGATTCCCTGAGGAAATCGATATCATTAGATCGAACTCTGTACCACAACCAGTTGTCAGTGAATGATGGGGATGTTTCTGAGATGTTCGAGGATCACAGAGAGGTACAAATTGATGAATATGAGACAGATTCTGATGACGAAGAAACCGAAAATGAAGAACATCTAGAGCTTGTCAAGAGAGCGTGTATTACCCGATCCGGCAGAGCTGTTCGTGCATTTGTGCGTCTCGACTTGTGACAGGAAGTAGTAAACGACAGTTGTCTTTATGACGCTTGCAACGGTATTATTACTTTAAGAGAGGATACTGGGACCGAGAAGCTGGGCTATATAGGCAAAAACAAACCAGAGTTAATAAGGTTTAAGGGCAATCAAATGATGCAATCTTCCAAGTTACAAGTTTTACACGTAATATGGGCTCAAAGTCTTACAACTAGGTAAATTTTATAACAAACATTAATAACTAACATGCATTTTTGATTATTAACTGAGATTTACCGACAACCGACAAAGATCGAAAATTTTAGCCGACTACCGACAAAGATCGAAAATTTTAACCGACAACCGACAAGTGGACCCCCCCATTCAGACCCTCGCAATACCCTGGCCAAGGCCGCTCCGACTATTCTTTGTGTATCGGCGGATACGCGTGCACGCGTAGAAGTGTATCTGTTGCAGGTAAAAAAAAATATATAACCGAGGTTGAAAATTGATTTCCTTTGTAGCTCTTTGTCTCCTAACCCTAATTATTTATAATCAGGGCTAGAAGACAAAGATAACTGAGATTCAACCTAGGTTAAATTTTTTAACCTGAATTAATTTTTACCTGGAACATGTCCATTGATAGTGATCGTTAATGATATATTTTTCAAACTTTCACTTAGAGTGCCTGGGTATTCTGCAGTTGCTCCAAAGACATTTTATCATTGTTAACTTATAGCACGCCGTTCTTGATTTATCCAGAGTATGGAGGTTTGATATTAACATGTTTTCGTTCATCGCTTCCAAAAAAAGCACCTTTGGCGAGTCGCGAATGAAAGGTAGCACAACTGGAAAATGTAACATAATTACCTGGATAAAACCTTAAACCGTTATGCCGGAGCAAGAGTTACAATCAACTCGCACAACACCCATTTACAAAAAACAGCACCCTAACTAAAACAACAATATGGACAAACGTAACAATGAGATAAAATGACAATGAAATTAATACTTATAGTTTTTTTCTTAAAATAAGAGAGACAAGAAAACAAGCAATGTCAGGAGTAAGTGTTTGACTGGTTTTCCACGGTCAATGAGGTCAAACAAAAGAAGAGAGAAATGAAGAGGTTTCTGATGTTAGGGATGGACCATTTTATTTTGACGGGAGGGAGTGGGGGGGGGGGGGTGGGGGGCTGGGCAATTACCAAAAAAGATTTGTGCACAGCAAAAGTACAGAAAAAAAATTATGCACAGGGGGCCATAGGCTTTGGTAGATTGTGCTAGCATAATTTTAAGCATAATTCAGTAAAACGAGCATTATTTTAAGCTTTTATTTCAGTTTAGCACTGCTAGCATAATCCGAGCTTTTATGCGTTGAAAACAAAAAAAAAACATAGCTCTAGAATAATTCAGTTTGTATCTTATTTCTGTGTAACGCTACCGCACAATAACCTATAACACGGAGATAAACAACATGCATAAGTCAAAATTGATAGAGTTAAGCTACTGATGATCTTTATTTTCCTTAAAATCAGTGTAAAATCTAAGTTGCATAATTTCGGTGACAGAGAGCATAATTTTCAGAAAGTAACATGATTTTGGCATAATTTCTTAAAAATATGAGCACTACTGAGAGCATAATATGCTTTTTTTTTCGAGCACAATCTACCAAAGCCTAGTGGACCAAGGGAAAACAAGGCGCTAAAAAAATTATTGCACAGTCCAAAGGGGGAAAATAAAATTGTTCACACGAAAAAATTGCCCAGCTCCTGCCTCAAAAAAAAAAAAAAAAATGGGCCATCTGTTAGTAGAATGTCTCAGGGTAAGGTAACCAAGGGTTAGTAAGAAATTTAAATACCGATACGAGAGCTTAAAAAGCACATTCAGTATAATTCTTTTTGAATACAATTTGATGGTTGTATGCTCTGAAAAAAAAATAAAGAAAGTTATCGGAGAAAATGCTTTTTAACAAGAGGAAAAGAAATCCGGGTTAAAATTTAACCCTGGCTTAGCGCTAAGGGACGGACCATTAGAAAAGTGATGGAGGGGGGGGGGGGGGGAAACAAAAAAATTCATGCAAGGGAAAATGCCAAGAAAGAAAAATTCATGCAAAGAAGAAGGTAAAAAAATTCATGCAGAAGGAAGGTACAATTGTGACTTTTTCACACGTAGTAAAAAAATTCAACGAGAGGGGTTCACCCGAAAAAAAAATTCCTGCACAAGCAGTGAGCAAAAAAAAAAAATTCGTGCAAGCTGAAAATCCCCCCCCCCCCCCCCGTCCCCATCACTTTTCTAATGGTCCCTCCCTGACCGGTATTCGAACAACCGGCCCCAGGTGACTACAGAGATTCTCGTGTTGTGATTGGTCGAGGCTTTTAAAAGTCATGCCGCTTTTGTGAGCGCGCCGGCTTCAGATTTTGTTTGCCGCCAAGAATGGCTGACTCCTGTTTAGTCAACGTCATGGACGAAAATCCTATCCCGAAAACTACAGAAGATGTCCTCGAGTTTGGATTAACACTTTTTACAGGTAAGATATCAACTTTTCGCTGATAAGAATGAGTAAAGTTGAGAAATTGTAATGGAAACCGGTCGCTTATCCCGATTCTAATAATGAAAACAGTTGAGACATGCTTTCGGTACAGAATTGTTTCAACAACAACACAAACTTACAACAGAATTCGAAAGCGTGGAAGTAAACTTAAAAAATCTTTGTCATAGTCTTCCTTTTTCCACGAGAAGTAAAGACGGCAGTTTTAACAAGAAAAGTAGCTTGTCGTTGCGAGCCGCTCCAAACTCAACGAGCACCAGAACCTGCTTCTCTGTTCTTTGATGCGGAATCTCACTTCTGTTTTTTCACTGTAACTAGACGCTCTCGGGAGCGTTCACTCGGGCTACACTTGATAATACGGCTTCGAACAAACGTGAATGTCAGTTTACGCCTAACTTTTGTATATATTGTACACTATATGGCTGGTTCCACGACCGCAAAAAACCTACCAGACTGTATATCGCACTGCAATTCTTGTCGACGTCGTGTTTAAGCTGAGCGATTTTATCAGAAAGTTTTCTAAGGTTTTACAGAAATTTCAGTGATAATTGGGGTTTTTTTACTAATCGAATTAATGTTGACCAATCAGCTTTCTTGGTTCCCACGGTAAACAGTTGTGAAACTTGATGCCATTCATCTGATTCCAAGTTATCGAAGGCGAAGAAGCGGTATGTGGGAAAAACAACATTAGTCCTCAATCGGATATGCTTTTCTTCCGATTTAGCCTTATTGGCCCTGTTCCCGCTGATGTCTTTCCACACGACCACGTAGAAAAAAAACTTGAGTTTGAATAAGAAAAGATCCAGAGGTGATTTTGAAAAGAGGCACGAGGGAATTCGGGCTGACAAATAGTGTCCGAGTTAATAGCTTTGTTAGCCGTTTTGCGGTCATAATTATCAAGAACTTTATTATAGACAAACAACAAGTTCAATAGATTTTAGAAACAGTCTGTAGCAATCCTTTGTAACATCAACCGTTTCACCTGCAAGCGCAATCAAACTTTGAGCGTTATCACGCTTTCGTTGTCAAGTCTGTCTTGCATCTACTTTCTACTCGACCACGCATGAGACAGACCGCAATTAAGAAAATTTCATCCAAAAATGCTACCAAAATTTAAATTAGATGAAAAAATCCTAAAAACCTCCTTTATTCGCGTATTGATGTCTTCGTGTATTAAATTCGTGTATTAACTTCAGCTTTTGGATCCCAATGACGACAGTAGCTGACAATACAAGAGTTAGCAGTATTCATGTGCCTAACATTGGCTTTCAAAGATAGTTCAGAGTACACATCTTTCACATCCAACTTCGATGGTGCAATAACTTGATGAAGGTGGGGCAGGTCCATTCAATGTCTGGTTGGTTTAAGTAGCAGTGGAATATAGGCAGAGTCATGTTGAGACATTTGGCATGGAACCATTTGAAGCATGTACTGCACAAAATGGCGTCTTTGTTATTTCTCACTGCCTTGTAATATTCACCACAAGGGGTGTGCTCATCAAGAATGTCCGAGTACAATTGTTCAAACGCGTAAAGCTTGACGTCAGCATCGTCAAACACTTCCATCACGTAAAGAAACTGGACTTTATGCAAATCGCTCAGCATTTTTTCTTGGCTCTAAGACTTGAGACTCCGAAAAAAATATTTCGCGATCTTAAAATCGGCGCTCTGGATCGGAGAATGCAATAAACAAGAGAGTCATCACGGAATGATATCCGCACAGGTCCCTACTTCATTATGCATGCTGTAGCCGTACGGTTTCGTTCTCAGAAAACGAGAAATGTTTGCACGCGCACTTCCCAAGACAATTCAACTACAGCATGCATAATGAAGTAGGGACCTGTGCGGAAATCATTCCGTGATCACTAATTTGCGTATCTACAAAAAAGCTGTTTTCTTGTTGTTGGGCAGGATAACATCCAGCAATGTTTCTGAAGTTCTAGCTTTTCGAGTTGCTTTGTTTATAATACAATGGAGATCGAAAATGTCCAACAAATCCAGCAGAGTTAGGCCTCCTGAGGGTGGCCTAACTCTGCTGGATTTGTTTAGGCCACCCTCAGGAGGCCTATCCGGGTCCAACAAGTCCGCATTTAGGTCTCCCAAGTAATTCACGTTGCGAGAGAGGAATATGCTTTTCGCTCAAAGCTTGATTACGCTAGCCAGTCACCGTGCGAGACTTATGGGTCAATAAAATTTGCAGAGAAGAATAAGTCATTAAAAACACGTGGAAATGATTTCAAAGCCACGCAACCTGTAGGCATCTTGGACCCAAGATAACAAGGGAAATCGCGAAATTCATTCAACCCGCTGAACGTTATATCACAAACTAGTTCCAAGAAGCTGCTTATGGCCAGAACACTATTTTCATAAGGGGAAACCTATATTTAGGTGGTGTAATTTCGGATAAAGATATGCAAGTATTTTGCATAACAAAAGAGGAAAATTATATGCTGCTTTTTATCCCGACGCGCGCACGTGTTTTTTGAAACTTCGAATTGGCTTATTAACACCTCGACTTGTGATTTTCGTGTGCATGTTTCAGTTGGTATAAATTATCCTCGTTTTGTTGCTCAAGTCAGTTGACAGATCTAGCTGTGGTGTGTTCAGTGACTTACTGAGAAGACCGTGAGTCAGGTAGGATTGAGACAGAAAATCATCGAATCTAACTCAGTCTTATTCTGTAAAATGGAAGGACTTGTGCCGGTCAGGACCGCTTAATTTTGGAACGATGACGGAACCAACGTTGCAATGCTATATGTTTTGTATATCAGTTCAGCTGTTTATGGCACAAATCCAACGCAGTAATGAATTATATTTCACTAATCAAGTTTTTTTGTCCCGTTAAAGGTAACCTCAGCTCTGAACACTTTAAGGTCGTATTTGATACCTTGAATTTCAGAGGACCTCGCAAAGCCGACTTAAGGTGAGTAGTGGTAAAAGGCGGTTTCTGGGACAAAATCAAAAAATAAGAATAATTAATAAAGTTTCTAGGACAAAATCAAAAAATAAGAATAATTAATAAAGTTTCTAGGACAAAATCAAAAAATAAGAACAATTAATAAAGTTTCTAGGACAAAATCAAAAAAATAAGAACAATTAATAAAGTTTCTGATTAAGTTTTAGTAAATCCTCTGGTCTTAATAGAGTGTGTGGTAGGACTGGGATTAGGATAAAATAAAATAAAAAAATGAAAATATATATGATTTAAAAAGAAGAATAATGAAATATAAAATGGAGAATTTAGAAAGATTACATGTGCCGCAATTGAAAGAACTTGCCAGAGAGCGGGGTATTCCGGGATATTATCGGATGCGTAGAGCTGAACTTATTGATGCCCTTAATATTGAAAGTCCACCCAGAAATAATATACAAAGATTACATGTACCACAATTGAAAGAACTTGCAAGAGAGCGAGGTATTCCGAGATATTATTGGATGCGTAAAGCTGAACTTATTGATGCTCTTAATAATATTGAAAATCCCCCAAACCAGCAACAAAGACCCGATCCTACACCTAGAAATAATATACCAAACCAACCGCAAAGACCTATTCTTGATGAGCCAATACCTGAGATTAATATTCCAATTCTAACACCCACCAAACCACAAAAATTATCAAACAAAACTTTTAATTGGGGAAATTATTCATTTAAGGTTATGGATAAAGATGAGTTTTCTAAAAAGCTTGCAGATTTAACCAATGAAAATATTATAAAACTTACTAATAACAAACAAACAAAGTCCAAACCTAGAGAAAAAGTAAGTATATCTGATAGTGTGAGTGATGAATTGGCTGAAAAAGAATTAAATATAGAAGAACAACAAACAGCATTAAGAGGTTATTTGAAAACTTATAGGATAGATGGAAAGAAAGGTTATGGGCCTAGGGGGTTTATCAATAATATCAAACCAAAAGTTCTTAATCTAATTAACCAGAAAAAGAAACCGATCAAGGTGAAATTTATATATTCGTGTAAGTTTACAAAAGAGAATCCCGCTACAAGACAGATTGATGAAAACTTGGGATACTTTCATACAAAAGTAGAAACGGTTACATTATCAACTGATTTCTTTGAATTATTCGATACTATGGCAAATCGTTTACTTGAATTGGTTGAAAAGTTTCAAAATCAAGGCTCTGGTTGGCAATTCGATCAAGTTGAATACTTTGATATTAACATTGACCCTTTCGAACCTTTTGTTGGAAGTTCCTATATTGAATTACCATCAAAATTAGCAGAAAAAAAGGCTATTATAAATGTTAAGAATGAAAATGATCACGAGTGTTTTAAGTGGGCTGTAACCTCTGCTGTTTACATACAAAAAATTCATCCAGAAAGATTAAACAAACAAATGATAGAAAACTCAAATAACTTTGACTGGTCGAAAATAGAATTCCCCGTTTCATTAAAACAGATTGATAAGTTTGAAAAACAAAACCCTTACTACGTTATTAATGTCTACGGATATGAAGAAGGTGATGTATACCCCCTAAGAATAAGTAAAAAACAAAAAGGTTATCTAATCAACCTACTTCTAATATCAAAAGATGAAAATAATCATTACTGTTGGATAAAGAATATTAGTAGATTGTTAGCTTCAAAAGTTAGCAAACATAAATCTAAAATGCACTTTTGTCATAGATGTCTCAACGCATTCCAGACCGAAAAATCGTTGGAAAAACATCTTGAATATTGCACTACAAATGAAGAAGTTAAGATTGATATGCCAAAAGATAAAGATGGAAATCCCAAGTATATTACATTCAATAATTATAATAGAAAAATGCGAGTACCATTTGTTGTATACGCGGACTTTGAGAGCTATCTAATACCAATAGATTCAAACCATCCAGATAAAAGTAAAAGCTATACTGAAAAATATCAGAAGCATAAACCGTCAGGATTTTGTTATTATATAAAGTGTTTTGATGATAAAATATTTCCACCCATGCTTGTAAAATACACTGCCAAATCCTCAGATGATGATATTCCACAAATATTTGTAGATAATTTGGAGTTGGATATTAAGAAAATTTACAATAAGTCAAAATATCATAAAAAATTGGAGAATATGTCAGAAATGAATAAAAAAGACTATAAAAATGCTACTCACTGCCATATATGTGAGGGTGAATTGGGTAAAGATAAGGTAATAGATCATTGTCACCTTACAGGAAAGTATAGAGGAGCAGCTCATAACGAATGTAACTTAAATTACAAGATTCCAAAGTTTTTCCCAGTAATATTTCACAACCTATCTGGATATGACGCTCATATTTTTATAAAGAATCTTGGAACAACAGAAGGTAAAATAAATTGTATACCTAATAATGAGGAAAAGTATATTTCTTTTACAAAACAGATTGTGGTTGATACATTTACAAATAAAGAAGGTAAGCGGGTTGAGGTGAAGCGAGATATTAGATTCATAGATTCATTTAAATTTATGCAAACAAGTCTAGATAAATTAGTAACTAATCTGCCAAAAGAATCTTTCAAAAACTTAAATATTTTCTATAAAGGTGAAGAATTAAAGTTATTGTTGAGAAAGGGAGTATATCCATATGATTATTTTGATGGATTAGATAAACTCAATGAAACAAAACTTCCATCAATGGATGCATTTTATTCTAAACTAAATGATGAGGAAATAAGTGATGATGATTATAAACATGCTGAAAAGGTATGGGAAACCTTCAATATGAAAACAATGAGGGAATATCACGACCTATATATTGAGTCAGATGTATTACTTTTAGCGGACGTATTTGAGAATTTTAGAGATGTTTGTCAAAAGAATTATTGTTTGGATCCCGCCCACCATTATACAGCACCAGGACTAGCTTGGGATGCTGCATTAAAGTTAACGAAAGTGAATTTGGAGTTGCTAACCGACATTGACATGCTACTTATGATTGAGAAAGGTATTAGAGGTGGCGTATCTATGATTTCTACTAGATATGGTGAAGCAAACAACCCATACATGGATGAATATGATAAAAACCTACCCACAAAGTATATAGAATATCTTGACGCTAATAATTTATATGGAGGGGCAATGAGTAACCCACTACCTACTCACGGTTTTAGATGGATGTCTGATAAAGATCTTACAGACTGGAAAAATATACCATGTATACTAGAGGTTGATTTAGAATATCCTCATAACATACATGATTTACATAATGATTATCCTCTAGCTCCAGAGAGGATTGTAGTTAATAAGGTGGAGAAATTAATCCCAAACCTAAAAAATAAGGTAAAGTATGTTGTTCATCATGAAACACTAAAACTTTATGAAAGTTTGGGATTAAAAATAACAAAGATTCATAGAGGTATTACATTTAAAGAGTCTGCTTGGTTAAAAACATATATTGATTTGAATACTAATCTAAGATCAAAAGCGAATAACGACTTTGAAAAAGATTTCTTCAAGTTAATGAATAACTCTGTATTTGGTAAAACAATGGAAAACATTAGAAATAGGGTTGACATTAAATTAGTTACAAATCAAAAAGATGTGAAAAAATTAATATCAAAACCTAACTATAAGCATCGTACTATCTTTTGTGAAAATCTTATAGCCTTCCATATGAAGAAAACAAAGTTAGTATTCAATAAACCTGTTTATTTAGGCATGTGTATTCTTGATCTAAGTAAAACAATAATGTATAAATTTCACTATAATTATATAAAACCTAAATATGGCGAAATGGCTAAATTGCTTTTTACAGATACGGATAGCCTTGCATATTTGATAGAAACAGAAGATTTCTATAAGGATATTAGTCCAGATGTGAG
Source organism: Ricordea florida (assembly GCA_949710005.1). Classification (NCBI taxonomy): domain Eukaryota; kingdom Metazoa; phylum Cnidaria; class Anthozoa; order Corallimorpharia; family Ricordeidae; genus Ricordea; species Ricordea florida. Next base: position 9,793,507 of record OX453282.1, on the reverse strand, counting down.
GGAAATGTTCGATACTAGTAATTTTCCTAAAAATCATCCATCAGGTATTGAGACTGGTGTGAATAAGAAAGTTGTTGATATGTTTAAAGATGAAGCTGGTGGAAAACCGATAGCTGAATTTGTAGGGCTACGAGCTAAGCTTTACTCATACAGGATGGATGAAGGTGAAGAAGAAAAGAAATGTAAGGGAATGAAGAAGGTAGTAGTAAAAAAGAACATAAGCTTTGATGATTATAAGGATTGTCTATTCAATAAACAGCCACAAATGAGACAGATGAATGTATTAAGAAGTCATAAGCATGATGTTTTTTCAGAAACTGTTAATAAAGTTGCACTATCTGCTGATGATGATAAGAGAGTAATTTGTGAGGATAAAATACATACTTTTGCCTACGGACATTATCGTTGCAAAACAGAATTAGGAGGTAACTCAGTATAATAGGGTATAACCTGAAGTTCTTCCCTTACAAAACCGCGTCTTGGCCCATCTATTAAATAATACAAAATTGGCTGATTGGATGAAACCACACTCCTTGAAATATAATAAACTTTGATGCTCCAAATAGGATCAGTAGCTCGCCTTTTTTCACCGCCTTCAAGTTCACCGGGAGATAATAGATATCTAACTTTAACGCTTGGAGGTAATCTAACCTCATCAACCCCCACGACTCGATGATATCTTTTTGATTCAATATCCACCTCTTTCATTTTTATAGCTTTATCGGGTTCTTTACCAGTTATTCTAGTTAATGTATTATTCAAAGTTTTCAAAATATGCGGTAATCTTTTCACCCATACCTTGGATCTTTCATCACTAATCATTTCTTGTGCATATTGATGACTAAATAATCTTTCGCCTAATATTCTGTTTGCGTTTTCTACAAATGCTTGAGCTCTATGATTTCCAGCTTCACTTATTTGTATTTTAACATTATGATAATTCATAAGTTTGGAAACCTCGCCCATAAATTCTCTTCCAGGATCAACCATTAATGTTTTAGGATATTTCATTCTTCTCGAATATATTTTTTCAAAAGCATTTGAAATTTCTCGGCTTTCTTTTGTGGTTAATGGTTCTGCATCTTTATATCTCGAGGCGACATCAACCACAACTAATGCATATCGATATGTTTTTCTTCCAACTCTATCATGCGGTAAAAATAATAAATCTGCTTGGTGAATCTGATTCGGTTTATCAACAGTCCAGTGAGGTCTAGGTATATACTTTGGAGCTGGAAGATAGATTTGCCATATTGCTTGTTTCTCTAACCATTGTTTTGCAGAATTTTCACTTACTTTTGCCTTTTCAGCTAATTTAGTAATTGCAGAATATCCTTTCCAATATCCTTCAGTTGAATAATATATTTTTGACAAGGTAGAACTCATTTAAAGATTAACCAAAGTATCTTATAAATTAAATATGACGTCAGAACAAATTAATCCAAACAGAATTCCGAGAGTACCACTAGGCTTGAAAGCGGAATCAACATTGAATAGAATTACACTAAACCCATCATCAGCCAATCCTGGAGAAACGCTATATATAAATATTCCTAAACTTTCAGAGAATTTAGTGATTGTACCGGGAAGTGTATACCTAGTATTTAACTTAACTGTTGATGGTCATGAAGATAACACCCTTGTGAATAATGTAGGTAGTAATCTTGTATCCAGGCTCAGAGTTCTTTTTGGAGGTGAAACATTACAGGATTCCCAAAGATATGATCTATTTCAAACATACCATGACTTATTCTTAACAGATGAAGAACGAGAAGATAGATTAAGGCAAGGTATATCTTCTGAAAACATGAGAAAGCTCAGGACAAATGCAGGTGATAAGGTAGACACAAATGCAAAGGAAGTAGCTCTTGCAGTAGTACACAACACCAAGTATCATATCCCACTAAATCATCCTATTCTAAACGATCATGGGGTTTTCTACCCAAAAGCGTTAGATCATCAACTAATATTTGAGATTACACTAGCTCCAATTCATGATATTGTTGTTTATTCTGACACAACCAAGGCTCCAACTTACAAAATCACAAACCTTGAGTTGGAATATTCTTGTATATCAAGCGAATACTTAGCTCGTGAGGCACAGGCGGCTTATCAGGTTGGTAAAGGATTCTTTTATGAAAATGTTACTCTACACAAAACTTTCACCATATCCAGACCTACAGACAGCGTTATAAATCAACATATTAATCTACCGAGAAGGTCAATTACAGGGATATTATGTTTGTTTACATTACCATACGGCGGAGGAGCACGAGATTCTGAGAATTTTTTCAATCCAGGTATCACCTCAATAAATATCGATGTTAATGGTGTTCCAAATCGTTTCTACTCTAAGGGAATGGTACCGTCAGATCTTTGGGAGTCAATAAAGAAACGTTTTGGAAGAGATAACGGTTCCTCCCGATGGTCGGTAAAGGAAAAGAATTTTTATGGTAATAAGTTTGCTCTGTGGTTAGATTTGAGAACACACCCAGATAATAGCATTCATGGTGGAGGACTGGCATTAAACAATGCACAAGATGGTATAAAAATAGAAATTAAAAGAAAAGTTAGTGGATCTGGTATTATGACTTGTTACATGTTTGTGGTTGCCGATGCGTTAATGGAGGTTATGAATTCAAACTTAAGATCAATCATGTATTAGTTAATCGGTCTAAAGACCTCCCCGCTTCGCGGAAAAGAAAAGATGGAAGAATTACGAGATAAAATTCCTTTTCACTGCATTATAACCGGACCGACAAATTGTGGAAAGACAAAATACATAATAGATCAGCTCCGAGGTCCATTTCGAAAATTGTTTGAATTCATTGTTCTAATATGCCCAACTTATTCTAAAAATAAAACATATCATAATTTTGCTAGAGGAGATAAACGTTTCTTTGTATTATCACCCGATGCCAGTAACATTGATGAGATTAATGAGTTATTAACTGATTGTCAAACTTTATTTTCTGGAACAAATACACTAATAATTTTAGATGATTGCGCCGTTTCTAATGATCTGAAGAAAAGATCAAATAAGTTTATAGATTTAGCATTTTCTGGAAGACATCATGGATTATCAATGTGGGTTCTAACTCAGCAATTAACATCGATAGCAAAACCATTCCGAGAAAATGTTGCTTGTGTGGTCTCATTCCATAATCCATCACAGAAGGGTATGAAGATGTTTTTTGAAGATTATGGGGGTGATTTGGACTATGAAACATGTAAAAAGTTTGTACAACTCCTGAAAACTGAAAAATATTCTAGATTGTGTTTATCTTTGCGTTACCCATTTAATTGTTATTTGGAGATCCCTGAAGTTATTTAAAAAAAATCCATCTATTATCACAAAAGATGACAGAAGTTGAAGATTACATTGAAGAAAAGTCAGAAGTAAAAGATAATGATGAACTTGAAATAAAACAAGAATCTCTTGCCATTCTCGCAGCGCTTGGAACAACAAAGGAATATTTGGGGGTTGAAATGAGTCTGGGTGATATAAAAAAATTATCAGAAAAAGATGAAGAAAAATAATTTAATCGTTATCAAGCAGTAATGGGTAAGAAAATTAACGGCGGGTTAGTAGATTCATCTCTTCAATTTGTTTCAAAAGCTATTTCTTTATTTGTTCCGGTTGATGATATAGAATCTCTTTTTAATGATTTGAAGAATGATGCGTTGGTTAATCGAGAACTTACAAATTTTGTTGGTCTCTTAGCATTAAAAGGTGGTAGATTGGTAGCACTTGCTAGCGGGTTATTTCAGGTTGTTAAACATCTTAAAATAGGCAAAATACAAGAATTTACAAGTAAAAATATAGATGATTCTAAAACTGAGCAGGTTGATATCGGGTATGATACTGTACACTAAGCATTATTTCAGCGTAGCTGGGTGACAAAGCCGGTCTAAAGATTTCGTAATGATATGTAAAATAATGACAGACCAAAATGAACAAAGTGAAGTTGAGCAAATTACTAGAGAGCCGTCTAAAGAAGAGGTTAGTTCTTCAAAGAAGAGAGAAAAAGATCCAAAAAAAGTAGCGGCTGGTAAGAAATTGGCAGAATATAATAAAAAAGCAAAAGAAGCATTAAATAGGGAGATGAAGCGGGAAAAAGAACAAGCAGCGATCAAAAATGAAGAAGAAACAGTTGAATCTAAATCATGGCTTCCGGAGTTATCTTTTACTACTGTTTTATCCGTTGTTGGATTAGGGTTTACAGCATTTGATCTTTTTATGAGATACAGGGAAAAAGCCAGGTCTGGTTATACTGAATATAAAAATAGGATACCTGATTTATCGCAAGTGCCACAAATACCACAACCATCAAATATCCTACACCGACAACCGTTAGATCAACCAAAAATAGGAATGTTATAATTAGAAAATTATTTTTTACTACAAAACCTTAAAAGGATCTAAAGATTTCTTTCTGATGTAGTAAAAAATTATGTCAACTGAAAACAAACTTGTGAAAACTGTTACTGATTAGACAGCAGTACTTATCGGATTAGCTGCCGGAGTTGGTTATGTTGCTAAAAAGGTTATGAAAGAATCATTTTTGAACGATCCATCTTCAAGTATTACAAATTATGCAAAATGGGTGGCTGTATTGTCGGGTAGTATGTATCTAAAAACATATTTAGAGGATCAAAAGATTTTACCAAAATAATTAAACATGGCAGCAATAGCAATGATGGTTGGAGGGGCTATTTTAAATGCAACCGCTTTCGTTGGTGGTTCATATCTTGCAAAATCTCTATCTGGCGATAAAACAGATACAGAGAAAATACGACATGATAAGGCATTAGAAAAATATCAAAGAGATTACGCTGAATATCAGGAAAAAAGACAGAAACTAATTGATTGGAAAGTACAACAAAAGGATGCAAAATATCAAGCATCAAAAAATATTTCTAATACCGATGAAGCTTTGAAATTGTATAGTCAAATGCATGAACCAAAATTCTCAGATTATTATAAACCAAGCGATAACCAAAAGACGGGGGAAATGTTATATGTTGGTGGTGGCATGTTAGCGTTGGGTTACACAGTTAGTAAATTTTTATAGTTAGGGGTCTAAAGATTTCTTACTGATGAGTAAAAAATCATGGATGAAGAAATACCATTAGAAGATTTAACAAAAGGATCTGATGATGATAATGATGAAGATAATACATTTTACCAAAGCCCAAATACATCTACATCTATTGATCAAGATTATGCTGGTTATGATGAATATAACCAATCTAGGGGTCGGGCTGAATGGGATATACCATCTGAAAGAAGGAACCTAGGTGATGTTTTAAGAGAAAGAGATGAGGAATATGACAGAAGGCGAGAAGCAGGCCAAGAACTTAAACGTTATTTACCAAACTACAATCCCGATGATGGGGAATTTAATGTAACATTTGGAGAAGATGGTAGTTTAATCGTAGAATATAGTAATAGGAGGAATTCTGTACCACATACAGTAGTTGATAAAGATGGAAATCTTAAGCTTGAAGATTTACCAAAAACAATGAGAAAAGCTCTAGGTGCTGATTATGAAACAATGCTGGAAAAATATAATAATGCCGAGTCAGAATTGAAAAAAGCCAATGAACAAAATAGGGAATTAGGTAATGCATTGGAAGGATTGAAAGCAACCGCAGAAGTATATCCGCAGGAGATTAGTAGATTCGAAGAAAGAGAAAAAGAACTACGTCAATTCATTGAGAGGCAACAGGTAGAAAAAGCTGAGAATAAAAGTCTTTTTGATGAAACCATTAAACAGAATATAGAATTAAAAATACAAGGTGAGAAACTTTTGGATGAAACAAAATTATACAAAGAAGAAATAGACAAATATAAGAAGGGTAAATCCAATTTATCAAAGTTAGAACAAAGCAATGAACGATTAAAATCTGAGGTTGATAAATTAAGAGAACAAATTAGAAATAAAACAATTTCAAGCGAAGAACAATTATCAGTTATAGAGGGGCGAAAAGATGAAATACTTAAAAATTTACCATTACGAGAGCGATTAAAATACATCTTTAAAAAGTATGGTTTTACAGTCTTTGCGGTTGTAAGTGCTGTGGGTGTCATCATTGGGGTTATAGTTTCTAATCTTTCCAAAGGTTTATCCGCATTAGGTAAGGGCGTTGGTAATGGATTGAAAACTATAGGTAAAAAACTGGGTGAAATATTACCGGGGATGGTTGGAGCTATAGTGAGCTTTATTTTCAAAACAGCTGGTCAGGTTATTGGATTTTTAGGTGAGAATGCATGGCTTTTGATAATGGCTGTGGTTCTATATTTTGTGGAACAGTTTAAAAAGAAGAGAAAGTAAAAACTGTTCGTATCAATTTAAAGATATCATGTTGATCAGTAAAATACAATATGGATGACTACAATAAAATTTATCCTCAATTACCTAATAATGTTGATCCAAGTTCCTCCCTTCAGTCGGTTAATTTCAGACTGCAAAAATCAAGCGAAGTATTACAAAATCTTGAGAGAGAAATTAAACATTATGAAGATGTAAGGAAAAAATACAATAGAGTGAGAGGAATATTTACAAAAATCAGTGTTTGCGGTGGATTTATTTCAGTTATTCTATCTGCAAGCGGCCTTGGAACTTCTCTTACTGGTTTTGGCGCTGTTGTCGGTGTTCCCTTGGGTGTCGTCGGGGGAATTTTTGGCGGGGTATCTGTTATATTTGGTGTGGCTACAAAAAGACTTTCAAATAAAGTTAGCAAGCATGAACAGACCGCTTCAATTGCAAAATCAAAATTAAACACTATCAATGACTTGGTTTCAAAAGCTTTGAAAGATAATGCCATATCTGATCAAGAATTTTCTATAATTTTGGCGGAGTTGGAAAAGTTTCAAAAACTAAAACTAGAAATCCGCCAAAAATTTAGGAGAGATACAGAAAAAAACTTAAACATGTCTCAAATAAGGAGAGAAGTTCGCGCAGATCTATTAAAAGAATTAACCACTCCCACACATTAAAAATTTCATATGAAAGAACTGATGTAGGATTTAATTGTTTTGCTGGTATTAGAAAAGAACGGTATTAATTTAAAGACTTTGCATCTTATTCTAAACACAAAGAATAAAATGTTACTCAAGGATTTCATGAAAAGATATCCAAAATCTAACCCCGATAAATTTACATTTGTGAATGATTCGTATGGAGGATATATTAAGTGGAAAGTTGATGGTACAACAATCATGTCTAATGATGATCCCACGGGAAAAACATGGACTGATGACCTATCACCCTATATGAAAAAGCTTTTATGGAAGGATTTAGGGTTGAATGATGATGAATTGAGTTCATTCCCAAAGAGTTTAACTATAACCAATCAATCTTATCCGATACCTGCAATTGATTTTGATGAATTTACAAGCGATATAACAAAAATGCTAACCTCACTGGATATATACGTTTCAAATAAGAATAAATTTACAGCAAAGATGAGAAACGTATTTACATCTCAAGTTGTGACTTTCAAATTTGGAAAAAAAAGTAGAAAATGGTTGAATTCTCCCGATATGAATTATTGGCCTCAACAGCTTAACTTTGCAGTATGGTGCGCTACATCTGGCTGTGGTATAAGTCCCTTTGAAAGTTTAAATTATCCTAAAGTAGTGAATAGTTTCATTAAGTTTCATGTATATTTCACGATAAGGCGGATATTATATGAAATGAGTCTTCCCTTACCCGATGAACAACCTTTTGTAATAAACAATAATCCATATAGTAAAGTTGCATATCAACGTTTATGCGCAGAATTTGGTGTTAGTTCTTTGGCTGATTTTAGATGGAAAGGGGGAAGAAACAATGGATTGGGAGATATATTTCTTGATTATGGTGCAGGATACCATGGAAAAGGAGGTGGATATCAAAATGTACATATTATAAGAAATTATGATGTTGATGCGGATAAATATCCCGGCGAAGGCGGTAAATTCGCTGATGAAGGTGGTAAGAAGGAAAAAGGCGACTTAATTTCATTTATTCGTAATGACGACTTTGCTGATTTCAAATATGCCTGGTTTATTCCAACAAGTGGACATGGGCTTACCAAAGCTGGACTTGGTAGATTAAATCGATCCGCTGAAGCTTTTGTTTACTGTATATTAGGAGCACAAGTCAACACTAGAAACTCGATTTATGGTAATGGCGGCGGAGCGGTTGAGACGCAACAAGAATTCTTATCTTTATTTGAAAGTAGTGTGATTGAGAATGACATTTCTAGTTCCATCCAAAGATATCAATTAGCTGTACAAGAAGCAAAATTACGACTTGATTTAGCTATAGCTCCTGGTGTGTGGCTAATGCCGAGTAATATGATTATAAATACAGAAAGCGTTGTTGGATATAATAACAAACTTATGAAAGCGAGTAATGATATGAAGTTTGGGGTTAATAATTCCATAAATACTGAAGCAAAACAGGTTGGAATAAATCATAATTTAGGATCTTCAAAGGTTGTTTTACCGCATATCCCGCAGAAAGTTGAGATAAATAAAAATCCTTTAATGAAAACAGATGAAATTAAACTAATTCCTGGAACAACAAATATTAACTCAACTTCTCATGAAGATAATCTAATAGCACTTATGATTGTAGGTGGCGTAATAGTTTGGTATCTATTTCGATAATGTTTTGATTATAGAAATCTAAAGATGAATATGATGTAATCAAAACAAAATGTTGAGTATTACCATGTATGATTCAGAAACAAGGATTTATTTAGATCCACCACTAAAAAATATTCAAGAGATACAGCTACTTGATTGTAATATAAAAACCAAAAGATTGATTAATTTTAAAGAAGAACAGATATTGTCCGATGAAAGGAATCGAGGCTTAATAATAATTCAGCCGGGTACATATTCGCTTCGTGATATTCAATCAATCTTTCTTAATGATCCTGATGAGGCAAAGATAACAATAATTGAGACTGATACTGTTGACTATCTATATTCAAATAAGAACTTCAAAATTAAACTTACGAGAGGGTTTGCGATTGGTTTGGGGGTGCCTGAAGTCATAAATCCGGGTGAATTATACCCCATAAACATAAATATTAAGGAACCATTGAGACTTATGTGCAGTATAGTAGATAATAGAATGTCATATATGAATAAAACTAAATATGGAGAAATTGTAAAACTATCCCCATCACATTTATTCGCAAACATACCCTCACAGGAATATCCAAAAATTCCGGTTCGAAAATATGAAAGCGTCATAAACCACTTTGATTTAACCATCTTAGACGCTGAATGGAAAAAACTTAATCTGAAGGGTTCTCCCATAACTATAAGTTTAAGATTCATATAAATTCCACGTATTTTGTTATGTAACCCAACCAAGGGTTACATAACATAATTTTTTTTTAATTAATATTTGTATAGCGAGAGGATTTAGTCCGATTCACCCCATAACTCTTTTAATAACTTAATTCCTTCAATATCAATACACCAATCTAAATACCTATCTGGATGCCAGGTTTTTGCCATTAGTTCAATATATAATTTACGCTTATTTTTTAATTTATCACTATCTATTTTTATATCAAACACTATTGAATACAAAATACTATTATTTAATCTTAACTCATAATATTCATCATAATAAATTAATATTTCATTAGCATCCAAACCTTTTTCAAGATCTAAATAAATTTTAATTCCATAAATTTTATCATTTTTTATAAAATAAATTTTACAAGAAGTATATTCACTTTTTTCTTCTTCTTCTTCACTTTCTGCAGTTTCTTTAACAATAATAAATTCTCGATATTTTGATATCTTTTTTAACAAATCTTCATTTATTGAATCTAAAAATTCATGAATAAAAAATTTTTTCTTATTTTTAAATATTAAACAAAGTTTATTGTATTCTAAAAAAAATTTATATTCCATTTTATTTTATATTTATATTTTTAAATCATAATTTCATTTTTTCGACATTCCTTACAAGAAGCTTTTTGTTTACCATGTTCACATATTTGTGATCCTCCACATTCTTTACATTGTTGTTTTTGTTTATTATGTTTACATATTTGTGATCCTCCACATTCTTTGCAACGATACTTTTGTTTACCATGTTCGCATATTTGAGATCCTCCACATTCTTTGCAACGATACTTATTTTTATTATGTTTACATAATTGTGATCCTCCACATTCTTTACAAAAATATTTACATTTTCCATGAACACAAATATATTTATCATTAATAATAACTTTTGAGATTATTTTAATGCTCTCTTCATCTGTAAATTTTTCAATCTCTTTGATTAAATTTTCTTTATTAATTTTATAATAACCTTTAATTTTCAGATTTCTTGCAATATTTCTCAATTGCGGCACATGTAATCTTTCTAAATTCTCCATTTTTATATGTTATATTTCATTATTCTTCTTTTTAAATCATATATATTTTCATTTTATTTTGTCCTAGTCCCAGTCCTACCACACACTCTATTAAGACCAGAGGATTTACTAAAACTTAATCAGAAACTTTATTAATTGTTCTTATTTTTTTGATTTTGTCCTAGAAACTTTATTAATTGTTCTTATTTTTTGATTTTGTCCTAGAAACTTTATTAATTATTCTTATTTTTTGATTTTGTCCTAGAAACTTTATTAATTATTCTTATTTTTTGATTTTGTCCCAGAAACCGCCTTTTACCACTACTAGGTGAATAGGTTGTGTTTATTTTAAACGACTGTTCAACGGACCTTTTAGAAGTAAGCTGTCCTGAGCGCCTGCAGTCTTGTCATGGACTTATCGTATGGTTCGAACTGAACGTTAAGAACCGTACGATAAGTTCTTTTCCTCCACCGCTTTCTATTATACGGCAATTTGTCTCGGATGTCTGGTCTCAGGGATTTTGGAACGTGTTAAAATTAAAGCCAACTTAACAGTGAGTATAAAGGGGTTTGGTGCTTTGTACGCTGACGCCAAGTCGGTGGAGATTTGGTCAGTGGAAGGTAGAGCGAGGACTAACCAGCAGGGCGGTAAACCTTGGCTTCTCATTTTACATTTGTCAAGTTACATTAACAATTCGTTTGGTAAAAACCCGGGTAGGATTTCCGCACAGGTCCCTACTTCATTATGCATGCTGTAGCCGCACAAGAAATGTTTGCACGCGCAGTTCCCAAGACGATTCAACTAAAGCATGCATAATGAAGTAGGAACCTGTGCAGAAATCATTCCAAATCCCGTTTTTGATTCATAATGATAATAATGAATTTATATAGCACACGTTTTCATATATGAACATGTTCAAAGGCGCTTTACACTTCTATTTGGTGAGATCGGACGTCAGCATGTAAAGGCGCCTCTGGCTGCCGCTATCAGTCCATATATGATCTCACCCACCCACCCAGCCCATGCATGAATTGTCAGATGAATCCAGACGTAGAGATAGACCACCACACCGGGAACTACGTCCCCTACTCTTCGAACAGTGTGTGGGTTCTTTAACGTCCCACAGATTATTAGGAACAAGTGTTGTGAGACGGGTCCTATGGTTTATCGTCCTTATCCGAGAAGACTAGAAAGTCTAACCATTTACAGATGTCATTAAAAATGCAGCACTTTCTTCTCAGTTATTTTTAAGACCCTGAGTGTTGGTTCGGACGGGGTTTGAACCCGCAACCTCCCGCACGGTAGTACGATGCTCTACCAACTGAGCTAACCGGTCGGCGGTTTCATTCACATGTTGTAATTACACCGAACTTGAATGCCCTGCAACACTGAAATAGACAATCTAGAATGATGCCATTAATTCACATTCTTCTTCCAGCTAAAGGTATCTGTCATTTCTGGACTTCCTCGTCACGTATGCATGAGTGTTTGAGTAAAAGCGGAAAGCCAACTTAATGGTAAGTCGAGTAAGTTTATACTTTTTATGTATCAGTCCAGAAACACTCTGTAATCCTGCTAACTTGAAGGCAGTACTAAATACACGTTCTTCAGTAACATCACAGAGGAACACGATGAACAACTAAAGGGGTAATAGAAATTTTCAGATTTCTATGTAACCTTTTCTTATTGGAAGTCCAACAAGAGATCTTATTATCGTTTTCGATTTGTTTATAATTTCTCACGGTTTCTCAGCGCGTTCTGTGTATAGCGCACCTGACCTTAGTCGGGGGAACGTTTCTCGCGTTCGCATTAGAGTCGATGACATGGCTCCTGTATCGATTTCGCTTTCATGGCTACGAAGGTCTGGAGCCGATGCAACAATTTGTTTTTAGGACAAAACTTTCTCATTGAAAAGGAATCTGAATTGAAATGACGCTTGGGTGATAAATATCCAATTAGAATGCACGGGAGTGCTATTCAGTTTATTCGCAGGATATGGCGGGTTTGTTCTTGTTGGGATTAGAGACTATAACATTCTAGGACCAGTGAAATTTTTTCGGGTCGTCAAGTTAGTGTTTGGAATGTTGAATTATGCCCTTGCGGAAAACCTTTTACACAGTTAGATGCCCTAGTTGCGTTTCAGCATTCGATATCTGTACTGTATAACTTGCGCTCTTTGCACGATGTAAAAACGCAAAGTACTTATTTCCTTGTCTATAATCACGTAAAAGCGTATTTGTCATTTATCAATTCTGCAAACCACCATTCGATTACTTTGAAATTTATAGCGTAATATAAACATTGGTCTATAATAGGCCATCATTTTACAGAAAACTGGTAGCTTGGTTGTCTTCCACATTCCCAAAACTGGGGAACATTAATAAATAGAATCGGCCAAGTTAACAATAACAATATCTGATCCAAAAGGTCTAATTGCACGTCAATCCACACAACAGAAACTGTAGTTAGGTGTGGCCTACGTCATTCTAACGCAAAATTAGGTTAACCGTAGACATCATTAAACGATGACTTATAGCATGTCTTTGTAGTTTTTATTGAGATATTTAAAAGCTGAAGACACTTGAACCCTTCATGAAGTCCGGCATCAACGAAAATCCTACCAAAGAATCTGCAAATAAAATACAAAATTGGATTTTCTGTTTAGTGGATTAATCCTGGTAAAAATGCAATTTAAATAACTTTACTTCATTTAACTCTTGAAACAGACGATATAGTGCAAACTTAAGTGGTCACTTAATAGATGTCAAATATATATTGGGCAGAAATTGCGCGCAATGTAAGTTATTCACTCCATATGGCAAAATGCTTTTTAAAAGAACTTAAATAAGTAAAGATACATTCAAATAAATCCATGAAACAAAACTTAGACCATTTTTTCACGCCAGAAACCTGTGCAGAAACCTATTGTAGTTCAAAGCCTTCGATTTGTGGGACCACGTGTATACATTTTGCGGCTTCAGACTTGAATGTACTCTGAGAACAAAATCACATTGACAATTTAGCATGGTGGGTAAGTTTAATCAGTTTTGTAGAAGCTCCAAATGAGAATTGAAAACAAATACAAAGACACAAAAAATCCCTTACTCAATCTTCCACAGATTATAAGAAACAAAGATTGTGAGACAGAACATTTAAATTACACTGACCTCCTCCATTGCAATCTTTAACACAAATTGCATCGACATGTCCATGGACGTAATAATTTGAATGTACTCTGAGAAAAAAATCACATTGACAATTTAGCATGGTGGGTAAATTTATTCAGTTTTATAGAAGCTCCAAATGAGAATTGTAAAAAAATACAGACACAAAAAATCCCATACTCAATGTTCCACAGATTATAAGGAAGAAAAATTGTGAGACAAAAAATTAAAATTACACTGACCTCCTCTATTGCAATCTTTAACACAAATTCCATCGACATGTCCATGGACGTAATAATTTGAATGTACTCTGAGAACAAAATCACATTGACAATTTAGCATGGTGGGTAAGTTTAATGTTTTGTAGAAGCTCCAAATGAGAATTGTAAACAAATACAAAGACACAAAAAATCCCCTACTCAATGTTCCACGGATTATAATTATTTTTATTTTCGGCGTACTTTGCTCTATTTTTGGTTTTTCATTCTTTAAATAAAGAAGGACAACAAACAAAGTTAAAGCCACTCAACAATTTGTAATTTCCATCAATGAGTAATACAGGTGCGTTATGCGTTACCAAGCGTGAGGTCAATATAGTTGCAGGTTGGCCTCGTTCTTTTTGCCTTTTTGTTCACCGTGACGTAGGCAATACATAAGTTTTGATAACGCTATTACTTGGTTGTCAGAAAGTTGATGGCTTCAAAAATGTTCTAGAAATCTTTCATTAGTCTTCTCTTCTGTGGTTGAAGGCCTGTATGTGGCGTTTTTGTGGCGTGTTCTACGCCTTTGGTTTCTGGATAGGCAACAGCTGCTCTTAAAATGGTTGGTGCTGGTTGCTGATGGTTCAGAGAATACAATGTCGTAACTTTCAACACGTTTGTTTGTGTTGCTTACATGTGTTGACACAATATTCGTGAGTTCCAGGAGCCTTTTATCCAATTCGGCTAGTTTTACATTGTTGTTGTTTACAATGTTTGACGCCGACTGCGACTCAAAACGACTCTGCCTATTTACATGCGTACGTCTTCTAGACGAAAGTGTAGGCTTAGTCTTTAATTTGTTGCTAAGGCTTTCAAGCCTTCGTTCGTGGAAGCGCGTGAGGGCGTTAATGACAAGTGCTTGTTCGGCAGTTTGTTGAATGTCTGATTTTCTTCTGGAAAGTAGTATCAGGCGCGATGTTGGCCCGAGCAGAGTACTGCAATGATTTTGGACTAGTCCGATTGTTCAAATGTCTTTCCAGTTTACGGAGTGAATCATCTGTTTTTGCGATTTTTGTCGCTATGGAGTGTTAAGCGACATATTTTCGTTTGATCCCTCGTTTTTCTGGATGTTTCTTGTCTAGCCAGTCTTACAAGTTAGTGGTCTGGGTTGGGATGGTGGAGGTGAATCCTCGGAAGCATCATTTAGTTTGTCCTCTGACATGTGTTCTTCGGTGTCAGAAAGTGGACAGTACGAAGGTGCGTTTGGGACTGTGTAACAGACATCCTCGTCACCAGGTATATTTGGTTCGAAGAACTTGATTGACCTCCGCAAAAACCTGTTATTGACAAATCAACAAATAAGATTGATTAGTCCTGATAATGAACATATGGTTTCTCGTTCAATTTGATTTATTTGCAAACGGGAGTTTTTCAACAATTCAATTTGAGGTTTAGGAAAAATAGCGACCGCAAAAAAAAAAAATTAAAAATTGAATGCAATGAGTTAAAAGGAATGAATAGAGCATATCAGAACATGGTCAGGGTACATTCACATGGTGTGCAGCATCTAGCCCCATTCAACATTAATAGCGAAAAATGGGTTATTTTTTTTTAAATTTACATTTAAATTACACTGACCTCCATTATTGCATTCATTAACACAAATTGGACGGATGTTTCTAAAAAGGTAATACTTGGAATGTACTCTGAGAACAAAATCACGTTGACAATTTTGCATGGTGGGTAAGTTTAATGTTTTGTAGAAGCTCCAAATGAGAATTGTAAACAAATACAAAGACACAAAAAATCCCCTACTCAATGTTCCACAGATTATAAGGAAGAAAAATTGTGAGACAGAACATAAATTTCAGTGAGACCCTTTGATATCACACTGACTTGGTTGTCAGTAAGTTGATGGCTTGAAAAATGTTTTAGAAATTTTTCATTAGTCTCCCATTCTGTGCTTGAAGGCCTGTAAGTGGCGTTTTTGTGGCGTGTTCTACGCCTTTGGTTTCTGGATAGGCAACTGCTCTTAAAATGGTCGGTGCTGGTTGCTGATGGTTCAGAGAATACCATGATGTAATGAGAACCACACTGTCTCTGGAATATAAACTATGCTAGTTTATATTCAAGAACACATGCAAAATGTTCGAGGTAGAAATGAATACGATCTAACATCTCGGAGTTTGTGCAGTGTTGGAATGTTCTCTTGTGTTTCCTTCTCCTTCGAGCCGGGTTAACTCTTGAATTTCTAAACGAATATTTGTAACAATAAAAAACATAAAAGGTTAAGACAAATCGAAACGGGTTGACCTGTTTTACTTATCAGAATGTTCTTAATCTCATCTTACTATTATTTGTTTGTTTTTTTCCACCACGTGTTTTGAGTTTTGCTTTTTATTTACTTTCTTTTTATTTTCGGCGTACTTTGCTCTATTTTTGGTTTTTCATTCTTTAAATAAAGAAGGACAACAAACAAAGTTAAAGCCACTCAACAATTTGTAATTTCCATCAATGAGTAATACAGGTGCGTTATGCGTTACCAAGCGTGAGGTCAATATAGTTGCCGGTTGGCCTCGTTCTTTTTGCCTTTTTGTTCACCGTGACGTAGGCAATACATAATTTTTGATAACGCCATTACTTGGTTGTCAGAAAGTTGATGGGCTCAAAAATGTTCTAGAAATCTTTCATTAGTCTTCTCTTCTGTGGTTGAAGGCCTGTATGTGGCGTTTTTGTGGCGTGTTCTACGCCTTTGGTTTCTGGATAGGCAACAGCTGCTCTTAAAATGGTTGGTGCTGGTTGCTGATGGTTCAGAAAATACAATGTCGTAACTTTCAACACGTTTGTTTGTGTTGCTTACATGTGTTGACACAATATTCGTGAGTTCCAGGAGCCTTTTATCCAATTCGGCTAGTTTTACATTGTTGTTGTTTACAATGTTTGACGCCGACTGCGACTCAAAACGACTCTGCCTATTTACATGCGTACGTCTTCTAGACGAAAGTGTAGGCTTAGTCTTTAATTTGTTTCTAAGGCTTTCAAGCCTTCGTTCGTGGAAGCGCGTGAGGGCGTTAATGACAAGTGCTTGTTCGGCAGTTTGTTGAATGTCTGATTTTCTTCTGGAAAGTAGTATCAGGCGCGATGTTGGCCCGAGCAGAGTACTGCAATGATTTTGGACTAGTCCGATTGTTCAAATGTCTTTCCAGTTTACGGAGTGAATCATCTGTTTTTGCGATTTTTGTCGCTATGGAGTGTTAAGCGACATATTTTCGTTTGATCCCTCGTTTTTCTGGATGTTTCTTGTCTAGCCAGTCTTACAAGTTAGTCAACTTGAATGCCTCTTTCCTGACAAGCAGTGACCACAAGAAAGCAGTCAGGAATAATTCTGTTCACAGTCTTTAGCACTTCATCAGCTTCATTATCTTCATTATCATTATCTGTTGCCTTGATCGTTTGGCTTTTTAATTTGTCTAAACCATCCAAAATCACCAAAACTTTATTGCCAACACGCTTGATGTAGCCCATAAGAAAAACCTTTTCTTTAACTGAAGGAAAGTGGGGGAAGAGTTGTTTCTCAATTGCCTTTGTCACATCAGTGTCAATATCTTGACATTTCAAAAGCAACACAAGTTCAAACTTAGGGAATGAACAGTCTGTAGGTATTTCTTCTGAAGCCCAGTCCTTCACCAGTTTTTGACAAAAAGTTGTTTTTCCAATTCCAGCATTTCCTGATTCTGACACAAAAAATCCCCTACTCAATGTTCCACAGATTATAAGGAAGAAAAATTGTGAGACAGAACATAAATTTCAGTGAGACCCTTTGATATCACACTGACTTGGTTGTCAGTAAGTTGATGGCTTGAAAAATGTTTTAGAAATTTTTCATTAGTCTCCCATTCTGTGCTTGAAGGCCTGTAAGTGGCGTTTTTGTGGCGTGTTCTACGCCTTTGGTTTCTGGATAGGCAACTGCTCTTAAAATGGTCGGTGCTGGTTGCTGATGGTTCAGAGAATACCATGATGTAATGAGAACCACACTGTCTCTGGAATATAAACTATGCTAGTTTATATTCAAGAACACATGCAAAATGTTCGAGGTAGAAATGAATACGATCTAACATCTCGGAGTTTGTGCAGTGTTGGAATGTTCTCTTGTGTTTCCTTCTCCTTCGAGCCGGGTTAACTCTTGAATTTCTAAACGAATATTTGTAACAATAAAAAACATAAAAGGTTAAGACAAATCGAAACGGGTTGACCTGTTTTACTTATCAGAATGTTCTTAATCTCATCTTACTATTATTTGTTTGTTTTTTTCCACCACGTGTTTTGAGTTTTGCTTTTTATTTACTTTCTTTTTATTTTCGGCGTACTTTGCTCTATTTTTGGTTTTTCATTCTTTAAATAAAGAAGGACAACAAACAAAGTTAAAGCCACTCAACAATTTGTAATTTCCATCAATGAGTAATACAGGTGCGTTATGCGTTACCAAGCGTGAGGTCAATAGAGTTGCAGGTTGGCCTCGTTCTTTTTGCCTTTTTGTTCACCGTGACGTAGGCAATACATAATTTTTGATAACGCCATTACTTGGTTATCAGAAAGTTGATGGGCTCAAAAATGTTCTAGAAATCTTTCATTAGTCTTCTCTTCTGTGGTTGAAGGCCTGTATGTGGCGTTTTTGTGGCGTGTTCTACGCCTTTGGTTTCTGGATAGGCAACAGCTGCTCTTAAAATGGTTGGTGCTGGTTGCTGATGGTTCAGAAAATACAATGTCGTAACTTTCAACACGTTTGTTTGTGTTGCTTACATGTGTTGACACAATATTCGTGAGTTCCAGGAGCCTTTTATCCAATTCGGCTAGTTTTACATTGTTGTTGTTTACAATGTTTGACGCCGACTGCGACTCAAAACGACTCTGCCTATTTACATGCGTACGTCTTCTAGACGAAAGTGTAGGCTTAGTCTTTAATTTGTTTCTAAGGCTTTCAAGCCTTCGTTCGTGGAAGCGCGTGAGGACAAGTGCTTGTTCGGCAGTTTGTTGAATGTCTGATTTTCTTCTGGAAAGTAGTATCAGGCGCGATGTTGGCCCGAGCAGAGTACTGCAATGATTTTGGACTAGTCCGATTGTTCAAATGTCTTTCCAGTTTACGGAGTGAATCATCTGTTTTTGCGATTTTTGTCGCTATGGAGTGTTAAGCGACATATTTTCGTTTGATCCCTCGTTTTTCTGGATGTTTCTTGTCTAGCCAGTCTTACAAGTTAGCATATATATATAGTGGTCTGGGTTGGGATGGTGGAGGTGAATCCTCGGAAGCATCATTTAGTTTGTCCTCTGACATGTGTTCTTCGGTGTCAGAAAGTGGACAGTACGAAGGTGCGTTTGGGACTGTGTAACAGACATCCTCGTCACCAGGTATATTTGGTTCGAAGAACTTGATTGACCTCCGCAAAAACCTGTTATTGACAAATCAACAAATAAGATTGATTAGTCCTGATAATGAACATATGGTTTCTCGTTCAATTTGATTTATTTGCAAACGGGAGTTTTTCAACAAGTGCAATTTGAGGTTTAGGAAAAATAGCGACCGCAAAAAAAAAAAATTAAAAATTGAATGCAATGAGTTAAAAGGAATGAATAGAACATATCAGAACATGGTCAGGGTACATTCACGTGGTGTGCAGTAACTAGCCCCATGCAAAATTAATAGCGAATTACACTGACCTCTTCTATCGCCATCTTGAGTACAAACTGTACAGACATTTCCATGAGTTAAAAGGAATAATAGAACATATCAGGGGGTCCTACTTTTAATGCATTTTTTTTTGGTGGCTGCATCTTTCTATTTCTGATGTGCAGTGACGTCCACAGTACATGCATACCAATATTTTGCTGAAATATATAAAAAAAACAGAGATTAAGTGCTAATGATGAGCCAAGAAACGTATGAGTTAGCAATATCTAATTCCATCATTAGTTATTTTTCTCAGAGATAGAATAAATGGAAAAAAATTAAATGGGAAGTCTTTCCCAGGGAAAGGTGGAGAAATTTTTCGATTCCGTTCCCGCTCAAATAGTTGTTTGGTGATCTTTTTATACCAGGATAGTCTGTGGGTAGGATCGAAAAAGTGGCTTCTCTATTGGTTCTCCCCGAAGTGAGAGGACAAGTGAAGGGTTTTCGATCCGGTATAACGTGAAGCTTCTGTGTGTTCAAGTGTATTAAAATATGCTTTTTCGTTGTGTTGCGTATTATACTCAATCGAGGAAAGGGCCTCGGTTCTTATTTAGGCGCAACAGTTGGTGCTTTTTACTCTTCGTTTGGGCTTGTGTGCAAATTATGTACACTTGAGTGGTTTCACGCAGGGACGAGGCACTGTCTGGAAAATGTCATTGCTGAAAACAAAAGATAATGACAGGATGTATTTTAGCCTTGGGAAAAAGACAGGTCGCTGTTTATTATGCTCGTCGACATAAGATCACAGAAAAACGCCAAAATAAGCCTATTTATACTACATGAGAAATTTCTGTAATTTGATTGGCTATGAGCAGTGGTATTTCTGCTAAATTTAAAATACCTACACGTGAAAATTACAAACCTTTTGCAAGTAGTAGTATAAACAAATAATTGCATGATTTGTACGTGATATTTGGCATAAATGTTCCAAGTAGCTTTCAAGGGCAACGGATGGTTGAACCTGTGGCATCCAGTTTGATTTAGCATGGAACGGATGCGGTTCTTTGGTTTGACCGTGAAAAAAGTATGGAAGGCGCATTCGTCTTGCAAATTGTTCATAATCTTGCAAGAGTTGCTGCCTGATTTTCGTTTTGTCTGTCACGGGTGTTGGGATAAATTTTAGTGAGACCCTTTGATATCACACTGACTTGGTTGTCAGTACATACATACATACATACATACATACATACATACATACATATCCTTTATTTAAACAGGATATGGTTTAAAGCTCAAAGCTTGTGGGGTCGTGTAAAAATGATTACAAATGGATAAAACTGTATAAAAATAAGAATAGCATCACTTGCAAAATACAACTCCAATTAAAACTCTAAACATATGCAGTAAGATTTTCACCAAGAAATAAAATGAATTTACATTAGTAACCTCTAAGTAAATTGAGTATAGCTAAAAGCATTTCAAATCTTGGTAGTGCCTGGGCAGCGACTGGACCGACTGTGCACCAAAATCAAGTTCCTTAAAATAAGGGTCCTTCTTCACTTTGCGATAAAAAACAGTAAACTGGTCTGTAAAATGAATCCAGACAGCGTTCCAAAGAATAGCGCCTCTATAGCTAATTGAGTTTTTTAGAAACTGCGAGTTAAAACGCGGGACGATTGTTATTACTCCTTCTCAAGTTGTATGCAGTGCAGGGTTTATTTGTCAAGTATGAAAGAGCCGTAGGTGCTTCACCTATAAGCACGCTATGGACTAGTTTAATTAACCGAAGTTTATAATAGAGGGTTAAAGTATTCCAGTTCGAATGTCGGTAAACTCCCGCGGTAGGCATATCTCGGGGTAAGTTGTATATAATTCTGGCTGCCCTACGGTGAAGTACTTCCAGAGAATATAGAAGCTCTGCATTAGGGCAGCCGCCCCAAGCGACTAGTCCATATAGAACTGATGGTAATATTATCTTGAAGTACAAGTCCAATAGGGCGTTTCTGCTCAAGAACGAAGTCCTTTTCAGGAGGTTCAGTTTGTCCGCAAATAAAGGAACAACAAGATGGAGAAATTATCGTTCGCCAAGAACCACTCAATGAAACTGTTAAATAGACTTACGTCATTAAGAAAGAAAAGTATGATGTGTGACGCAACCATAACTGTTGATGGAAAAGATTTTCTCGTCCATCGCCTTGTGCTTTCAGCGTCGAGCTCGTATTTCCAAGTCATGTTTACAAGTGGAATGGCTGAAAGCTACCTTGATCGCGTAGAAATACACGGGCTACAGGCCCGAAAAGCCAAAGCTCGCGTGTGGCGAAAACGATCAGAGGGACTGACTGTAACTGCCAAAGGATCGAAAGATCCCTCAGGAGGAAAAAGACTGCATGTTTTAGTGGCTATAAGTTATCGAAAAGGTGTAATTCTCCGTGAACCTTATGATACAATGAACGGCAACTTTTTTGCTTCTTTTGTGAGAGAGCAATTTCCGAGGTGTTTTGTAAGGGCTGGGAGATCCAGAGGCCGACTATTCGTGATGGATAATGATCCATCGCAAGTGTCCAAAGCCGCAAAGTTGGCGTTAAAAGATATCAGTGCTGAACTACATCAAACTCCTGCTCGTAGCCCTGACTTAAATCCAATTGAGAATGTATTCCATATGGTGAGAAGGATGTTAGACTACGAGGCAATTCGTCTAGAAGTAGTGTATGAGTCCTTTGAAGAGATCAAGAGCAGAGTGATGCGCTGTTTTGATTCCGTATCTACTGAACTTATAGATCGTACAATAAGGAGCATGCCAAAGCGAATCGATCAAATCATTGCATCTCAAGGTGCAAGGATTAAGTATTAAGCGTAGAATAAAAGAGCATTATGAATGGCATCAATTAAAGGAAACTTGAAACCGTTTTAATGCACCGTTAGCGTGATCACTATCTCTGAGCATGCCGTGCTCCCTGGTAACGCAACACAGTTCTCCACTTGTACATCGCTTCTAGTTCTTGTTTAACAGGCTACACACAATTGTTATTCCCTTCATATGACAAGTGGCAATTAATGCTATTCGAAACACGGAATATATTCACAAAGTTGCTTTTAAGTTCTTGGTTTACAACAGTGCTCCATTCAAATGTCACTTTAAATGATTTACCAGTATCAACTCTTGAATAAACAAATGACGGAGCACTGTTCATTTTCTAACTTCGCCGTATAATGAAAGGAACATTTTATCAAGAATTAAATGAAGGGGCATTCTTGTAGATTATTTATAATGATCGAGAAATAAGAAATGTTTCTTCGAGGAGAAAGACAGTAAATTCCAACGGAGCACCGTGAAAGAATGGCACGCTGATGCGTTACTCACGCTACCTTGTAATTTATATGCCTGTCATGGATTTCACTTATTGTCAAGAATAAGTTTCGCAAAACATCTGGGGCAGGGATTTAAACGAAGTTGGTCTTTTTCTGGTATTTGTTTCCAAAAATGAAAGAAACGCCAGCGAACTGACATCATCTGAGAGTTAGCCTGATCTATCGAGCCA
The DNA here is from genome assembly GCA_949710005.1 of Ricordea florida. Classification (NCBI taxonomy): domain Eukaryota; kingdom Metazoa; phylum Cnidaria; class Anthozoa; order Corallimorpharia; family Ricordeidae; genus Ricordea; species Ricordea florida. Next base: position 9,770,555 of record OX453282.1, on the reverse strand, counting down.
CCCTTCACTAAGACCAAAGGAGCGTCTGCTGTTGCGAAGAATGGTGTGTCTTTGTTGAATTCGATGTCTTTGCTGCAAAAGTTCTTAGGTGCTGGAAGATGGACAATGTCACCTTTCAAAATCTGCAGCAAATCTGACCAAGGAATTATAGAAGGGCTCCACCGAAAGTCGTTCAACATAATAATCTCAGACTGTTCAGCTCCAACCCAGGCGAAAGTACCAGTCGCTGGGTTACAGAACGCTCTATAAATACATTTGAGAGGAGATAAAATGAAGGTTTTCCCAGTATTAGCAGGTCCGTGGATGTAAATGTTGCGGTATCTTGCTCGTCCTAGGTGAAGCGCTGAGTAAATAGCATTACAGAAGTATTTTAACAAAATACCATTTTTTTCAATTAGACTTTTAGCGCACTGTAACCATTGCTCCTTGCATTCACTAGCACAATCGCCTATGTAAGCTTCTTCTAGCAACTCCAAGCGACTTTTTTGACTCCTTGCAAGTTGGGCCTCGGCATCCGTGAATTCTTTCGCGAGCTGCAATGCATCATCCACTGCTTTGTGACCCCTATTGGCAATGAATTCCGACAGATTTGTTTTTCCAGCGCGATTTTGCTGAACAGCTAAGGCTACCAATTGTAATCGTGAGGTGATACCGCGCGATTGAATCAATTGAGTTACATCATATACAGACATCCGTCTTCGTGATGTCTTCTTACTTTTTGCTGCACCCTCTGCCCGTTAGCCCTTTCTCTTGCGTACACTTATATGGCTTTTTCAGTTCGCGGCTCACCGTTGTCGTTGAGATCCGGGTGGTTGTCTGAAAACAGCGGTTCGGTGTCTTCTTTCACAGTGTACCTGTAAGCACGGTAATAGGTGCTATGAACAGCACTAAAGTTAACCTGAATATGAAATTCCTTGTCCAGGAATGAACGAACATTTGCCCATCTCGTTTTTTTGTTTAGTTTTATAGCCATATGGTAATGATTCCCACGTTCTGTATCACAATCATTGTGAAGCTCAGCAGAGACAACCCAGTGCAATACTTTTGCTGTTGTTGTTTTATCAAACGCATGGACTATTGCTGTAGCAAAGGTTTCCCGAGAAGGAAAAGCAGTCAAATTGGCCCGACTGTAGGTTATTAAATAAACTTGCCTCTGCTGACAAATTCCTAGGCTCTCCATAGCCATACGGCTGCACTTTTCAACTGCCAACTCAGACCAACGGTTGACAGCTTTTTTTACGGTTATTTCGTTTTTCGTAGTGGACCACTCAGAAAACAGAGTTGTCTTCCGTGGATTATGATTGGTATATTTAAAACCATTCTGTTCATTCTTTATTCAGTCAGTAAGTTGTTGTAGTGGTTATGCTTGGCAGCAGCGTAACGGAAAATAATTTGGAAATTAGCGAAATTTCCAAATGACGTGTTATTTGTAAGGCACAAAAACACTATATTTGGAGCTTTTCAACAGTAAACATTTGAAAAAAGAAACTAATATTCGATAAGTAGAGAGTGCTTAAGCCGTCATAAAGCGTTAATTCTTTCTTAGAGCTTGTAGAAACATAACCCGAGAATTATCCTGTACGGTGAGTCACAGCTGAGCCTAGTATCTCGGACTGTAGTCTATATCTCGGACAATCCTGGCCAAAACGTTTGGGACACTTTTTCTTTATTCCGCAAACTGAGCATTCCAATGTATCCCCCTCCCCCCCCCCCCCCCCTGGACAATGTTGGTTTTCAGGAGTTACGGATGTGTCACAAATATTCTACAGTTAAAGGATTTCAACATTGATTGGGGGGGGGAGGGGGCAAAATCTTTCTAAGGCTGTATTTATAAGTGTAAATTGTTGGTTTCTAGCATCTTTCACGCAAAAAAGCGAGAACAACGGCAAGTGTCCCAAACTGTTTTGGCCAGGATTGTAGATTGGGTGTCCTTTATTTACAAAACTAATCCATTAAGTACAGCAACCCAAGCCAAAGCTCGCGTGTGGCGAAAACGATCAGAGGGACTGACTGTAACTGCCAAAGGATCGAAAGATCTTGCAGGAGGAAAAAGACTGCATGTTTTAGTGGCTATAAGTTATCGAAAAGGTGTAATTCTCCGTGAACCTTATGATACAATGAACGGCAACTTTTTTGCTTCTTTTGTGAGAGAGCAATTTCCGAGGTGTTTTGTAAGGGCTGGGAGATCCAGAGGCCGACTATTCGTGATGGATAATGATCCACACAGGAAAAAATTCTGAAATTCCAAATTTGGGTAAACATTGGTTATTTTTTGGTAAAACATTGGGAATTTAATGGAAAGTTAGCAAGTATACCAATTTTGGGAAAATAGATACACTTTCCAACATTGGTAAGTCATTTATACGAATCCAAGGTTGGAAATCTATTGTGAATTTCCAATGTTGGTAATTCTTAAAAGAGTTTCCAACATGGGAAAGAGCAATACCAAGGTTGGAGTTTTTCTAGATGTTCCAACTTGGGAAAGAGCATTACCAATGTTGGTTAATCTCAAAATTGTCCAACATTGTAAAGACCATTACCAAGGTTGGTTATTCTTAAAAATAATTGCCCAACATTGGAAAGTGCATTACCAAGGTTGGATTTTTTCTAGAGGTTCCAACTTGGGAAAGATTGTTACCAATGTTGGTTATTCTTAAAATTGTCCTACACTGTAATGAGCATAACCAAGGTTGGTTATTGCTTTACAGTGTCCAGCAGTGAAAGAACACAACCAACATATATGACCAAAGTTGCTTAAGAAAATGTCCAAGCAAGAATAATAAAGATCACTTTTTATTTTTACTTATAATATTGCCACTGTAAAAATGCTATAAAAACACATTTCCAATGTAATAATTAAATTATCACATAAAAGTGGTAAAACAATCCAACATGAACAGTAACTGACTGCTTTCTTATGCTGCCACACAAATGTGACAATGATCAGTGTGCAATGTTATATCACTTGCAAAACATTAAAGTATTAAAAAATGGGAACAACAACTGTCTCTTTATATTTACTTGCATGTCACCACAGTAATAAACTAATGTGATAATCAACAGTATCCACTAACACAGTATTTAGGTTTCAATGTCCACTATCGTTTCAGCAGTGTTACTCATCAGATGGTTCTGACACCATGGAGTCATCTGTTTCATTCACAGACTCAGTAGAATGTGAAGAGGAACAACTGAGATCAGGACTGCTGTTAGATGAAGAGCGTGAAGATGGCAGCTGAAGCTCTTTGATAATGATTATTTGTTTCCTTGTCAAATCTCTGAAGTTTACTGGTGACTGAATTCGAACATACACTTCCTTGACGAGGGAAATTGCAATTTTTTTCGCCAATTCATACTTTCCACAACCTCGTGATTTGATCTGCAGTATTTTGGCTGCTTCAGCAAGGTGTTTTTTAAGGCTGAGATTTCTAAAGGCAGGAACATGAAATACAACAGCACACAACAGCTGTGCACTATAATCAGACAATTCATCCACATTTTCACTAGGCTCAGAATTTTCATCAGTCTCTTTAGGTTTCTCTGTATCTGTTTCGGCTGCAAGCAAAAAAAGTAAGAATAAGGTTACTTACTGTGAAGAAGATAAATGCAATGTGCTAAAATTCAGACACTGTATCTAGATGTAATTCAAGCTTTAATAACATTTATACATGTGTACATGCAATGACTGCTACTTATTTGTGACTTCACAGAGGTACAGAACTAGGGGGGATTACTTGGTATGTTTGATATTGGCATAGTTTCAAAATTGCAATGTGTGTTGTTACTAGGTTTACAGTGCAAATGATTGGAATGCCATGATTTCAAACTACTTCATTTAATTAACAGTTCCAAGTTGTGTTTTCTTTAATTCGCAGCATATTTAAGCCAATATTTCGAATAGTTTGATTATAGCAAGGTATACTGAAGTCCAGGATGGCCTAATATTGTTTTGTTATATGTAACCAGTAAATTTAATTTGTAACAATGGCTGTGGGAGTTACCAAAGCTTTCATAATTTTTTTTTGCACTTGTCTGTATTAACAGCAAGAGTTGCATGACCTCATTTGTCATCATTAACTTACCGAGGGCTTCGCTCATTTCTGGTTCACTTGAAATTATGGCCCTTTTTGCTGGTCTTCTCGATTTCTATTTAAACAAAAGTCCAACAAAAATTGTCAATTATGTAACACTTTTAGTTCAAACAGAAGTATCATGGTAGTTATAAAGCTAGTACGTATGTGATAGGAATTTGTAAATGTGTGTAACAAAGAAATATACTTTTCAAGTACCTCAAAATCAAACCCATCATTTATTTTCCGATTCTTTTCGTTAATCCATTGAATAATGTGGCTTCGTATAGCCGCTGAAAAAAAAAAATCAGAAATATATAGGGCTTAATATAAGGAAAACTGGTCATTGGGCCATTGAACTGTTCTTGTAGATTGCTACATTTGCATTAATTCTCTCTGGATGAATGCTTAAATTCCAGTCTTGATAATGATATGAGCCATTACCATACTGGTTAAATTGCTATAAGCAAGTCTCGTACAACTAGAATCCATAATAACATTTATTCTTGTCAACAAAAAGCCCTATTATACTAGAGGGCACTGTCAAGTTGCAAACTTATTTATAACAAAATACCGCAAGGGTAGCAGCTTTTATCAAAGCTACATGTCGGTTAAGGGGTTACTCTTTAACATCTGACAATGGAATGAGGATTATTTTATCTAAATGTTCACTAGCATGGTGATGAGTCATGCACAGGTCTTGTTAAACAAAAAGAAAATTTCAGCTAAACTATCAAATGACAGCTATTTACGTATACTTGTCCTAACCTTGGCCAAATCCTATTTCTGGAAGTTCACAAGGGGCCTGGAGTGAAGAAACTAACTCTGACAATATCAAACTGTTATTACTGTTGGACCTAAAAAAAATCTTGGTATTTCCTTGCCATTTGTTCTGGCATTCCTTCCGAATAATCTTAAAAGAGAAAAAATAAATCCTAAAGAGAACAAGTACATAGAAAATTAATTAGAACTAGTTGGATGCATGTCTCACCAACTAAAAAAAAATCATCATTACTTACTTGCGTTGATACAGAGCTCTTTGTTCTGGAGTCCAGCTTTTCTTATCGTTTTTTGTTATTTTCACTTTCATGGTTGTGTCAGACACATTTGGCAAACTTTCCTTTTGTTGGTTTTCTTTTTTGTCTGAAACATAGCACAAACGACTTTTAATTTACATTTAGTATCTATGCTATATGTAAGTTAAAGCAGTTTTCTCCTGTATTGCAAGTTTTTTTATATTCAGTCCTGAGAACTTGGTTGATTTGTGAATTCCAAGTTAAGGCATAGGTGCTAGAAATGTTCAATGTGACTCCTCATGAGCTCACCTGTGTTGTTCTGGCTATGAGTGGGCATCACAATCTTATTTGACCAATATAAAGGGGGAGGGGGAGGGGAGAACAAGAACAGAAAAGTTACAGTCAGTGTAAAATTCCCAACTAGAGTCACTTAAAGAAAAACCCCACCCCACCTGACAAGGTTGGTGAATACCCCACCCTGGGAGTCAATAAATTGGCAATGAGCAACCAATTCCCAGGGTTACACTGTATGAGCAAGTTTGGAATGCTTGAGATGTTTGTTGATATAACCTTACTTTCTGTCTTCGTTGTAAAACATATAACACTGAAGGAAAGTTAAATAAAGAGATAACAAACATTTAAGGAAAGTAGAGTGGATAGTAATGTTTAAATAGAGAAATGTTTTGCAAGGATTTACTACAAGTGAATTATAGGTCACGTTACCTAACAGTTCCGGTATGCATCTCAAAATGGTCAGTTGTTTACCGACTGATGTTATGTTGATGTCCCTGAGGCATGCCCTATCAACCATGGTTAATGTTTTTCCAGATATCTCAGATTCTACACAAACAAAGCAATGTGTATAAATGGCTAAACAATGATATAAAGGATATTTCTCATCAAATTACAGAAACAAACAAAAGTAGAATGAAGAGCCCACCACAAACTCAACTCACCCTGCAAAAGTTTTGCTTCCTCTTTCATTTCAGGCTGAACACTCTCCAGCCACATGGCCACGTCACTGAGGCTCCATTTTTCCGCTTCATTTTCATTTAACTGTAACTCTGAATTATAACAAGAACCGGAGGGCTTAAAAATTTCAAGTTAATGGTCATTTTAGAGTCACGTCACAGACTGCAGCGTACAAATACGAAAGCTAATAAAATCACTCTGTGATAAAATTCCACTATGGCCATATGCATATTGCAGACAAAAAGGCCGAAGTTAGCATGAAAAGCAGATCAGACTTTTGTGGGAATTTCAGGGATTTCGAGGTCAAAGAACTTCTGTGAAATTAAAGTGTTTCGTTATGTATAAATGTAAACTCAAGTTTTAATTTTAGGTAATAAGTGATTTTGCTGATCAAAATTGAAGATTGTTGTCGCCATTCTGGCATACGTTAGTCGATTTACATCAAGTCGTTTGTACTGAAATTAATCAGTTTCGAGAAATAAAAAAACAGTGCCTTTGTAATTGGTAAAGAGCTCATTTCATCACGTCGCGATTTTATGTATATGACCAACTAGAAACTCGTATTAATAAAATTACCTGGGCTAGAAAGTTCTCCTCTTTCGGACGAACAACTTGCCATTTGGAAATAATTTTCTTAACTCTCTTTTCCCGCTCCTTTCACTCCTGGTTGACCTCTCGAACAGTTCAGTAGTATTTTGGCGCGGAAAATGGCGCGTGCAGTAATCTGCCATGCGCAGTCAGCGGCTCGTACCCGGCGCCCACGATCTGTTTGGTCAGTGCATGTATCGAAGAAGATGTTAAATGGCGAACGCGATGGATGGATCGACTTGATTTACAGTAATAAGATATGCAGCCGTCAGAAGAAGAGATTCTAACTAGCTGTTATTGTCAAATAACTCCAGAAGCAAGAGAGATCAGCAAACTTGGAAAACCTCATGTACACTGCCCATGCGACAAATGCAATGGAAGAGCAACTTGGCGTATGACCGCATGGAGACATTTGCAGAATTTACGAGATGAAGGGTCGTTAACGCGGCCTTCACCAGTAAAGAAACTACGAAAAACATTCGAAGAACCAGAGTGCTCAACTTTAGAACCTCTAGTAGAATACGAAGAACTGGATTTTGATCCTGAACAGGTTTTTTGTTTTGAAGACAGCTACACTGAGTTTGCACAAACCAGTGCGGATGTTTGTGCTGGAGCTGACCGTGAGCGCGAGGACCATGAAGATGACAGAACATCCACTGATCATGAGGGAAGTAGTGGTGATGATTCAATACTGCTTGACAGTGATGATGAAGGAGGGGTTGGCAGTGATGATGACGAGACAGAGAACGTAAAGAAATTCGTACAGGAAAGCATTCTTCGCTTGGTGGAAATGAAGCAGAAAATGGGATGTTCCATAAATCATTTTGAAGAGCTCCTAAAATGGGGTAAAGACTTGCATACAAGTGGAAACATCAATGCTGCAATTCACTGGCCAGAAAAGTGGGATGAGGTGCAATCATTGCTTAAGGAACTGGGCTTTTCTGAGCCAAAACATTTTTGGATTTGTTTTAGCAAAGACCATCCTTGTCATTATGGGCTGATGGAATCAAAAGATGAACTTTGTCCCCATTGCGGTCGTTCAGGGACAATCCCCTATTACTACTTAGGTTTGCCTGATAAAGTAAAAAAGCGGTGTTCTTGCCCTAAAATGTGTCAGAAAATGACTGCTCATTGGTCACAACATGGTCATTGGCTTCCTGATGAGATGAAAGATGGCTGGGGGTGGCCAATAAAGCATGAAATTTGGGATGGAACAAGGTTTGCTAATCTTGCATATTTTTGGGATCCAAATGCAGTGTGGACACTCCCTGTAAGGTGCGAATATCCTGGTTGCAATAATGTCATTTCTGCAACTGAAATTATCAATTCACCTGAAGGTGGTGGTGGACTGAAAAGGATTAAGTGTTCATCTTGTGGTACAGTATTTCACCATTCTCCAAAAGAAACACGGGGAGATCCTCGTAATATTGCTTATTGTGGTGAGTACCAATTTCCTGCAATGTACATGTAGTTTGTAGTTTTGCTGTAAAATGTAGCTAGACAGTCTGCCAGAATGTCCAGGCTCTGCTAAACACCATGGTTTCCTATAACATATAGCAAATGATAAGAAATTTTCCTTTCATTTCCTTCTATCATGATTCAAACTTTTTTTAAAGTTTCATGTATTAACATATACATATGATAGTCTTTTTTAAAAAGTGCTATACATTTTTAAGGTCCATAGATTATCAAATAATAAATTATACTCATACAAGTAGTGTCGCTGCTTCTATAGTAAACTATGGTAAAAATGATCTGAATGATTATGCAGTCTTCTACTGATTGACATTTCTGGTTCAACTTTTTCCTTGGCTTGAATTTGATTTTCCTTTGTTTTTGGATAATGTATGAAAATGAGTTTGAAACAAAGGAAAATACAATTTAAACCAAGGATAAAAATTAACCACAACATACATATAATTTTCAAATTTAACCTAGAAAGCTTAGCATTTCTGTTATTTGAATATGAAAATTTGTGCAGCGAAATTAATAATTTAACCTGTCAATGTGTTTTTAGGCCACTGGGATGGTTGGCAGCCATTCTCTAGTACCATTCGTGGATGTGGAGCCATAGAGGTCTCATTAGCCACCATGTCAAAAGTACACCGCTGTCACACTGACGAGATATACGTGGTTGGTTTTGTCCCAAGTTACCTTATTCCAAAGAAAAGGAGCCAGGCTTTGGACCCGTTTCTTGAACCACTGATCAAGGATTTAGAGGAAGGGTTTATCAATGGAATTCCTGTTAACTATGCAGCTACTGTTGCTGGCATTCCTCCAGGTCCAACTCATATACGTCATCTACTGCTTTGTTGGAAAGGCGATCACAATGGACAATGTGAAGCTGGAAAGTTTTATTAAGTGTGGTAAAAAGGGATGCAGACGGTGTAAATTACATGGGGTGTTTGTGCCAGCTTCCAATCACTACTATTACCCTGGTTTTAGATTGCAAGGCAGATTTCCATGGGAAAACAAGTCCATACTTGACAGTATTGAAATCTTAAAGGAAATAGAGGAAGAAGAGCGGATCACTGTTAAGCAGGAAAAATCCAAAAGCACTGGGTATACAGGACTGTCAATATTTCATAGACTGTATCCCCTTTATCAATTTATTTATGACAAAGACTTTGTGTATGACGAAATGCATGGGATTCCCTTGAACGTTGTCAAGCGACAGATTCAATGCTTACTAGAAAGTGGTGATGAAGACCTTAACTGGCAGGTAGTTGATGAGCGACTCCAAACGTTCCCATGGACTCATGAGCATAGGACAGGAAGGTTGCCTTCAGGTATCACAAAGCGATTTGGTTATTGGAAAGCAGAAGATTTCAACCACTTTGCATTTCCTGCCATGGAATCCTGCTTAGGTGGCATGCTGCAAAACAACACTGAAACTCGTGAAATTCTTTGTTGCCTTGCCCGCATTGTTGAGTTTCTTGGTAATCATGCAAGAAATGGCAGGAGTCAAGCTGATGCTTTCACATTTCATGAAATGTGCGTGAGATATGCTGTACTAGTAGAAGAGTCCTCGGGGGTTGAAAACTGTGTAATCACATTACACAATCTCCTGCATTTCAAGGGTGACATTGCTCGTTTCAGCTCATTAGATAATTACTCATGCTGGACAGAGGAACGGGCTGTTAGGCGCTACATTCTTGCGTCTAACAACCACAAAAACATTGAAATTACTTTTGCTTTAAGTGAGGCAAGGCGGGAATTTCTTAAACTGCGGGAACTAAATCAACATGAAGATGTTCTGAATCCTCCTGCAGTCTGCCAAGCTGACATTTCTAAGGTAATTAATTAACTACTAAAAAAACACATAATCTATCTGACCTTTTCTGTCACTGACAATTAAATTTAATGATAATCAGATGAATCAGGTGATTCAGTTTGGGATGCAGACCTTGTTGTGTTCAGTTCATATCACTTTCTTTTACATGTGTATTTGCTACAGGCCTCCACTTAATCAACAACTGCATACTTTAGAATGTGAATTGTTCACATTCCACCCGGTACATCTGTTGCTGTCTTAACAGTAATTTTCATCGAAACCTTCTGCTACATGCATGTTTGTTTTAATTGTACATACTTGGTAAAAACTTACATTTTATTTGTTGACAAATGTGGCTAAAAGAGTAAACAGTACATGCATGTACATGTATTGTTTAAGGCATTTTTTATTTCAGTTACTATTAACCCTCTATTTTATTGTTTAGGCTTCGGCACGTTCATTGCAATTCGCAAAGAAGCTCTTGGAGAACTCCAAGGAAACAGATTATTATGAGCGATTATCAGTGGGCATTCTTGTTGGGGGTCTGAAAACTTTGGAACTGTCAGATAGGGACTGCCAGACTATCAGCATTGCATGTTCTGTTCCAGATGACAGTGTTGCATGTATTGGCTGGTGTTCAAGAAGTTTGTGGAAACCAAAACACTCTTTTGAGGGCCTTCTGTACAGAGTTGGTGAACATGTGATCTTTGCTGATCCAGATGAAGGAGACACTGTTGCTATACTTGAGATCGGGAGTTTATTTTCTGTTAAAATTGATGATGTACCAGTTCTCTTTTGTAAAGGAAAGCGTTTTGAATATGATGGAGCAACGGACCTTGGCCTCAAGGTGGTAAGCCCAACAGATACCACAGTCCTGTTTAAAGCTTCTGTTCTCAGCAGAAAGGTGATGCTATGTGCAAGAAATGATGATGATGATGATGATGATGAACGTCAATGCTTTATCCTGGTGGACTACATGCGAAGGGTCTTTCCAGTCACTGAAGGGACAGTTGTGGTCCCCTACTATCCTGTTGTCAATGACATGATAAAAATCAAAGGAGATGATGGACAAGTTTGGAAAGCTCGTGTGCTGTCCTTCAACCTTACCCATTTGACAGTTAATGCCAAGTTCTTTATAGAAGATCATATAGAGGTAGGAGTTTCTTAGAGCATCCAAACAGCATTTACTGGAAAAAATAGAGCTGTGATTGCAGCTGTACCAATGTAGGGGCCACCTTGAAACACTAGTCCAATTTGCCTATAGAGACTTTGCACAAAGATCCACAATTACTTCCTTAACAAGACTAAAAAGAAACCAAACATTAAAATGTAATGGTACAGCACATCAAAACTATGGTTGTTTTCCTAAAAGAAAGTAGATTGAAGACAAAATTAATGCTTTAAAATGAACTTGCCTTGTGACAAAAACAATTGCAACTATTCAATAAGAAATAATCAGACTACTTGTGATGCATAGTTTAGATAGTTTTTATCCAACTGGTTACTGACCAGCTTCTCATTCATTTTTCCTGGAACTTTATACTAAAGAGGCAACATGCATCAGTTCCAGAGCCTTTAATACTTGTTCAGAATGGGTGATGGGACACACTGGCCAAACAAGATACATGTAATTATTTTGGCTCTTAATGATAGAATAACATATACTACATACTTTGGGTGATAGTTCTGCAGGGAACGAAAACAAAAATATCTTAATTCCCGCTTTACCACGCAGCCGGACTTGTTAAATATAAAATTCTCATGCAGTATGGAAGGAACCACCTGTTGATTTCCACTTACAGTTGCTGTAAGTTACACAATACTTTGATAAAAATTGTAACGGCCTTAAATTTTGTGACACCACAAAAAAACCCCTCATTTTCCACGTTACACTGTCAAATCAGCTATTCGAGCCTCTTTGACTATTGACTCATAGCAATGTAGAACTTATAGTCTACTTTACAATTAGATTATGAGCTCAAGATTTCTATGGGGTGATAGTTGATGAGGCTGAAGGTCAAATCAACTATTACCTCATAGAAATTCCCCCCTCCCCCCCCCCCCCCACAATCATGTTTTCTGTGTGTCTATAAATCTAGACCATAGGTACTGTAAACCAAAACCCTCATATAAACCACCCCCTCTAATGAGCAACACCCCTCATACAAACCACTCCCTTCAAAGAGCCACACCCCTCATATAAACCAACCCCTCTAATGAGCTACACCCCTTATATAAACCACCCCCTCTAATGAGCAACACCCCTCATATAAACCACCCCGTCTAATTAATGAGCCACACCTCTGATATAAATCACCCCCTCTAATAAGCCACACCCCATATAAACATCCCCCTCTAATGAGCCACATCCCTCATACAAACCACCCCCTTCAATGAGCCACACCCCTCATACAAACCACTCCCTTCAATGAGCCACACCCCTCATATAAACCACCCCCTTCAATGAGCCACACTCCTCATATAAACCACCCCCTCTAATGAGCTACACCCCTTATATAAACCACCCCCTCTAATGAGCAACACATCTCATATAAACCACCCCCTCTAATGAGCCACACTCCTCATACAAACCACCCCCTCTAATGAGCCACACCCCTTATATACACACCCCCTCTAATGAGCCACACCCCACATATAAACCACACCCCTTATATAAACCATCCCCTCTAATAAGCCACACCCCTCATATAAACCACCCTCTCTAATGAGCCACATCCCTGATATAGACCACCCCCTCTAATGAACTACACCTCTTATATAAACCACTCCCTCTAATGAGCCACACCCCTCATACAAACCACCCGCTTTAATGAGCCACCCCTCTCTAAAACGTAAAAAGAATATTTAAGTTACCTCCTACCCCGAAAAAAAGAAAAAAATATATCACAAAAATCCCCAGTGAAGTTTAGTACTGCGATTATTATTCATCTCTAAGCAGTTTAGTTATTTAGGAATATTTAAAATGAAATCACAGTTATGACTGAGGGTAGCAGTATTAAAGTGACTTAAACAGCCTGCCATCAGTATAAACCAGGTACTGCAGTACTGTACATGCTCAAATCATTGTAAGAAAAAATATAACAAAGGTTATCACACCATCTATCTAATCCCTCTAATGCTGCATTTAGTTAAATCAGTCAGTCACCCCTCTCTCGTTTAAGGGTCTCAAAGCTACCTTGAATAAATTAGCCATTCAGTTGGTCCAATAGAAGATTAATGGCAAGCGACCAATCACACCACGCCTAATAATTATTAAGCGTATTGCACTGAATGCTTCATCCATCAAACATCAAACTAAGTGCATGAGGGGCATTAGGGGCTCATGTGCAGTTTACATCAAAATCTTAATATTTGTAAAATAATCAATTTTAGGCCTGCAATCTTTGAATCATCAGAAAATTGTCATGTAGGTATCTCTTTTTTTTGTTATACTATATGCACTCTTTTCAACTTCATTTATGTTTGGTTGTTTTGTTATTGCAGGGATAGAGACAGAGGTAGGAGTTGCATCAAGCATCCAAACAGCATTTCCTGGAAAAAAGAGAGGTGTGATTGCAGCTGTACCAATGTAGGGACCACCTTGAAACACTGGTCCAATTTGAGCTGAAAACATTGGAATTTGCCTATAGAGTCTTTGCACAAAGATCCACAATTATTACTTCTTTAACAAGACTAACAAGAAACCGAGGATCAAAATGTAATGGTACAGCACATCAAAACTATGGTTGTTTTCCTAAAAGAAAGTAGATTGAAGACAAAATTAATGTTTTAAAATGAACTTGCCTTGTGACTGGCGTAACTTGAATGATGAGCCTACCTCTGGCTGACTACTAGGAGCTGCTGAGATTAAAACAATCGCAACTATTCAATAAAAAATACTCAGACTACACTCAATGAGTAGTTCAGATACTGTTTTTATCCATCTGGATACTGACAAGGTTCTCATTCATTTTTTCTGGAACTTTATACTGGAGATGCACCATCCATCAGTTCCAGAGCCTTTAATATTTGTTGAGAATGGGTGGGGGGACACTGGCCAAACAAGAAAATTATTTTAGCTATTATTTTTGAAACAACAGCTTTCAATTCAGTGACACAATAATAAATATTGCAAGTGTATATACTCAATGACTGGCTACACAAGCAGCAAGATAGAGCTGCCTTGCCCATCTTCAGGCAATTTTAACTGTAGCAGTTTCATAATTATTGTAACATACTTCCAGTGATAAAAATTTATGTAAGTGAGTTGTGGCAATAATACATGAAGAGGAACATGCAAGGTACATTTGTTGGAAAATTTTGAGGCAAATTGATTACTGGCATTCATTGATTACTTATTGATTATAAGATATAGTCATTTTAAGACTAAGCAACAGATTACCCATCGATTACCTATTGATCACACTCATCAATGTCATTAAGATTAGACATGTCTGGATATTCATAATAAAAATAATGATAATGAATTTGTATAGCACACATTTTCATATGGCTATGTTCAAAGGCACTTTAAATCAATTCTTTTATTAAATAATTTCATTGAATACAGTATTATTGATACCGGTACCTTGTATGCTCTGAAGACTAACATAGTGCAGTTCATGAACATGCCCCAGTACAATGGGATTGGTGACACCAACAGCGGATTCTGGTTGAATGATGACATCGTCATGGTTCTGCAGGCTGCTGATCACACGGACAGGTACCTGAAAATAATTGGCTGCGGCAAAAAGAATGACATGATCTCCCCAAGAGGCATCTTTTTCCATGTCAGTAAGGTAATCTGTCCATGCTGAATATCCATCAACAAAACTGAACAGATCTGTTCCATTTGCGTGGTTGAGAAAGGAGTAATATTTCTTTAAGAGAAAGTAATTTAACATTGGCACAGAAAATTCACATGAAATAAACAGTGTGGTCTATACATGTAGTAAGGTGATCACACAGTAATGTGACCACTATTAACTCAGTTCTTTAAGAGAAGGTAATTCAATGTTGGCACAGAAAATTCATATGAAATAAACAGAGTGGTCTGTACATGTAGTGAGGTGATCCCACAGTAATGCAATCACTATTAAGTAATGTGATCACTATTAACTCAGTTCTTTAAGGGCAGGTAGTTCAATGCTGGCACAGAAAATTCATATCAAATAAACAGAGTGGTCTATACATGTAGTAAGGTGATCACAGAGCAATGTGATCACTATTATCTCAGTTCTTCTTGGTTAAATCTTTGTTTCCTGGAATAGATTATTAAGTAATAGTCCGCGTAAGAACTAGGCAGGTCAAACGCAAAATCGATTAAAAAGTGTGAACTCTTAATTGTTAATATCAATTAAATCGACGAATCTGATTGGTGGACGGCCAAAAATCGCCGAAAAACAATGAAAAACCCGACATAAACAACATTTTTCTCCTTAGTTTTCCCCAGGTCCCTCCTGTCTACCTCACGGTCAAATATTAGCATTGTTCTATGCGCCAATCAAAAGTTAGAGCTATTGCACTAGCCTATTGTTCTTTTGCCTAGTTCTTACACGGACCATTCCTTAAACTGTTTTTGCAGACTGTTAAAAAAAAAACAAATCAGAAAATGACACTTGCGCTGTTACCATAAGGGAAGATTATACAATAATCAGGACATTGTGACACAACACCTGCTTGGGATTGTCTCGCAGAAATCCAACCAGCTTCCTTCTCACTTCATCATGACTAATGCTGATCCTCTTAGCAAGCCGCAGTTGTTCAGCCAATGCATAAAACATGCAGTTTCCTCCACCAGGGTTGTTTGAAATGCTAAATCCCTTCCTGCTGGAAATTTCCCTGAGTGCATCAAGAATATCAACATCCTTACAGGTCCAATCTTTGACATGGAGTTGTTTAAGGTCACTGAACATGTGCACTGCTGAAAGACAACACAAAAACCACTGAAATAAAAGAACATACTAAAAGCAAACAAGCAAAATGTATTGTGCAACGTTGCCATGAAGATAATTACCACTAATTATATACTAATAGTAAATAACAGTTTCTTTTCTTCTTTATTTTGCAGGACGAATGGCAGGACAATAGGGAAAGAGAAAAGGAGTACTTGAAGGAAATAGGATGTCAGGAAAGAATGAAAAAAAAGGGAACAAACACAAAAGTGACAAAAACTGAAGGGAAAGAGGGAGGGAGAATAAGAGGAAAGAAGGGATAAGGAATGCAACGAAGGAAAGAGAAAATAAGAGTGCAAGCTAGAGAAGGAGAAAAGAAGAGGAAAAAGGACGAAAGGAAATAATAGAGGAATGATTGTGTTATAAACTAAATGGTAAACAGCTCAGCGTGTATTATGGAGTGAAGTTGAGGAGAGAAATAATTTAATATCTTGGAATGAACAAGCAATAAAAGCATATTAAAGAATGAGGGCCAATTCATGCAGTGTGCAGGAATAAGTTGGTAGGTTTATATATACATACCAATAGTGATCTTCAGCCACTTTTCCGCAAGAGCCTGGCATTGTTTGACCCAATCAAACTGGTTTGCATACCTATCCTGCAAGGACTGTGTCTCCTGTAGTCGCGTTTTCCTGTCTTTTTCACGTAGTATTTTGATCTTCTCTTCCCAAACTTTAGAATCCTCAGAATCCACAACAAAGCTATTGCCAAATAAAAGCTCTTCTTTCAGTGCTTCTCCTAGACCTGAATTACCAGATGCAAGAACAGGCAAACCAGCAGACAAAGCTTGCAAGGCAGTCAGCCCGAATCCCTCTGTCCTTGATGGCATAATGGCTAGGTCAGCTTCACAGAACAGATCCAATAGCTTTTCCCTACTGTCTCTATTTCTGTTGTTAAGCCTGCGAAATGACCGCTGCCTTGAATTAATACCATGTTCAAGCAGACGACTTTTGACTTCTTCTTTTTGTCCATTAGAAACCCCAGCAACAATCAGGTGATAGGTTGTATCATGCAACTTGGCAAATGCCTGGGCAGCAATGTCATACCCTTTCAGCTCGAAATCATCTACACCACCAACACCAAATAACAATACTCTGAAGTTTTTTCCATCTTGATCAGCCTGCTTCACATGAGAAAATTCCCTGAAAATACCTGGAGTGAAGTCACAAACGTCAGACCGCATGGAGGCTCTGATTGCCTCAGCTAACTTTGGTCCCACTGCTACTAAATGGTCAGCTATTTTGCAGAGGCCAATTTCTGTGTTGTACATTTCTTCACCCTTGGGAATAGCATCTGTGTGGCTCTTATACATTGCATCCTCACTGGGGTTTGCATGCACAACTTGGACCCATTTGCAGTTATGAGAATCTCTAATAGACTCTGCTTGACGGCCAAGCTTAACACCATGACCGACAACAATGTCAATGCAGAGGTCCCGTGGCAGAAAAGCCAACCAGTCAATAGGCTTACGCCCAGGCCGTTCTTTTGCCTTAATGATAGTAATACCAAGATCTTTAGCTTCTCTTTTATCCTCCTCACTGCATTTTGGAACAAACATGGTGACTTGCACATTTTCTAGCTTTGCCAAGTACTTGGCTAATTCAGTGTTAAAGGTTGATAGATCATTAGTGGAAGATCCCCACTCACTGGCTAGAAGTGTGACTATTAGAATCCTGTCAGGAGATGATAAACTTGCCACATCTTGTTCCACGGCTTCCCGTGAAGTAGAGGCCATGGTGGAATATGATGCATCCTAGCAGTGCATAAGACAAACAAAAATAATATCAACATGTGCAGAGTTGTTAAAAAAGAGCTGTGATCAGCAATATTGTCACTACTTTCATGTTTGTGCAAGTTACATAATCACAGGATTTGACTAAATTTGTTTTGAGCACATTCTTTTCCTCCCCTTGCAGATTTTGGCTTTTGCTTTCACCAGAGATGTACTGGAACAACGCTTATAACATTACCAATAAATTAATTTGCTATTTAAAGCTCTTGACAGGAGACAACAAGTTGGTGTTATTTACTTATACTTTTCTCAGGCTTGAAATTTTCATAAAAAGTCTAATGAAAAACTATTATTTAAGTGGGAATGCCTTGCCATTTGGTATTAATGGTTCCTTAACTGTTAGCTTGGTTCAGATCATGGTGGTCGACCTTAACTTTTTAAATGGCTGGTCCTTGGACTAGTTGAACTGAAAATTTACTAGTCCTGAGTAAATCTGTGGTAGTCCTGTGGTAGTCGGAACATTGCGAGGAACGCATCGAAACAGCGTTTACAAGACGTATCTTTTGTTTTCACCTTGTATTATTTTTTAAACATTACAAACTACAAAGTAGTTACTAGTCCTGTGACTAGTGGTTCTAAGTTTCTACTAGTCCAGAAGCATTTTGCACTAGTCCAGGACTAGTGGACTACTGCTAAGGTCGAGCACTGGATCATATTTATCTGGAAGACACAGACTTGTGATAGAAAACAAGTTGTCTGATTTTCTCCCTATAACATCTGGGGTTCTGCAAGGGTCAGTTTAAAAGCCTTTACTGCTTTTGAAATTTATTAACATGCCTAAAGTAATTTCACAGGAAACATTTACTAACAGTTGTACGTGTTTAATTCTTGGGTGTGGTGATGGCTACAATTTGCAGGAAGGGTGGCGTGCATTAGATCTATCAATGACAGGGACTATGACCTTGAAGGAATTAAGTAAGACTGTGTTGTTGTTGAAAAGGGCCTTGGGATTTTAGCTACCCACAAATTGAAGCCAAAATGATCACATTGATTTTATCTCCTTGAAAGCTCAAAGAATGCTTAATCTCCTTTATTGCACATGCAAGGACATAAGTGATATCAGAACAATAAAATTACTTTATAATAGTATTGTGGGGATAGTTTCTCTAAAGAAACTGGTGCTGCGTCGGTGGAAATTGAAACACAAGAAATTGGGTAAATCAAACGAGTTGATTAAGTAAGGTACCACCGTAAGATAAAAGTGCAGGTGATGACGTTTCGAGCGTTAGCCCTATTACTTGGGTTTGGTCATGCCTTGAATATGCTAGTGTGTTATGGTCACCTCATACCAAAATAAACATCAACAGTTTAGAACATGTCCAGTGCAAAGCTACACAATTCAATTTTGCCAGGTATTATTCTGAGCGAGTGCAATTGGTAAATTAAATTTTTTACCTTTGCTGTATCATAGAGAAATTAAAGATTAAGCATTCTTCTTCCAGTGTTAAAAGAATAATTATGTATGAGTTAAATTTATCTTTGATTATGTATCGTTTTACTTTTGTAACAAATCACAAAGAAAATGTTGATAATTTAACACTTGATATCCCTATCAGTAGGACTGACACCTTTAACAATTCTTTTCTTGTATGGATCTGTCACCTGTGGAATGAATTACCTCTTAGTCTTAGGGAGTTGAACACAAGTTTACTGGATTACCTGTAATCTTCCACTGCATCTTACTCCATTGTTAGTCTATTTATGATAATTTTTATTGAAAAGTGTTTATGTCTCTTGTGAATTTCTTTTAAATAATATTACTTTTATAATTATGTTTTCACACTATATTTTACTTGATTAAATATTCCTCTATTTAAATATTATATATGTATTTAAATATTATATATATATATATATCATTTTCTCTTTTTATGATGCAATAATAGGTGGCTTATTTAAAGGAGTCTTGCATTCTGTTTTAAAAGACTGTCTCCCTTAACGCGTTCACTCCCAAGAGTGACTTTATAGGTTTTACTCTGTCTAACACCAGACGATTTTACTCGTCAAATGGAGACCCCATGGGAGTGAAAGGGTTAAGCTTACCTCTGGTTTATTGACCATTGTTGTAAATCTGAAACTCGATTAATAATAAATACAAGGTGTAACTAGTTGCTACTGTGCCTGTGTAATGCATGAAGGTTCTTTGACACAACTCTTCATTACATATCACAGCTGTCATATAGAGATTCATTCAGCCTTCTGGAGTAGCCTCTAGGCTCGCCTATTGAAAAGCCATTGGAAAACTAATTCAAGGTTACTGGCAGTGAAAAACTCTTTGAATCTAGAAATCTAAATACATATTGAAATGAATCACATCATTTGCATTGCAACTGCATTTGAAACTGTTTATAGTTTTATACTGTGATCCCTGGGTTTGCTTGCACTAATTAGCCCTTGGACAACTTGAACCTGAAGTTTACAGTGATTTGTGATACAAGTATCCATTTATTTTAAGTATCATAAATGCCTGAGATTTCAAGGCAATGAAAAACTGTTCAATACAGTACATACCACTCTTTGCCCAGACATTACAAAACTCACTAATGGTCAGTTTCTCATTTTTGTCAGTTGCTTTGACATCAGGACATACAGTTTGTATCCACTGGCTGCTAATTAGTACCTAAAATGAAAAAAAAAAAAAAAAAAAAAAAACTACATAAAAAATTATAATTATTTTGATCCTACCATGGCACAGGTTACAGTATTATACATGAACATTGGTATAACGTACAGAACACAGGCACACATGCTATCACATGTAGACGCAACTTCACCCAACAAAATGCTCTTGTCTTGACAAGCACTTGACAGGAGTATGCATATAATAAAACAATAATTGCTTTGGTATTGGCATGATAGTGAGAATGATCAAGGCTGCAGTTTGAGTCATCTGCTGAATTCAAAGGCTGAGGCCGATAACTCAAACAAATAGTTCTTCATCGTCAGCTTGTTTGATAAACCATTAGTTTTTCTGTGAGTTGCTAACTCTGTGCTCTGGCTCAGAATTGAAAGAACCAGGATATTATCACTTTTGATAACGTCCTCTAATTTGTTGCATTTCATGCAGGAGAAGGCAAATCTAGTTTTGCGTGAGTCTCTTGTGTAACACTGGCAACATCATTTGAGTTTGCTCTTTGTGTGTGGTCAATGCAAATTTAGCCACCTCTCCCCTTGATTATTTTTTAAAAGCCACAGCCTCGCTTTCACTGTATGAGCCTTGCTATCACTGTATGAACCTTGCTTTCACTGTATGGGCCTTGCTTTCACTGTATGAGCCTTGCTTTCACTGTATGAGCCTTGCTATCACTGTATGAACCTTGCTTTGCCTGTATGGGCCTTGCTTTCACTGTATGAGCCTTGCTTTCACTGTATGAGCCTTGCTTTCACTGTATGAGGCTTGCTTTCACTGTATGAGCCTTGCTTTCACTGTATGAGCCTTGCTATCACTGTATGAACCTTGCTTTGCCTGTATGGGCCTTGCTTTCACTGTATGAGCCTTGCTTTCACTGTATGAGCCTTGCTTTCACTGTATGAGCTTTGCTTTCACTGTATGAGCCTTGCTTTCACTGTATAAGCCTTGCTTTCACTGTATGAGCCTTCCTTTCACTGTATGGGCCTTGCTTTCACTGTACGAGTCCTGCTTTCATTGTATTTACTATTATTATTATTAGTGTCAACTTGTAAAGTGAAAGTATCTATACACATATTCACATGCGCTATATTTACAAGTATTGTACATGTTTACATCAGTTAGGATGGTTTATTACTTTGATGCCAATACTTGTGAGTAATGTGCCCAATTTTTTCCGTATAGAAATTGGCTTTCATTCAGTTGTTTGAGAAGAACGTTTTACTATGGAAAGCAGCAATTTCAAGGCTTTTCAGTGTCAGAGTACTCTGTAGAACAAGGGGTGTATTGATTTCCAGAGACAAAAATAACCATATCAATGTAACAACAGATTAAATTTTAACATCTACGGACATGTCAAAAACTGTGATCATTAAAGTCAGATTGCACACAATTAGGGAACATATGTGAAATTAAGGACTTGCCATGATTTCAGAAAAAACCAACGTTACATACCATATTTACCAGTGTATAAGTCGATCCTGTGTATAGGTCAACCTCCAAATTTTCAGGCCCAAAACAAGATTTTCTTATAATTGCAATAATAATGAACTTTACTTGAGTGTAAACTGCAACTTGCACTAATGTACTAATTGGGACACTGTAAAGCACAAATGAAATTAAATCAAATGTTGGTTCTTGTGGAGAGGGGAAAACTGGAGCACCCGGAGAAAAACTTCTCAGAGTAGAGAACCAAAAATCTCAGCCCACATCACTAGAAAACTTGAACTGTTTACAGACTTCACAAAAGTTGGTGAAATCTCTGTAGAATGTCTAGATTTCCTTTGTAAATTACGAACTCTGTAAATGCGCGCATTCACAGAGATTTTGTAAGTCCGTAAAAAGTCTATAAATTTAACACATTTTCTTCACTATGATTGCATGAAATGTGTATATAATCTTACTAAAATATCTGTAAATTTGTTTTAAAATTTACAGTGATTTTACGTCAAAAACAACAAATGTCTGTAAAATCTCTTTACTTTCTCTGTAAAAATTACAGGAGAAAAAATGTCTGTAAACCCGTAAGTATAAAATCTCCACGTTATCTCTGTAAAAAGTGAGCGAAAGAAAAGTGCATGAAATGTCTGTAAAATGTATACCAAAAGAACTCCACAAAATCGTTAGGTAAAGTACATGAAATGTTTGTAAAATGTAAATGTTTTATTGCACAAAATCTGAGCAAAATGTTAATGTTTTCTCTGTAAATAAAGCACGTAAAATGGGAAGCGTCAAAAATGGACAGTGTAAAATATTGATAAAATCTCTATAAAAAGTAAATAAAACTTTGCATAAAATGCTAGTAAAATGACCAAGGAGTTCATATATCAGTAAATGTATATAATTTTATTGCAAATATAACTCCATGTAAAAATAATGTGTATATTACATGTCCTTTCAATAGAATCTCAACTGTTGCTACAGCTGCCTCTTTAAGCGTCAAGTTACAGTTAAGTTTAGTAATAGCGAATAATAAACCTACTCCAATAATATGCTCATAGAAACTGATAGTATTAATTTTGATATATTATGTTATTTTGCAACTTTTAGAGCGATTATACATAACCTGTGAAACAGACAGATTACTACACACTGCAAAACTATAATTCCATTAAACTCTTCTGTTCACTACACTCATTTGGCACTTTTTGTTTGATACTGTTTCACAGGTTTAGTACAATCACTCTACATATGTGTGTACAGTGAGTCCTCAATTCTTTTTCATGTTTCCTCCTAAAAGTCAACTTAATTCTTCGAAAAAATCACGTACAAAATATAACTACAATTTATTACTTCCTAAGAAATGGATTACTCAGCAAGTACTAGGTTATCTTTGGAAACCACTTTGGTTTCATCCTTTCTCCTGACTTTACCCTTGCGAAAAAGTTCTTTACGTAGGAGTATCACTAATGATTCTATGCCATATGACTGTCCTTTAGGGACAGTCACACCCAATTGTGTAAGGGCCTTTTTAACATTCATGACAGTGACACCACTAAGCTTTTTCGCATTAAGGAAAAACAAGGCGGTTATTGACGCAAAGGTATGAGAAATCTGAAAGAGAAAAAAATGCATGCATGTCAGAATGTAATGTACATACGTGTATATCCATCAGTTAATTAGTGGACAATACATAGTATAAGTATCATTGTTGTATAGCTGGACTGTTGTCCTCTACAGAGCACAATTTACTGTTATTTTGAGGTTTTATGACAATAACAATAGATCTGTTTCCTGCCAAAACTGTTTGAGCTGGCAACATTGCATATTACACACAAGTGTAGACGACATGTTGAGATTGATATTATTTTAAATGCAAAGAAGATCTTTGCAGGTACATTGACTGATACTGGTGCAGCACTCTAATTGCATACACTGTAAATCGAAAAGATCTGTTTTAGACCCAAAAATGGGGCCGTTTCGGTGAGTAAAATACAGTACTATTTTTGGGGCTAATTTAGCTCTTTTGGAACGGGATCGTTTTGGCCCCAATGAGCAGGGTAGAAATAGCCCTGTAACAGGTGGTCGAAACGAATACACAGAAGGGCTGTTTTGGAAAAATGGGGGGTAGTTTTGTTTCTTTTAAAGGGTTGAAATGGTACGTTTGCATGGCCAAATTAGCCCTTCTTGAGCCGTTTCATGCTTTCAGAAAGAGAGGAAATTGGCCCCCATTTCGTGGCCAATTTAGCCCAATTTATATCCAAAACAAAAGTACTTTAAATGACTAAATTAGCATCATCACGTCTAAAACGACATTCTGCGTAAGGGCTGTTTTGGGCCATAAGTATTTAAAATAGCCCTATTACAAGGACTAAAATGGTTATTGGCATGCATAAAAATGGTTGTACAAAAATGGCAAGGTCATCATCAACTGAAGAATTTCAATTTAAAAACAAAAGCAAAAGATGAGTCACCCTACTACACTGTGCATAGTAAAAAAGTAATAGCACGAGGATAGAAGCTAGCACTGGAAGCTAAGTATACAGATAAAAAAGCCTTCAAAGAAAAGGGAATTTGTTACTGATGGCAGCTGAGTGGACAACAACAAAAAGTCTGTACAAAACAAGTTTGCTAAGCCTCATATGGTGGCTACAAGTAGACAGTTTGTTTACTACAGGATGTTACTCTATCCACTGAAAAAGTAATCTGATCAATAATATTAGCCTAGCTGTATACATGCATGTTCGCAAGTTTATGCTTGATTTACTGTCACTAGGTTTTGTATTCAAGCATGTTGTCATGATAGCTCTCATGGTTTAAGACAACATAGAAAAAATTGAAGTAATTAACTTAGACATGTTTTGCCTGTCAAAGCAATTACTTTTTATTTCAGCAACACAATGTAGAGTAGAATGAACATTACTACAATCATGTACATGTACATGCGCATTGTAAGTCTATTTTTGAGGCTTGCCAAGCAACTACAGTGTACATGTGTACACCACAGTGCATTTTGATGCTAATACATGTTGTATGTGTTTATACTGCAAATTAAGCTGCACTGTCTACTGTATTTCTTAGGCCCCCAAAAAACAATACATGCACATGGATGAGATAATATACATTATTAGTATAAATACTCGGGTGATTATACAAAACCGCGCGCTCTGATTGGTTCGCTATCTCGGATTATCAGCCGATAATCACCTCGACGAACAAAATGGCTGCCAGTCGTTCTCGCGCTTTTGATGAAATATAATTTTTTCGTGTTGTAAAATGCTTTTTTTTCTTTTTTTGAAACAATCACCTATGTATTTATACTAAAACAATTATTCGCCTCAGGCTCAGTGATTATCGGTGAATATTCACCGATAATCACTTCGCCTTCGGCGAATAATTGTTAATTATTCAACAAATTCGCGCAATGCCTATATATGGTCAGAAAATCATTGTTATCCGTACAGTCATAACAGATATCCTGCAATATACGTAGCTGGCCAAGATTTGAGTGAAATCTTGCAAAGTGCTGTACAACCAAAGTTTTTCTCACTGCAAAAAGCATTTTGTTGACAATTTGTTGAATAATAATTTGATGAATAATAATCCTGCTCAATCTTGCGGAATATTGTCTGATTTTAGCCAACTCGGCCTACGACCTCATCGGCTAAGTATCAGGTGATATTCCGCATAATTTCACAAGATAATTGTTAACTAGCTGCAGTGCAACAATTTGCACAGTGCAGTTACACGTTATGTGTTGAGGAATAAGGGCATTGCTGGTGTGCAGTTAATTTTTGGAAAAAGGCAAGCTAGCAAAAAAACAAAATGAGGTGCAATCATGAAGCCATATTGCTGTCGATGCCATGGCATGATTTTCAATGTTGGTTACCTAAGCATAGCTAATAAAGCCCATACATGTATACATCTACATACAGCGGATTCAGGTTGAGTGTTTAACGGTCTCAGTTGTCGCATTCGTTGTCACGGTTGAATTGATTGTGTTGCGAGGCAAAATGACAGACGTTGCTAGGCGGGAATGCCAACGTTCTGCCTGGGAAAACTACAACATGCTTTTTCCTGACAGAACATCATCATTCCTACCTCTAGAGCAACATCTGTCATTTTGCCTCGCAACGCAATCAATTCAACCGTAATAATGAACGCGACAACTGAGGCTGTTAAGCCTCAACCTGAATCCGCTGTAAATCACACAAAAAACAACACTAATCACCAAAAGGATCAGAATGAAATTATTGCAGCAAACTTTCCAATTGAAGTAAACTGGATTAAAAAAGTTTACAGGTAAAAATTCAGGGCTTCATCAGGATTTGAAACTGTGACTTCTGCCATTTACATTTGAACTATTTCATATACTTCACATCAGAATAAAAACTGTTGTCAAAAAGCTATTATTGAGAACCTGTAGTAGTAGTTATAAATCAATTTTGTGAACAATTTATTTATTTTAATAAACATTGTATAACAAAATTAGTTTTATTTTGTGCAAAATTGAACAGTTAGCTAAAGAAAAAGAAAAATAAAAAACCACCAGACAGAAAATGTTGCATGCAGATTGCTTTTAAGTGTAGGAAACAAAATATTGGTTTCTACTTACTGGGTACATTTGACCATCCAACTCTTTTATCTGAAAATAACAAGCAATTACATCATTTTGCATTCCATTACCAAGTATTTCAATGTACAAAATTAATTAATGAAAAAATACACGTAAAGTTAGACAGAGAGAGTACAGTAATCATCACAAAAACAGGTTTTTGTCTAAGGCTATTTGACTATGTCCAGTACATGCCATATTGAATGTATTCTTTTAATATTTAAACACATGTGCAAAGATGTTTTTTTTTTATATATTAAACACTTTGCTCTGTAAATTAACCTGCACTGCATATTGATCAGTTGACGCTGTAACAGTCATTTACAAAATACATGTACAGTTGTATATGTGGCTGTCACACAAAGCTACTGTGCAGTTCAGTGAGTTTTATCAATGCCTAAAAGGACAGGATACCTCAGCTTAAAGCCTCACTCCAACCTGGCATATACCTAAATCACACCATACATTTAAAGCACTACTGCACCAAAGGTAAAAAGCTAAGAATATATTTTTATGTACATGTATTAAGGGCACCTCATAGCTACTGTGCAGTGCGATGCAGTTCAGTGAGATTTATCAATGCCTAACAGGACAGGATACCTCAGCTTTAAAGCCTCACTACACAGCATATACCTAAATCACACCATACATTTTAAGCAGTACTGCGCAAAAGAGAAAGGGCTCAGAATATAATTATTATTGTACTGAACAGTATAACTTTCCTCGCATAAACCAAGCATGGCAACCTGGCATACTGTATACCTTCATCGCACCATAAAGAAGCACTGCACCAGCCAAAATATATAAATTTATGCTAAATATTATTAACGATTACCTGTATACAACTGTACATGTATATAATTGCAATGTCATAGCAGATAAACCAGACATAAACATGTGGATCATAAGATGTGCATTTCCCTAATGATAATACTACTGTACAATAAGCTAGCCCTGAGAATTTATTATTTACACAGGGCACATGATCAGTAAAACTTTTTTTCCGTAGAAGTAACCAGGTACTGCCTGGTTCAAATTTATACATGTACATACAGTTCCTTGCCAGTACGAAAGGCAAGTAGTTACGAGCAGAAAATATTGTTACAGTGAAACGAAATATATTAAGCTAAATTAAGGATTTAATTTAAGCCAAGCATTGATAAACGTTTTTCAAAACTAGCATGTTGCAAAATCTTCCTGCAGAGAAGTTTGAAGCGTCAAAGATATTTCATTTTCATTTCATTTTTTATTTGCCATATCAATACAATCATTTTACAATTTAAGGTTGGAATGAGATTAGAAAAAAAGTAAATGGCGAGGAGACCTGAAAGAAACCCCGAGGCTTAGAATGAGTCAGGTCTCCTCAACTTAGGATAAACTGGTGTTGATAATACAATTACAATATGGGCTTATGATCGATCGCTAACTTTTACCACGAACTCGCACACACACATACACACCGCACACACACATGTTAAATTAATTAATCTAATAATCTACTTAGTTGCCATACTGAAGCTAATACGTACTGAGAAGGAATTCTTTAAGCTTTCTTTTAAAAGAAGCAGAGGAGGACGAAGCAGTTATGGTAGAATTTAGCGAATTATAAAACTTTCGACCTTGGAAGTAAATTGAGAATTGTCTGGTGTTCGTTCTGCATAGTGGCAAACGAAATAAGTGGGCATTCCTAGTATTATAATTATGGATTTAACTATTTATTAGAAAGAGGTTATTGAATTTGGAAGGGAGTGTAGAGTATTATCTCTCAGCAGATTTACAGCTTTATTCACATGTTCTTTGTTACAAAACTGACTTCAAACCTAAATGCGAGTGGGTGCTTCAATATTTCTGGGCGGTACTGTACTGTAAAGACATTGTTATGTGGCATGCTTTTGTCCTGATGTGGTGTGGTTTTGTCATAATGTGGTGTGATTTTATAATTACTGATCCTCATCCAAACCCGTTGCTTTGTGTCTGCATTATATTACCAAATGCAGAGATAAAAATAATGCAATCTAAGTGTGCGAAAAAAACAGGGGCAGCCTTTTTTGGTGGCAGGAAAATTATCAGGGATAACCTTACACGTGCTAAATCAACACACAGTATTATTAATCCTAAAAAAAGCTGCATTGTTAGAAACGATGCAGCATGCATATAATTATCCACTGGTGAAGCACTTCTTCCATATTTTTTACTGACTAGAAACAACCAAAAACACCACAATGAGTATTTTTATAACAAAGAAGATTTGTAACTCACAGATTCTGTCACTTATAACAGATTTCAATTTTGGTTTCAGCAGTGATAATAACAATATTTTGGCAGCTTCCCTCCTTAACAGTAAATGTAGACTGTGTAACAAACAATTCTTCCTCAGAACTCCTTTCCCAACAGCTTTGTGCCATAGTCCCAAACGACAATGGGTTGAATTTCAGAAACAACTATGTTTGTCAAGCAATATGCAAATTGACATCTACCATTGACAAGAAAACAGCCAATAACTTGTTTCTGGTTGCATTGTTTACACGTACATGTCATGTTATTCTCAAGAAAACAACTGCTTATGTAACTGTTACCATGAATAAAAACATCCATTGAACATTACAAATTGTTTGATTTATTGCCTTCCACAAAAATACAAAAGGACAGCAAGTAACATTTGGTGATCTAATTGTAGACAGAAAACAACGGGTTTGAATGACGACCAGTAATTATAATAGACAATTAGTTCCGCTCGCAGCATTATTGCATATAAGGCAGGCAGCCCTAAGGGACTATTTTACAAGGGAGGGGGGGGTGGTGGGATTTGAGGGGGGACCATCCCAAAATAAACTGCTTTTGACAGCGGGCATCCCAAAAAATTAGGGAAAATGGGGATCATGTGAAATATGTGTTTCCATCGTGATTTGTTGACATCTTGTTGTGATGCGGTGTGTGTGTGCTTCTTTACATGGTGATATGGTTCTTTCATATGTGACTTGGTCTTGTCATTATGACACGCACTTTGTCGGATGTAATAACGACTCTCTCGCCGTAATTTACAGACTCAACCTGTTCTAAGTAACCACCTGCTAACTCAGTTTTAAAAGTAGGTCTAGTTCCTTATCGAAAAAAATTATGGCTTTGAATTATGGCAAATGAGCCTCTGGCCCCTGTCATTAGAAAGCTATGGGCCATTTATAAAGTTTGTGCCATTATAGGGTAATTAAGTGGGCCAGGAAAAATTTCAACAAAGGTTAAATAATTCTTTATTACTTGTATTTTTTGGGAGGCATGTTAACTTTAAACAATTGAGGCTAATATAAGATGCAAATATATTCAAAGCACGCGAAACCACTGAAAGCACTTGGAACTCCGAGCAAGAGCCCCGTTTGCAAGTGGAGTACGAGTTGAAGATCGGGTACAAAAATGAAGCAAACCCGAATCAAAGAGCGAAGGCGTCGTGGTTTTTCGCTTGTTTATTCGTCATTAAACTGAACATTTTACAAATTAAAATCCTTTTCACAAAATGGTGTATCTTTTACTAGCTGGTTCACGGCTTGGGCGTATCACACACCTGATAAGTTCTTTTTTAATGCGCCATTTCGTAGCTTTATGCGCCATAGGCGCACGGCCGTCGTAATCCCTGACTAAAATTCCGCTCTGTCTAATCCTATTCGAATATTACAGTTAAAAGAACGAGGCATATTACAATGGACTCTATTGTTATTCATCAGTATGTTAATGAAGTGGCGGGGTATTCTAAAGTTTAGCCCTCTTAACTATATGGGGTGCACTCCATAAACTACGATTACTTCGAGTTATTGAAGCTAATTGCAGAATGCCCATTCACTTAATAGCAGCAGCATCACTGCCTGACAAAATGGCCTTTTGTTGTCTCTCTCAAACGAAGCGTTTCGACATGTTTACTTCGGCATGTTATCAACGTGACAAAACTTCCACTTTTGGGTCCAATTTGTAAGAGTTGCAAATTACAACAATGAGAGTAAATATACTAAAGTTACTTACATTGGTAAAGAGGTAATTCTGCTGTCTTCCCTGCGCGACTACGCATTAATGATCCCTACTTCCGCCATTCCATCATGATCACTTCTGCATAACTTCATAAACTGCGCGACAAAGTTCCTGAAAGTTGAGAGGAAACGCATTACCTTGCTTTTTAACGAATGAAACGGAAAAACAGCAAAATGATTCATCTTTGCAGGGATAAAAAACAACATCAAACGATACCTATCGCGTTTCACCCCATCGAAGTCACACCCGTCAAAACCCCCCACGAACTTGCTCCACTGGCAAGAGATGCTGGGAAGTCATACTTTCTTCCTATGTTGGGAGCCGTAAGGGCTTCTTTGAAAAACAAAGGGCAATCTTTACTGTTTGTTAATTCATTTATCTTATTATTTATCTATCTGTTAATTCATATATTTAATCAATTTTTGTAAAAGGTGCTAAGTGCTTGATTGTATCTACGGCTTGTATTAGCACACCCGACCCTCTCCATAAAGCCCCCCATGAATCAATAATGCGAGTGGGTATCCGCTGAACTCAATAACCGTTGATTCACAAACAATGCAAAATGGCCGCAGAAGTTTTACGAAGGACAACTCAAAGATTGTTAACAACAAGTTGTCGAACTTGGATGTCCACGTAAGTTTATCCACTCATAGAAACCTTTGATACCGCCAAATTCGCCCCATCTTTTCCTTCGTGTTACTACCGTTGGTAACTCAAAGATATATGACTTAGTTTTTTAGGAGGTACGTGGTTGAGTGATGGACTAAGCGAGCGACTGGATTACTAGAGGGATGAGTGGTGGACTAAGTGACTGACTAGTTTACTAGTGGGTTGTGTGATGGACTAAGTGTCTGACTGGTTTACTAGTGGGTTGAGTGATGGACTATGTGACTGACTGGTTTACTAGTGGGTTGAGTGATGGACTAAGTTACTGACTTGTTTACTGGTGGGTTGTGTGATGGACTAAGCGACTGACTGGTTTACTAGTGGGTTGAGTGATGTACTAAGTGACTGACTGGTTTACTAGTGGGTTGAGTGATGGACTAAGTGTCTGACTGGTTTACTAGTGGGTTGAGTGATGGACTATGTGACTGACTGGTTTACTAGTGGGTTGAGTGATGGACTAAGTGACTGACTGGTTTAGTAGTGGGTTGTGATGGACTAAGCGACTGACTGGTTTACTAGGGGGTTGAGTGATGTACTAAGTGACTGACTGGTTTACTAGTGGGTTGAGTGATGGACTAAGTGACTGACTGGTTTACTAGTGGGTTGAGTGATGGACTAAGCGACTGACTGGTTTACTAGTGGGTTGAGTGATGGACTAAGTGACTGACTGGTTTACTAGTGGGTTGAGTGATGGACTAAGTGACTGACTGGTTTACTAGTGGGTTGAGTGATGGACTAAGCGACTGACTGGTTTACTAGTGGGTTGAGTGATGGACTAAGTGACTGACTGGTTTACTAGTGGGTTGAGTGATGGACTAAGTGACTGACTGGTTTACTAGTGGGTTGAGTGATGGACTAAGTGACTGACTGGTTTAGTAGTGGGTTGAGTGATGAACTAAGTGACTGACTGGTTTACTAGTGGGTTGAGTGATGGACTAAGTGACTGACTGGTTTACTAGTGGGGTGAGTGATGGACTATGTGACTGACTGGTTTAGTAGTGGGTTGTGTGATGGACTAAGTGACTGACTGGTTTACTAGTGGGTTAAGTGATGCACTAAGTGACTCACTGGGTTACTAGTGGGTTGAGTGATGGACTAAGTGACTCACTGGTTCACTAGTGGGTTGAGTGATGGACTAAGTGACTGACTGGTTTACTAGTGGGTTGAGTGATGGACTAAGTGACTGACTGGCTTACTAGTGGGTTGTGTGATGGACTAAGTGACTGACTGGTTTACTAGTGGGTTGAGTGATGGACTAAGTGACTGACTGGTTTACTAATGGGTTGTGTGATGGACTAAGTGACTGACTTGTTTACTGGTGGGTTGAGTGATGGACTAAGTGACTGACTGGCTTACTAGTGGGTTGTGTGATGGACTAAGTGACTGACTGGTTTACTAGTGGGTTGAGAGATGGACTAAGTGACTGACTGGTTTACTAGTGGGTTGAGTGGTGGACTAAGTGACTGACTGGTTTACTAGTGGGTTGTGTGATGGACTAAGTGACTGACTGGTTTACTAGTGGGTTGAGTGATGGACTAAGTGACTGACTGGCTTACTAGTGGGTTGTGTGATGAACTAAGTGACTGACTGGTTTACTAGTATGTTGTGTGATGGACTAAGTGACTGACTTGTTTACTAGTATGTTGTGTGATGGATTAGGTGACTGACTTGTTTACTAGTGGCTCAGTGCACGCTGTTGGTGAGCAATTGAAATGTGACAACTTTAAACGCATCGCACGCAAAAAGTACCGCATTTTAAGTAACCGAATTCGCCACAAAGTACGACAGTAACTTGGACTTTTGTTTGGATTAAGAATTTTGAACCTTAAGGAGTTAGTTTTAAAAATACAACAATAAAGATGCGCTAAAATGCATGTTTTTTTAGTGTCACACGTAACATTTTATCTCAAACCGAAACCACGATACGGATTTCATAAGTTTTATTTTTGTTTGATTCAGAATACAATCATGCAGGCATAAGTTCATGCAATGCAGTTTAATTTTAAGTGTGAGTCGCCACAACAACTATTTTCCTTACAGATGTAGAAGGCTGGCCAACAATATGAGGACGAAATGCCCAAGAATATTCTTTTACGGCAGTTCCCTGACTTAAACCAGAGCAAGTTAGTGTAATATAAGTCGTACCTCGAAACGAAAACTGCAGATTGACTGTTCATGAAATGTCCTTTGAATCGCTGCTTCTTACATTCACATCTGTAATGAACAATTTTCGGAGTTTTTCTGCGCTGAGGACAGCAATGTCCAATAAATCTCGTCAAAGAACTTTAGTTTCCACTGATATACCGTTTATCGTGTAGAATTCAGCCTAATATGGAATAATGAATCGTGTATCGTATCGTGTATGGCGCATGGATCAATCGTGCATCGTGTATCCTGTGTATCATCGTGTATCATGTGCCAGGTATAGTCAAAAGATCTTTTCTTCAAATATTGAACGCGTAAAAAAGTGTATGGCCATCTTATTTGTATATACTTAGACAAGATGTTTCCACAATGTTTTGAAAGCGCACTTTAATATCGGTTCCACTTCATGAATACCATCATTTTAACTACTCTCTTTATACAAGGTTGCTTTTTATACGACTACAATTCCTATATTTGCACTTTTACTGTAACATCGGCATTCAACGGGCACATACCTTTGTGTGGTAGACCATACTATTACAACAGCTGTTCTCGAGGTAAAAAGCTTCAGTCAATTTTGTAATAAACTTGTCCTATCCGCCGAAGCGTTAATTAGCGCAGCAACACGATATGTCGGTACAAAAATTATTACTGCATCCACGCCGCTGTAGGCATGATATCGTACATTCTAGAACCGCGTTATACATCTGCAAGCCCACGAAGCTTGACTATTAAAGCAACCCCGACGACGCCTGACCATCTTTCACACAAAATCCTATAAACAGCACTTGACTGACCATCACCCAACGCAATCAATGAAATCAAAATAATGAAGCTGATATTGAAACACAGCGCTGTGCGACCACATATGTTTTACCTGTTTTTGCATCCAACTTGGATACTCGTTGACGTTGTTTAAAGCGGAGATTAGCTATAGTCTGAGCGATTTTTTCCTCGATCGGCAAGAGAATAATGAAGGCGCGATAGAAATGGCGCGAAAACTGATTTCCCACTGCCATTAAGTTATCTGTTGCGTTTTTCCTGGTCTCGTGCGACGCTAATTTCTCAAAGTCTAGCATATTAAGGACTTTATGAAAAAATTAAGACTGTGACTTAAATAAAATTACGAAGAAAACTGGTGTAGTAAAGCGTGGTCACGCAATGTTTCACGCAATGTTTTATTAACGTGATTCATTTCATTTCATTTCATCAGAGTCGAAACCGTGAGTGGCGGCAGAGAGTTTTGTCGTTTGCAGTCATCTCCTTAGGGGCCTGATTTTTATATAACGTATTGTAAATAATCTTCGTAGAAGCCATTTCGTGTCTGTTAAGCCGCGCGCTTGAGTGAGCAGTTTTGAAAGAAATCATTTGTATTCTGTTAGTCCTTTGCAAGGTCGTCTTTCTGAGGTTGAGTAGCGAGAGTCCCAAATAAATATGGAAATTAAATTCCAGGGAATTTAATCCTTTTATTGATAATTTCCTTGACACCCCGTGTTCTAAGATATCGACAGATGATTTTCTCAAGACGAGGTCTCCAATTTTTTTTTTTTTTTTTTGCCACAAGAAGACCACAGTACAGAATACAAATCCTCTTCTCTGCTTTGCTTGCTTTAGTGCTAATGCATAGTGGAGCCCGTTTTAAGTTCTTCGTAGAACAAGAGGAAGCTTTTATAGAACTAAGACCAAACAGTTCTGTTTTTTTTTTCGGACAAAATAATGTACCATTTATGACATGACAGTTTAGGACGCCTCTGACTGATAACGAAATACATCACAGTCGGTGGGCGAACGCTGCGTGACATACACAAAATGGCTGCGAGGGAGACAACGAAGTAAAATAAGGACTTCGCATTATGAAACTGAAAACTGGTCGGGGAGTGAGAAATCTAGCAGAATCCAAAACAGACCGCAACGGCTATTCACTGGCACAGCTATTTTACTACATGATGCCCAAAAGAAACATTGTTCCTACTAGAAATACGACTCCCGCAAAAACCTCGCGAAGCTAGTTTTTGAAGATGTCACCATGCTTTTATATTTTATTCTCTAGTTTTTTTTATATTTTATTTTTTATATCAGGGTAATCCCCATTATTTTATTTCTTATTCTGTTTTTGGTACACAATTAGTGACACCTGGTGCAAATTACACGATCAGTATACCGCTCAACAAAGTGCTTATAAAAATTGAATTGACCTTCATTTAGCTCTTTCACTGCCACTGAGATTGCACCAGAGGGAATAGAAGTAAAATTATTTATTATCTTGACAGGGAATACAGAGTTGATGAAGTATCACAATAATATTCACTTAACACAAATTGAAAATGACTGTGAATCTTTTGCAGCTGAAATCTTGAAGAGTTGATATGAATGCTTGTGTTTACCACAGTGTAAAAACCTGTGTTTTTTTTCTTTAGTTTTATTTTCTTAGTCTCTACTGCCTTGTCTTCTTTGTCTTCTAGGTTATAATTGTATGAGATTCATTGTAAGAAGAATCTTCTGATTATATATTTTATTGTCCACTGCAGTCATTATTTCATTCCCGGGTAACCACAATTGAGAGCATTATGAATAGTGCATGTTTTAATTTGTGTACTCTTTTCAGTTGCAATGGTACCCCAAGTGGTAGATAGAAAAATTCCTCTTCCCTCAAAAGAGATGCCATATCAACAGAAGTGTGAGATACAATGTCATTACATAAAAAAATTGGGGGTGAATCAATTGGATTCTACAAAAACTTTGAATAAAGGTTTGGTAATAGTGAGTGCTGACTGTATAGTATAAGGTTGTGCTATTTCTAGGTCATATCATAAAAACAATACATGTAAGAAAGAGTTATTGAAATCTTAATATGTTCCAAAAGATTGCTTCACTATGTACTCCTGTAAAAAAATAATGTGAAATCAACATCAATCAGTCAAAAGTATATACCACATGAAAGTTTAATTGTGCTGTTACAGAAACAGGCAAAATATCCATACCCAACCACAGAAGATTATGTTATTTTGACTATATGAAAATTTCTATTATAAAAGCTGCAGAAGAAAGATTTAATATAAGGATGGTATTTCATCGAAAAATTCATGGCAGCCAGAGATATTGAACTGTAACCAATGACATATAGTAACGAGAAGAACTATCATTATATTATTATCATTATTATTATCATTACTATTATTATTACTGGTATTGATATTTTTGTTATTGTTATATTTTTTATGTTAAACATAATATATTTTTATGGGGTGGGATGCATGTCCTAATCTTGGTAAAGGTATTGTTACTCTACTACTACAAGCAATACAAAAGTCTTCTTAATAGGCTTTCCATCAGAGGTGGTAGTAATCAAAACAGCTCCAAACAATACCATTTCTTCTTAAAGGTTTAGAATCTAGTGCAGTCATTTGAGTATAAAGTTTGGGTGGAAAATCATTATTGAAAGCATAGGGCATTTAGGAAACTTGAAACACTTGTTACTACATACAGCACAATTGCAATGAATATATGAGAAAGATCATAAACATTTTGGCATTACAAAATTTATTTTCTTCTTTATAAAGTTTTTCCAATGTAAAAGGATAAATTATTGCATGTTGTGGTTGTTATGAAATATTGATACTTAACATCATAAAAATAAAGCAAACACCATAAAGTAACAAAGTTAATATGTTATGTCTAACTTTGCAAATTAAGGCTTGAATTAACATTTCATTTGTGGAAAAAGGGCAGGGGTTCTAGATAGCAATATTATCAGGGGGGGGGGGGGTCATTGAACTCTATGGTAAAACTGAACCATTGTGAAAAGGGTATGAAACTTGTTGTCTCTACGCAATATTATTGAAACCTTTCAATCAGAGAATACATACACATATATATAGCAAAGAGAAATGCTACTCAGAATTCAGTAATCACATTTGCTTTATTTTGAAATGATCGCATTGATCACTGATAATATTGCAGAACCAGTACTTTATAGTGACACAGGGTATATATTCTGTTGAAAATGTTTAACAGAACTGCTAGATAAAGAAAATTTACAATGTTTTCACTGTTGCAATGATATCAGATCACATCGTTATAAATGATTGCTATAACAACTGCAACTCTCTGTGTTTGGATTACTTCAAAATGGAAACGCTATCGTTTTATTATAAAAAATACCTATTTACATTCTCTTGTAATCTGTTGGTCGCCTTCCGATTCCGTTTTTACACTAACAGAATTATTTTCCAGAGACATCTCCAATCGTTGAAGTCGTTCTTACTCAGTGTCCCTTCTAAGTCGTTTTGCTAAATGTAGTACGCCAATATATTTCGTTATGTAATCGTTCACTCATGTCCTGTATTTCTATCAATAACACATTCAAATTCAAAACTAACTTGATTGAATTCCTGGTCCTTTTCCCTGCTGTTTCATTTTTCCTTTTTCTGGAGCGAGCAGTTGTTGTCTTGGCTGCGATGTCTGTTATTCTCCCTGCTGTCGTTTCTCTGTCCCTGCTTTGAGTCGTGCTTTTCGTGTGTTGATTTTCACGGTATTCGAACTTAATCGGCGACGATCTCGTGCTGCTCTTTCTTGAATATCTCGGATATCTTCTTGCTGGGATGTACTTCCAGGACGAGTGAAATCGGTTTCCACAAAATTTACATTACTTTCAAAAAAGCATCACCGAATTCCCAATGGCGGAAACTCAACAGTTCTCAAGTGCGCTGCTATTGCCAGGTAACCACGCCTGCGAACGGACACCTTTAAAATATAGATATATATATAAATATATATATATATATACATATATAAAAACTCTCGGCTCGATTTACTCGGGCTTGCGAGCCACGTGGTCTGACCGGAACCGACACGATTAGTAACCTCGCTACGCTCGGCCTTCGGCCTCGCTTCGCGAGGAACAAGACGAGACGATTCCACAGGAAGGGCTGTGTCCTGGTGTACCGGTTAACGAAAATTGCGTGACATAAGTCAACTTTGAGTTAGCGTGACAGCTTGGCAACTTAATAAGTAGTAATTAATTGAAATCAGTAATAAAATGACAACTTACAATAAAATACCTAAATTGGTTCACTGTTTAGGGCTAGTTGGGTCATTTGGGCTAGTAGGGCCATTTGGATCATTTGGGCCAGTTAGGCCATTTGGGTCAGTTAGGCCATTTGGGTCATTTGGGCCAGTTAGGCCATTTGGGTCATTTGGACCAGTTAGGCCATTTGGGTCATTTGGTTCAGTTAGGCCATTTGGGCCAGTTAGGCCATTTGGGTCATTTGGGCCAGTTAGGCCATTTGGGTCATTTGGGCCAGTTAGGCCATTTGGGTCATTTGGGCCAGTTAGGCCATTTGGGTCATTTGGGTCAGTTAGGCCATTTGGGTCATTTGGGCCAGTTAGGCCATTTGGGTCAGTTAGGCCATTTGGGCCATTTGGGCCAGTTAGGCCACTTGGGTCAGTTAGGCCATTTGGGTTTAAAATAGTTGTGACAGGCCTACACGACTCCCGCTGTTCGCAAGTGTAGTTTCTTAGCCTTTAGAGTTTGGATCTCACGAGTATATCTTTGAGCGATTTTCCTCTTTTGTGCGATATGATGGGTGGCTCTTTGTATATTTCACTGAGTAAAGGTTGATCCTGTATTAGATGCCATTTGCTCAATAAGATTTTCTTTAAATTAGGCACCGCTGGGTGGTATTGTGTGACAAAAGGAAGTATTCTATTGTGCGTTCTTTTATTTTGTTGAAGCGCCGACTTTCTCTCTTCGAATTTCACTTCTGAGAGGACTTTATTTACCAGATTATCTGGGTAACCTCTCGCGTAAAGGCGTGATTTGAATGCTAAAATATTCTCGTCAAAAGTATTTTTTGAAGAGTTAGTTCGAAGTAGCCTAAGTGCTTCGCCTTTGATGAAGCCTTTACTGACCCCTGGTAGGTGGCAGGAAGTGAAATGTGTGTACTGAAATGTTTCTGTCGGCTTGTAGTGAGTTCGCACGTCAAGGATAGATCTTTGTCTAAATCTGTCGCCTTTGTAGACGCAAGTATCCAAGAAAGTGGTTTCTTTGTCTGATATTTCAGCCGTGAATCTAATGGTTGGGTGATGTCTGTTAGTAATACCTTATTTATGGCCAAGGTGAAATTTAATATCACCTGATGGAATGCTCGAATGATGCAGGTTTCGCTCCCAACCGAGTTCGCACCCACCAAGTTCGAACCTTACACTTACCGCGTTCGCACCCAATAAGACCGAGTTCGCTCCCAACTGTACCGAGTTCGCACCCAACTTTTCGAGTTGGCACCTTAGTATCAGAAGGCACTAGTAGCGTAATTTGAAGTTAGAGTGTTTGTTGACTGGTCGCCATTTTGAATTTTTGTAAGATGTGAGAGATCTGGGGCGACCGGAAACAACAGCCCTTGAGGACTAGTGCGGGACTAAATGGTTCAAAATAACGGGGATTTCGAAATTACAGAGTCCGAATAAGCGGTTTCTAACTTAAAATCTAAATAAAATACACTACACAACTGAACACATTCCGTTGGTCATGACTTTCATAGATTGGGTGGCTCCTAAAGGAGCCGTTTTTGTGTTAGAGCGAGCCCAAAGGCTACAAGGTCGTGCGAAGCTGGGTCTTCAGTCGTCTCGTGGTCCGTAAATTTCTGAACAAGCTCTCAGCAGCTGCTTGACTCTTCTCTCCATTTTCGTACTGGTCCCTATTGTTTTCATTGAGGGATAATTTTTCACAAGTTCTTTTCTTAAGCAACTTCTTTGTTAATCAAGGTTTCCTGTTCAAAGCGTGCATTCGCAAGTTCACAAACAAGTGAATAAAGTTAATCGAGATTTCTTGTTCAAAGCGCGCGTTCACAAGTTCACGTCTAACAAGTATGAATAAAGTTAATCGAGGTTTCTTGTTCAATTAAAGCATTCGTTCGCAAGTTCACTTACAAGTATGAATAAAGTTAATCGAGGTTTCTTGTTCAATTAAAGCATTCGTTCGCAAGTTCACTTACAAGTATGAATAAAGTTAATCGAGGTTTCTTGTTCACTTAAAGCATTCGTTCGCAAGTTCATTCCTAAGTATGAATAAAGTTAATCGAGGTTTCTTGTTCACTTAAAGCGTGCGTTCACAAGTTCACTGACAAGTATGAATAAGGTTTCATGACATCTAGTCTGTGGCTGACCAATAACTTCACATGATCGGTTGGGCTTCTGTTGTAGTGGAATCGTGACAAACTAAGTAACAAGCATTCATTAATATCTTGTGATATTTTTAAAAGAAGTTATATAGTACGTGGGAGCGAACACAATCTAAGTGGGAGCGAACTCGGTACAGTTGGGAGCGAACTCGATCTTACTGGGTGCGAACGCGGTAAGTGTAAGGTGCGAACTCGGTGGGTGCGAACTCGGTTGGGAGCGAAACCTCCTGCTACCGAATGCTCTCTAGTAGTCTGGGATCGTGACCAGCGATTTCGTGTCCTTGAGTGCATCGATACACGCGGCCATTTACACAGTACATTTGGCGTGGCATATCTCGCTCACTCTTTCCATCTTTCCACTTACAAGGAGTAAGTATGCTACTCAGATGGCCGTGCTCATAATGGGGGCATGTGAACCCATCCTTGAAACAATGCTGCTGCTGCTGGAATGGATCCCAAATGATGACTCTGGGAAGCACATAGTCACCAATGTTTGGAGGACTAAGAAAGTCTGGGTTCAAATGTTGCCCTGGCTCAATAATGGCAGGTCCATCTACCTTTTCTCCCTGAAGTAAACGATCTTCGTATATTTTCACGTTGTGCTGAACATAGTTCAGCAATTCTTGAGTGATCTTCATCGGGAATGAGTCACGCCGCCATCTTTGATTTTCAAAACGAGCTCTTAGGGAGGATTGGGCCCAAGTGCCGTTTCTCGTTCCAAGGCCTTCTCGGAAGCAAGCAACCAGATCCAGGCTTAGATCCAGACCAACTGGCCCAAATGGCCCAAATGACCTAACTGGCCCAAATGGCCTAACTGGCCCAAATGGCCTAACTGGTCCAAGTGCCCTAACTGACCCAAATGACCCAAATGGCCTAACTGGCCCAAATGACCCAAATGGCCTAACTGACCCAAGTGGCCTAACTGGCCCAAATGACCCAAATGATCCAAATGGCCCAACTAGCCCTAAACAGTGAACCAATTTAGGCATTTTATTGTCAGTTGTCATTTTAGCGGAGCTCCACAGCGGCTCGAAGAGCCGCAGAGCGGAGCCTCATAACTACCGTGCGAGGATAGAAATTGAGAAAACCATGCGTTTGAGTTTTCATGGTCATTGTGACTAGCGGCATGGCTCGCGGGCGCGTGCGCCTAGCGACGACGACGACGAACGACGTTGCCCCAACATGGCGGCCATAGTCATCCGGGATATTTAGAAGGTCTTAAACCGAAAGGAGGCTTTGTTTTTCGCGCGCTTTTCGCGGCTTGCCGCGGCTACACAACCTACAGCCAGCAGTCTACAGCAGTCTACAATGTTTTGCTGAAGAAACGGATTTTATTCCATAGGTACTGAGATTTACTCCTTATAAATCTGTGTGAGAAAAATAGTCTGTAAAAAACTAGAAGCAATTTGATTGGTTGGACCATTTTCTTCACTAGTGAAAAAATGTGGTCCGACCAATTCACTGTTCATAGAGGTGGGATCAGTTTTGGCGCCATCAACTCGGCAAAAAGTGAGCAATAACGGCTTCTTCCTCAGCTTCGTCTTTGAGAAATTCTAGGTTTGCAGATACAGCTTCAGTCGAGGACTTCATACAAGATCAAGAAAATAAAAATACGAATAACAAATCCGAACAGCCCGTCGCTTCACTGAAAGAATTCTTGACGTTGAAAGGCGAATCAAGGTCCGTAGAAGAAATTCCTTCAAACGAGCTCAATTCAGTTCATGAGTGAATTTGTCCGGTAGCAGTGGGAAAGAAGGAAAACAAAGATTATGAGCCAAGTTCGCTGCGTTCTCTCTTTCGCAACGGTTATTTGAATAAAAAAGCTACGGATTCAGCATCTCAAAAGAAGTGGTGTTTGAAAAAGCAAGAGCCGCATTAAACTGATCAAAACAAAAAGGTAATTTTACATTGTATTTCCCGTACACAAGACATTCCTGAGTCATTCATGAGTCGTTTTAAAACGTTTTTAACTGTCTTTGGTTCTTATACTTCTAGCGACATTTCCAACAGTGTTTAAAGTAGAATTTTCCAGTTCGTGCAATGTTTGTATCATTTTCGAGAAGTAAATTTTGAACGCATTTTTAACTTGACTGTCATGTTTATTCGGTATGCTCCAAAATAAAGCCTGCTAAGTGCGTTTTGCACCTTGTTGTGGTATCTTGATTTTTCTAGCCCAGCGAGCCCAGCGTGATTCATGATCAGTTAGTAGTATTTTGTAAGGAGTAAATCTCAGTACCTAAAAAATAAGCAAATTACTTCATGGTTAGTTCGCCCGTACCATTTTTCTTCACTCGTTGTGAAGAAAAGTAAACTCACTCGTTCGCTGCGCTCACTCGTTCGTTTTCTATTCTTCACAACTCGTGAAGAAAAATCGTCCGCCCTCACTATAAACCATGAAGTAATCTCTATATTCATAGCGGTTTTGGAGGAAAAATTTTCTTCCTACAAGTTTTCAAGCGTTTTTGGAGGGACATAAGCATAAGGCTGAGTGTCTATTTTTCCTTTGTTAAAGAGCTGCCTAGCTGCTTTTGGTGTTATAATTTTGCTGACCAGGTAATGG
This sequence comes from Ricordea florida, assembly GCA_949710005.1. NCBI lineage: Eukaryota > Metazoa > Cnidaria > Anthozoa > Corallimorpharia > Ricordeidae > Ricordea > Ricordea florida. The sequence goes on along the minus strand of OX453282.1, from coordinate 9,727,642 downwards.
TTCTTCCGTTGAGTCGCGAGCTAGATGTTTTTTTTTGACGATTTATTTGAGCTATCGAATCTTCTTTAAGTAGTTGCGTACATCAGGCGTATTTAATAACTTTAGTGACAACATTTTCAATGTGTGAGGGTCTGTGTGAGGAGCTCCGCTTTTAGGCTGGCCTAAATCTATTTAATATTACTTACTTCAATTAACTATTACCAGGAGTCCATGACCCTAGCCTCCCACGCAAACGTTGTTAGGGGTTTGTCATGCGTTCCTACCCCACGAACGTCTGCTTCAAACAGTAGCCACTTCCGTTCAGGCGAACTGGCCAATCACTGGCCGTTTGCCATTTTTTGTAAAACGCGACTTTGACCTCAAATTCAAAGGGTCCTGTTGACAGGTTTACTAGGATACTTGATGGTTACATCTGCTGAGGTAAATGTAGCGGTGTTGCTGCTTTTAAAAGATGCGTTATCCCTAGCAACAGGAGTCGATGTTTAAAAAAGAGACTGGGGTGGAGGAGAAGCGAAGAAACATTTTCGCGTGACTCTTCAGCGATGAAAGCTAATCCATGAGCAGGGTCTGCTGGAGCAAAATAAGAAGTACAAGTGGTAGGACTTGGGAACTTTAGCGACTTCGCAGCACTGTTTCCGACGCTTGGAGCAAATTCGAAGTACAAGTGGTAGGACCTGGGAACTTTAACGACTTCGCAGCACTGGTTCCAACGCTTGGAGCTAATTCTGGAAGCGAGATAACAGATGAGCGCGGGTCCATTTGAGCTTCGAGGCATGTCGTTTCCTTTCGTAACCGTTTAGGTTTTACTCCCTTTCCAAAGCGGATTAAATGTCTGTAACAGTTTGCTGTGCAAATGAATATTTCACTCGACGCAAAAACAGTCACGTCCACATCGATCGCGGGTTTCAGGCCTTGAATGTCCACAGAATTTTTGCCAAAAATACGAACTCTTTCTTTATTCAGTGTGCATCCAGAAAGGAAACAAATTAATTTGCTTTCAACGATCTTTTTGGGGGTTTCATCCACACATGCCATACAATGGGGACATGGAATATCATGAATGTTAAGAGATGCATGAATTGAAACTGAATAATTTATTTACTGAAATACACCGATTGCAAATATGGCGACGACCGCACCAAAGTGAGGCTGTTCAGTAGTAACCGTTGCTAAGGGCTGAGCGGTTCTGTTAGAACCTTTCAAGTGTATCTTGCAGCGAGTACTTAGCTCAGAATACATCCAGAGAAAATACGTTTTGGGAAAAATTAGGCCCCAGATATTCTAAATACACAGCTGAACTGCTTCGAAGGTCAGTGCTTTTATTATAGCCTGAGGGTTTGCTTTTGCATTGTTATGTAAATGTGTCGCGGCGATAAACGGGATCGTGGCGAAGTACTTCATTGAAATTCCTCGTTGATCTCCACTGTATGTTTTCTTTTCCTGAAACCTGAAAATGTTCAGACTAGTGAAGAGCATGGAAAGGCCCGTAGAGAAGATGCATGTGGGGGAACTCAGGCAACTTCTGCGAACGAATAATGTCAGCCTCAAAGGGTTAAAAGTCAAGGCACAGCTCGTTGCAAAGTAAGGGCCTCGTGTTTCTGAAATAAAATTTTACGCATCTTTGCCGTTCGTTTCATTTTATTCTCGACTTTCCGATTGCAAATTGAACATGTGGCGTCGTTTGTTTATGTCCTTTTCTAGAGTTAAGGAGGTCTTAGAAAAGAAATCCTTGCCAACGGACGATCGTCAAACTGCAAACAATGTTGTAAATGACGATCGAGCGGAAACCGTTTATCGTGATCAAATCAAAAAAACCGACGTGGATCTTCTTAGGGAGAACGAAGAGAAGTTCCGATTCTGTCCCACGGAGGATAATATGAGCAAATGTCTGGAAGACCTTCCCCCGTTCACTTATAATAACATAGTGAGATATGTTCAAACCTCGGGAAAGAACATTCAAAGTTCCCCAGACTACATGGTCATGAAACCGTTTGAACGTGGTGTCAGTTTCTTTATCGAAGGATATCTGCACAACGTTTTGGCTAAGCATCACCAAGAAAGCAAGACTTTCTATTTTAGAGCCCGTTGCTACCGAAGTCTTCGAAAAAGTGAAGCCCCGCATAAAATAAGATTAGCCATTGGAACTGAGCACCCTCACGATGTCCTAGCAGCATCTTGTAGCTGTGTAGCTGGGTCTCTAGGGTTCTGCAACCATGCCATAGGCCTGATGTACCTTGTTTCCCACTATTATATTACAAAAACTAAATTGCTTCCTCATGATTTGGTTTGCACCTCCCTTCCCCAACAGTGGCACAAGCCCAGGGGGAGAAATATTTCCTCAGAGCCATTAATGGATATGATTTTTAAGAAGCCTAAATTAGATATGCCAGGTGGGGATAGTATTTTACATCAAACGTCACCTGGTATTACCTGTTCATTGTATCCTGCGCTCAAGGCAGTCCCCAGCAGCACCGAAATTCAAAATTTTAAGGCCCATTTGCAACAGGTAAACAAAAGGTTTGGTATCAGTTTGTACATGACTGCTGGAGATCGAAAGGTACCTACTAAGGTTGGGCCAGCACCCTTGGGAGGCTATTTAAGCTATCAGCTTGCACCCACTGAAGGGAACTTTAAAGTGGTATGTAATATTGACCTGTCCAAGCAACGTAACATTATTGAAATACCAAGAACAATTTTTCCTCCTTTCCCAATATCTTTAGTTTTCCCCCTTTTTACAATAACTCAGTGCCCCATTGAACATCGTCAATTTTATGACTCCCTAAGACTTAGTGAAAATGCTACTTCCACACTTGAGGCCGAGACACAATCACAGCGTAGCAGTAGCAGATGGTGGTCTGAAAGGAGACTCAGACTTACAGCTTCTACATTTGGAGACATCCTGAGTCGGAAATCTGTAAGCTGTGCTTTTCTCAAGGGCCTAGTTGGAGACCAGAATACCTCCATTAACCTAAGAAATTTACCAGAGCCCTTAAAGCATGGCATTGAACATGAAGGTAAAGCCCTTGAACAGTACCACAATTACCTGAAACACAGTGGCCACCCTGTGAAGACCTTTCCATCAGGCTTTGTTGTAAACCCTGCATACCCATTCCTTGGCTGCTCACCAGACAGTAAGGTCATTGATGAGACAGAGGACAACCCTTACGGGATTGTTGAAATTAAATGCCCTTTCAAACACAGGAATGTCACCCCAGAGACAGCCTGTTCTGGTGACAGTCATTTTCATCTGGAAATGAAAGATGACTTCCCAGCACTTAAGACAAGCCACAAGTACTACTACCAAGTTCAGGGGCAGATGGGAATAACCGGGACAAAGTGGTGTGATTTTGTCACCTATACATTTAAGGGGATGGTGATTCAACGTATTTATTTTGATGCTGATTTTTTTGCTAATATGTTGTTGAAATTAGAGCAGTTTTTCTTTAAACATTATGCTAAATATTTAAAAGCACAAGAAGTGCCAGCTGGCGCATGTGCTGTAACAACATGTACAGTAACTTCTGCAACAGCAAGTAACATCATAGCATCATGACATGTTTTATTTTTATAGAGTATGTCAAACATATTGTATCATAATAGTATTATTTACATTGAACTGACTCAGGAGAAAAAATTGAGCTAAGAAATAATGGGGTTTTGCATGTTTGTTAACATAGCACAAACAGTCCACATTTGATTCAGACTGCCAGCCAAAGAAAGTGGAATTACTTGATTAAAAATCTGGAAGTTCTTTACTTTGTTTATAGCTCTTTCTACATGTATTCTCTCTGAAGCAATTTCCTGGGTTGCAATGACTTCTGAAGGGGTCTGTTGACTTCTTGATCCAAGAAAGGGTGGGATATTCAGGCCAACACCAATAGGCTCAAGAAGGTCAGAAATGGTGAACCCTTTGTCAGCCATCACCACATCACCATGGGAAAAGGGCATGTTTAGTAGACCTGATCTTACTGTTAGCTCCCTGTCAGATATACTACCAGCATACAGTTGGGAAATAAAAGTTATATGACCGCTGGGGGCAATACCAATCAGTCCTTTGAATGTCGTGTGGCTCTTATAGGTAGAGAAAGTTTCACTATGCAATACCAGAGAGGAAGGGGTTTGACATTTAATTTCTGTACCGTCAATAATAACCCTTGTGTTAGGGTATTTATCCCGAAATGACTGGGGCATTTCTTTGTTTATAGCCTCCCTGTCTGGCCAAATATTTAGGTACCCAAATTTTAGATACATAAAATTGATCCACGAAATACAAATCCTATTAACTGTAGAAACATGCACCCGGAATCTATGTGCCAAATCAAGTTCAAATAACCCAAGTCTCATTCTGACCAGGACCATGAAAAACTCATCCATACTACCAAGTTTCCTACGTCTTCCAGGCTTGTTTCCCCGGGTTCCATCAAGATCGCTTGAAAGCGTCGAAAACTCCAAGTCGTCGTTTAAACTAGTTACGTAAACAATATTTTCACCATTTTCACCTGGGGTTAAAAATTGGTAGCAAGCTAGGAGAGTTTGATAATTTGGGAAACCGGTATAGAAATTGACGTCTGAGTCCGAGTCTTTAAATTTTGTTATGCCAAACTGGCCATCGAGGAGTTCATCGACGGTTTCCAGAAGACGTTTATTCTCTACTTGAAGAGTAGTTTTCTCTTGTTCTAGCCTCGCAATGTGCTCGCGTAAGTCGCTGAGTTGATTTGCATTTGTAATATCTATATCGATTTCTCTAGACCTTTCACTACTGCAGGAAGGCTTGTGAGCATTGGGAGGGTTGAATAGCCTCTTACGAGGCGATTTCCGTTTAGGGGATGCTGCCGACCACGGAAAAATCGAGGGAACCACATCATCTTTAAGATAACGGCGACCTGCTAAACTCACGCGAAAATCGGTGAGCTTGAAATGCAACGAGCAGATCTTAGTTCGTTCCGTAATTTGAAATGCTGAGGATACATCTCGTCGAATTTTCACAAGCCAAGTCTGAAAAAGTGGTTTTATCGAGAAATGTTAGAAGAAGGGTATAACACTGTAAGATAATCACAACCGAGGGAATTAAGCTATTAAAAAGATGTACCTTTAGTCTAACAGGATCTTTTATTGGAAGGTTGTGAAAGGTAACCTTTCTCCCATCCGCCCCGACGCGATAGCCGCTCTTGCAACACAAAGGCACGCAACAGTTATCGGGCATATTTCACCAGTAAACACACCAGAACTAAAATTCTAAACATGTGAGAGAACCATTAACAAAAATGAGACTGTTAAGTCACTTTTAATACAATGAAATTCAAATCACAATAAATATTCCGGCTACGGTTTCGGCAAACAGTGCACGAAACTACTTTCTCATATCAGCTTGGCAAAACATCAATAAAAGCATACATACCAAACTGAAGCCACTTTCGAAGTAGAGAATCGTGTTATTTTCGTCGTATTTCACGTATTTATACTCCTTTCCGATAAATACAAAAGAAAGCGGCTTAAAAGCTGTGTACTCGAACACGCACTGGCGTACAAAAACAGAAAATGCTTCGCCTTAGCAACGGTTACTACTGAACAGCCTCACTTTGGTGCGCTCGCCGCCATATTTGCAATCGGTGTATGGTTTCGCGGAAATTACCCTACGGGTGACAACTTCTTTTCTCACAGAAGTTGCAATTGGCTAGTGATGATACAATAGGTGAAGGCTGATTGGTTGTCTCAAAACAAAGGCGAACGGAAGTGGCTACTGTTTGAAGCAGACGTTCGTGGGGTAGGAACGCGTGACGAACCCCTAAGAACGTTTGCGTGGGAGGCTACCATGACCCATGACGTGGTCATGGGCTCCTGCTATTACTTATTAAGTTACCAAGCTATCACGCTACCTCACGGTTGACTTATGTCACGCAATTTTCGTTAACCGGTACACCAGGACACAGCCTAGACTAGGATGGCGAAAATCGGGGCCGCGGTATTGTCAGATTGTGCGGGAGGCAAACCGGATAAAGAGACTTGCATTCGCCACAAAGTGCGCCGAGGACAACGAACAATTTGAGAACGTTGTGTTCACAGATGAAAGCAGTATCTGGCTGAGCCGCCATAGCAAGCTATGCTTCAGAAAAGTGGGTCAGCCAGGGAAAATGAAGCCCACCGCCAAGCACCCGTTCAAAGTACACGTATGGGCCGGGATATCTACTAAAGGGTCCACCCCAGTTCTGTTATTCAGCGGGATCATGGACAGATATTTCTATGTGGAAGAAATCCTCCGAAACACGCTCCTACCTTTCCTCAATGCCACGTTCCCGGACAACAACTACCGGTTTCAACAGGATAATGATCCTAAGCACACAAGTAAGTGTTTGTGTTTAGTGTAAACAAAGCCGGTAAATCGTAGGAAAGATATTACATCTCTGCGAACGTATGGATCGAATCCAATCAAACTCTTTTGAACGACTTGGCTCGATTGGGTTCGGCAGACCACAGGCATCCCAGACTGGTAGCTATTTTTAAAATCGGATTACGTGACCCTTGTTAGCGAGCAGTTGGTTCCCTCTACAGTTACGTATACGTATAATGTTTTGGCAAGCGAAGTGAAGTGTTTTGCTATAGATTTTTGACGGAATTAATCAAACTTTAATCCAACATACTCTTTTGGTAGAATTACCCGTTACCGCAAGCGTAATTGGTTCAACAGTCAACACGTACAAGCAACAGAAAACAAAATCATGACGCCATGATCGAGACTGGTTTTCGCCCGTGCCGTAATTGTTGTTTGCTTCTACTTCGCAGGTCAGCTGGCAAAGCAGTTCTTGGCAGACAACAACATCAACTACTGGCCCACACCTGCCGAGTCCCCTGATCTAAACCCAATAGAGATGCTGTGGCATGAGTTGAAGTGTTTTCTTCGCCGAGTCGTGAAGCCTTCCAATAAAGAGGAGTTGGTACGTGGAACACAGCAGTTCTGGAACAGCGTGACACCTGAGAAATGTGCGAAGTACATAAGCCATCTTCAGAAAGTCATCCCTGCCGTCATCAGCCGTCAAGGGAAAGCCTCGGGTCACTAATCAATTGGAGTTTTAATATGAATGTAAAGGATACTTTGACTGAATCGAGACTGAAGTGTTGATGTAAATACAATTTTTATATAAGCGAATCATGATATTTCCTCGCGAAGCGAGGCCGAAGGCCGAGCGTAGCGAGGTTACTAATCGTGTCGGTTCCGGTCAGACCACGTGGCTAGCAAGCCCGAGTAAATCGAGCCCAGAGTTTTTATATATGTATATATATATATTTATATATATGTTTATATATATCTATATTTTAAAGGTGTCCGTTCGCAGGCCAGGTTACCTGGCAATAGTAACGCACTTGAGAACTGCTGAATTTCCGCCATTATTCGGTGATGCCTTTTTGAAAGTAATGTAAATTTTGTGGAAACCGATTTCACTCGTCCTGGAAGTACATCCCAGCAAGGTGATCTCCAAGATATTCAAGAAATATTAGCACGAGATCGTCGCCGAGTAAGTTCGAATACCGTGAAAATCAACACGAGGAAAGCACGACTCAAAGCAGGGATAGAGAAACGACAGCAGGGAGAATAACAACAGAAATCGCAGCCAAGACAACAACTGCTCGCTCCAGAAAAAGGCAAACGAAACAGCAGGGAAAAGGACCAGGAATTCAATCAAGTTAGTTTTGAATTTGAATGTGTTATTGATAGAAATACAGGACATGAGTGAACGATTACATAACGATTACATTGGTGTACTACATTTAGCAAAACGACTTAGAAGGGACACCGAGTAAGAACGACTTCAACGATTGGAGATGTCTCTGGAAAATAATTCTATTAGTCTAAAACCGGAATCGGAAGACGACCAACAGATTACAAGAGAATGTAAATAGGTATTTTTCATAATAAAACGATAGCGTTTCCAGTTTGAAGTAATTTCCAACACAGAGAGTTGCAGTTGTTATAGCAATCATTTATAACGATGTGATCTGATATCATTGCAACAGTGAAAATATTGTAAATTTTCTTGATCTAGCAGTTATGTTAAACATTTTCAACAGAATGTATACCCTGTGTCACTATAAAGTACTGGTTCTGCAATATTATCAGTGATCAATGTGATCATTTTAAAATAAAGCAAATGTGATTACTGAATTCTGAGTAGTATTTCTCTTTGCTATATATATATATATATATATATGTATGTATTCTCTGATTGAAAGGTTTCAATAATATTGTGTAGAGACAAGTTTCATAGCCTTTTCACAATGGGTCAGTTTTACCTTAGAGTGCAATGACCCCCCCCCCCCCCTGATAATATTGCTATCTAGAACCCCTGCCCTTTTTTCACAAATGAAATGTTAATTCAAGCCTTAATTTGCAAAGTTAGACATAACATATTAACTTTGTTACTTTCTGCCGTTTACTTTATTTTTATGTCAAATATCAATATTTCATAACAACCACAACATGCAATTAACCTTTTACATTGGAAAAACTTTATAAAGAAGAAAATAAATTTTGTAATGCCAAAATGTTTATGATCTTTCTCATATATTCATTGCAATTGTGCTGTATGTAGTAACAAGTGTTTCAAGTTTCCTAAGTGCCCTATGCTTTCAATAATGATTTTCCACACAAACTTTCTAGACAAATGACTGCACTAGATTCTAAGCCTTTAAGAAGAAATGGTATTGTTTGGAGCTGTTTTGATTACTACCACCTCTGATGGAAAGCCTATTAAGAAGATTTTTGTATTGCTTTTAGTAGTAGAGTAACAATAACTTTACCAAGATTAAGACATGAATCCCACCCCATAAAAATATATTATGTTTAACATAAAAAATATAACAATAATAATATCAATACCAGTAATAATAATAGTAATGATAATAATATAATGATAGTTCTTCTCGTTACTATATGTCATTGGTTACAGTTCAATACCTCTGGCTGCCATGACTTTTTCGATGAAATACCGTCCTTATATTAAATCTTTCTTCTGCAGTTTTTATAATAGAAATTTTCATATATTCAAAATAATGTACTATTCTATGGTTGGGTATGGATATTTTGCCTGTTTCTGTAACAGCACAATTAAACTTTCATGTGGTATATACTTTTGACTGATTGATGTTGATTTCACATTATTTTTTTACAGGAGTACGTAGTGCAGCAATCTTTTTGAACATATTAAGATTTCAATAACTCTTTCTTACATGTATTGTTTTTATGATATGACCTAAAAATAGCACAACCACATACTATACAGTGGGCACTCACTATTACCAAACCTTTATTCAAAGCTTTTGTAGAATCCAATTGTTTTACCCCCAATTTGTTGATATGGCATCTCTTTTGAGGGAAGAGGAATTTTTCTATCTACCACTGGGGGTACCATTGCAACTGGAAAGAGTACACACATTAAAACATGCACTATTCATAATGCTCTCAATTGTGGTTACCCGGGAATGAAATAATGACTGCAGTAGACAATAAAATATCTAATCAGAAGATTCTTCTTACAATGAATCTCATGCAATTATAACCAAAACAACATAAACAAAAAATAATTGGAGCGTTCAGCTCATCCTCTGTGTAAGAACATATTGTGTTCAAAAGTGATGTACAACAAAGAAGACAAAGCAGTAGAGACTAAGAAAATAAAACTAAAGAAAAAAAAACACAGGTTTTTACACCGTGGTAAACACAAGCATTCATATCAACTCTTCAAGATTTCACCTGCAAAAGATTTACAATCATTTTCAATTTGTGTTAAGTGAATATTATTGTGATACTTCATCGACTCTGTATTCCCTGTCAAGATAATAAATAATTTTACTTCTATTCCCTCTGGTGCAATCTCAGTGGCAGTGAAAGAGCTAAATGAAGGTCAATTTTTAAGCACTGTGTTGAGCGGTATACTGATCTTGTAATTTGCACCAGGTGTCACTAATTGTGTACCAAACACAGCATAAGAAATAAAATAATGGGGATTACGCTAATATAAAAAATAAAATATATAATATAAAAAAAAATAAAGAATAAAATATGAAAGCATTGTGACTTCTTCAAAAACTAGCTTCGCGAGGTTTTTGCGGGAGTCGTATTTCTAGTATACTTGTAGTTTCATCAGGAGCGAATTTTTCGACATTGTCATAATTAATTTAATTTGTAAGACAAGATGTAGATTTCGAACATGTCGTACTTGTAATTGAGAATAGGATATACCAGTATAATTTTAAATAAATGGAAATTGGAAACGATTCAAGTTGTGTCTTTTGAAGGCGTTGCGATCTGGCATAATTGTTAGAGTAGGGAAACTTAGTACGTGAACAAATAAAAAACATGTCAACATCGGCCGGCGTGAACAAAGTCATTGGCAATTTAAATCGTGTAGTTTAACCGGCCATCCTTCGGATTTCGACAAGTTTCAACTGTGAAGTGAGGTGAAGTGTGGATTTTCTGAGATCAGAGTTCATGTTTCAGCTCACTTCGACGTCGTATGTTTTAAAATTACAATATCTACGAAACGTATTATTTACATACAATAGCAAACACCGGTCGGGTAAACATGAACTGCAGTGAGCTACGTATACCGTGCGGACGAAATTGTGAATGAAAGCGCAAGTAACTGCAGATTAAATCATAAGAATCGTATTTTCATTCATCGTAAATGAGAAAGATGACGTTCACAATGTTATACGACTGGGGTTTACGACGTTAAACCACTTTCATCAGGCTGCAATTCTGTGCAATTATTTACATTAGGTTTATGAATTCCCAATGATGGCTTGTGAGTTACACGTACGGTAAAGGTCTACCGCAACATTCTTCACTTCGCTACCTGAAAAATACACGCAAAGTGCGTGTATGAATAACAAAGGATTTCTTTTTTCTTCGAAATACACGCAATTCGTGTGTAATTGAGGTGCGTGTAAAAGTGCGCGTAAAAATTTACGCGCGCGTAATTTGCGTGTAACGCGCGCGTAAGGTCCCTCTTTTACACGCATTTTACGCGCGCGTCAGTGCTGCAGTCCCTCTGGCCGGTACTGTATAGCAACCTCATCGGTAGCATTACCAATGATATAAATGGTTAGTGTCATCAGCATACATGTAAACTTTGCCACTTCTAATGCTGTCTGGAAGATCATTTACATAAGTAACTTGAAAAGCCTAGGTCCCAACATGGAACCCTGGGGGACCCAATTTTTACAGGTTTAGATTTCGAAAATGCACCATCTCCTTGTGTCAATTGGCTTCTATTCGATAAATAATCCATCAGCCATATTAACATATCTTCAGACACTCCCAGTGCCTTAAGTTTCTCACCCAGAATGACATGATCTACACAATCAAAGGCTTACCTAAAGTCAATGAACAATACACCCACTTTAAGTCCTTCATCCAAGGCTTCTTTCCACACTTCAGTAAGGTGCCACAAAAGGCTTTCTGTAGAATGACCCTTCCTAAATCCCCATTGTCTATCGGATAGTAGATTGTGAGAGGACAAATGATTATCAAGATTTCTACAAACCTCCCTTTCCAAAATTTTGCTAGGAACACTTAGGAGTGGTATAGGTTTATAGTTATTTACTTCTAAAACTGCAGTTACCTAGGATTTCTTCCAACTGATAGGGAATTGGCAATCTGGGTGAAGTTGTTCAAAGCAGGGTTAAGGTAACCCCTGAGGATTAGAGCGAAATTTAAATGCAGATATGAGAACTTAAAAAGCACATTCAATTTAATCCTTTTTGAATACAATTTGATGATTGTATGCTCTGAAAAGAAACGGAGAAATTAAGCGAAGAAAGTGCTTTTTAACAAGAGGAAAAGAAACCTGGGTTAAAATTTAGCCCTTGATTAGCGCTAACCGGCCTTCGAACAACCAACCCCTGCTCTTATTTTCATACATATTTCAAATAGCCCTCTTACGGTACAACAGAGTACTCACATAACTTAAGGTCTCTCAGGAAAATGCGATCCAAACCCATTGCTTTATCTGGCTTGAGGAATTTCTGTACAATCTCCTGACCTATGTTCTACTCTACTGAAAAACCAGACATAGTTGGGCAGACTTTGTAAATAAAGTTGGTGGTATCAGGGGGGAGTGGGTGTAAATGCCTGGTTAGATCTATCTGTTCTGAACAGGGGAGAATAAATATATCCTTTTTTTCTGGAAATGTGTTGTGTCCAATGAGCAGATACTGTAAGAACAAATAATCTGATATCACTTTTAGATCCTTTATCAAAATTTCGTCACTTAAGTTAAAACAAATAAATTATATGGAGATCAATGAGAAGTGAGATCTTGATCTCAAGGTGTAAGGTTTTTCTTGTAACTTGCAGATTGTGATTGCTGAGGAACATCTTGAAGATGCACAGATACAGCCCAGTCACAAAACAGGACTAAACATGAAGAGATCTCCATTGGAAAGTTTAAAGGATTTCCACCTTACACTTGTTCCGTCAGACTGGTTTGATTTAGACCTACACCCAGAACTTACTAATGGACAGCTTCTTGATTTGTTCACGGCCTTGTTTGATTCAGGATAATTTTCATCAACAGAAGTTAATGCAGGAATTGCCGTCCTGCAAGTTGTATCCTATTCAAAGAGACGTTGCTCCACTGGTCAGCACCCAACCAGATTCTCGCATCAAACCCACATGGCAACACACCCTGGAAACACATGGGAAAAGCCATGCAGTGTGACCATTCTTTGTTAGGCTACTGAACAGTACTGCACTGTGATACTGTTTGGTTTAGTACACAATGTGGTCCTAACCCAGTGATTTGTAGATCAAACCATACAATGTTTTATTATGACCCGTGCTTGTGTATTCCCGTCCTTCCTCTTACCAGAAACTGTTGTAGAAGTGTTCAAACCAGACTGCAGTGGTCTGCCCCAGTCATGTCCACAGCCCCCAGAATCCAAGGCACGTGAAGTGAAATGCACGTGTCCAACAGTGCAATGTAAGTGGAAGCAGTGGAGCGCGTGGTCAGCTACTTGTGGATCGGCCAGCAGAACAAGAACCATTGAGACAATTAAGGTAGAGTTGAGCCAGTAGCATGAGACAAACAAAAAGACATCTTATTTTATGGTTGGTTCCACGAGCAGGCAAGATAAGGCAGTTCCTGTGTTCTGTTTGACTAAAATTCTTTATTTATCAAGTGTTTTTGGTCAATATGGCTGGATATTTTGCCTTGTTTTTTTTTTGTGTCTCGATTAATAAAAACGCAAAAGGAGCTTGGCCAATATGCAACCATCTTGACTAAAGCAAGCTTTGTTAATAACACATATATATTTCCCTGTAAGATGAGGTCGAGATAAAGTTAGAGGTGTAAAGCAAAAGAGCAAGTAATTCCATAAGCACTGATCTGGTTTGTCCTCGATACAAGGATTCATCGGTCCCTTTGATGCGCAATGATCCGTGTGATTTCGGATCACAAATCTTAATCCGGATCATACAAAAAAACGCACCCTATTTATAGATACAATACCTGAATACAACCCAGCAGCAGATCACGCATGTAGAAGAACACAATTGTTTATAATATTGCCTAAAAACGGAAGGAGTGAGATAGACAAGCAGTAAACTAAGTCGAGCAAGCTCGTTAAATATTGCACGAAATGGTGATCGAGCCAGAGGTTTTCAGTATTGCAGCATTAATCATGAATCAAAAGCTGGAAAATGTGTTCAAAAGCAAATGTACGGAATAGGAATATTGCATGCATTGCATGATATTTCACACGAAACACAGCAATCTAAGAATGGCGCCTACATGATTGTGCGCAATCTTGTGCCATCGAACAGTTTTCAAGATTACATATGGAATATTGCGATCTGACAACTTGCGTTTAAAAATATTTCATGAGATGAGTACAAAGTGCTTGATATACAAACGTTCCTAGTGACTTTGAAGCTCCTTGCTCTAACATCAAATGAATTGCTACAAACGTTAATGCACTTTTTGTTTCACCAAGTTTTTAGTTTTTGTTTGTGTATATTTTTGCAGACAGCAGTTGAACAGTTGAGTTGTGAAGGACTTCCCCAGACGTAGTCTTCGTTTAGTCATGTAACCGTTTCCAAGAAAGCTGACTGTTCTCCTTTGTAGGGAATAGTGTTCAAATGTGAGCTAACATTCCGTTCTCTGTTGCAGACCACTGTTCAACAGTTGAGTTGTGATGGCCTCCCTCAGTCGTGTCCTCAGCCTCCACAAACAGAACAACAAACCACCCACTGTAAATGTAAAACAGTGAACTGTGAGTGGGCTCTGTGGTCATCATGGTCAACTTCGTGTGGAGTGGAAACAAGAACAAGGAACATTGAAGGTCAAACAGAAATAAAACCCTCCTTCTATCCCTACTTACCAGAATTGTGACTCCCGCAAAGCTTCTCGTAACGAGATTTTCGCTGGAATGTTAATGTTCATGGGAATCGCAAGCATTGCAATTTCTTATAAAATCAGATTCATATTCGCACTTGATACAGGAAACCACATTGAAAAAAAAAATAAAAAATAATGCTTAACTACCAGAACATTCCTACCTTTGTGTTAATTTATCTTTTACCTCAGTATTCAAGTTTATTTAGTCAAGAATGAGACCTCACTTTGTGTTGTTTATTCATAAACCTTTACTGCGTCTTCCTAGCTCTCTTAATCTGTTTCTATTTCCACAGAGACCGAGGTAGAAGTCTTTAAACCAGACTGCACCGGCCTACCACAGAAATGCACGGAACCCCCAGACACAGAGGCACGTGATCTGAAATGTGATTGTCAAACCGTCAACTGTACATGGAATGAATGGGAGGCGTGGTCCGCCTCGTGTGGTCCGGCAACAAGGAAACGAAGTATCAAAACAGAGCAGGTGTGTGATGTAAAGACTCGTCAGTCAATAAAGCTTTGATCTGGATATCTTTATTTTGACTAGTGGGTAGATACTGAGGGCCGAACTGTGGAATATTGGCCCGTAATAGCGACCGAGGGCCAAATTTAGAGGATATTACATGGTCGCGTGGAGGAGATACCAAGTTTCTTTACGAGTGATTATTTATGTATGTCCCGAATCACACCAGCTACCCCTCCCTCGTAAAAAATGAAAGGTCCCTAAACGGCTTAATTTGATATGAAATGTCCCTTAAACAAATTGATCGAATGTTATTTCTTGCAGATTATTGTACGACAATCCAGCTATGATGGTCTGCGCCAGTCTTGTCCCAACAACCCGGAGACCCAGACCCGCACGTCCATGTGTACATGTGCTTCTGTACAGTGTACTTGGGGAATCTGGGGCAATTGGTCCGGTGAGTGCGGCATGGTGAATAGAACACGTGACATTGAAGAATCCCAGACGACTGTGCAAGCTGAGAATTGTGATTTGGTAGCAAAAAGCTGTACACAGCACCCAGAAACAGAGAACAAGAAATTACCAGATTAAGAGTAAAATTGAAATTTTACCCCATCAAGCTATCACGTTTAAGTTTCGCAGTCGAATCCTTCATGGCATGGTGTTCTTCTACCTCTTTTTCTCGCAGAGCCAAACCCGCATTTGTATGCTACCGTCCTGTCACTTGCTTTGCGTTACAGACGATGTTTAATCAGTGAGCATTTGTCCGATACAACACGTTGATTTCTAGAGTGGAATCTTCCGCTGTTCAGTGCTGTTGCAATGTTTGACCCTACTTACTTCCAGGGACGAACGTTCAATTCATACTATGCGATTCTAAATTTTGGTCCTTTTTATTACAGACTCAAATCTTTAATTATACAACGTGTTTTACTTTCTAACCTTTCACTCCCACAGTCAAACCTTGAGTCATACAATGTGGTTCTATCTTTTAACCCTTTCACTCCCAGAGTCAAACCTTGAATCATACAATGTGGTTCTATCTTTTAACCCTTTCATTCCCACAGTCAAACCTTGAGTCATACAATGTGGCTCTGACTCTGTCTCTTTCACAGTCAAAAATTTAATCTTGTCATAATTTTTGTTACACAGGCGAAGAATGTTTCACTGTAGAATGCAGCTATAATCCGTGGAGTTCTTGGTCAGCGACCTGTGGGTCTGCGCAGAGGCGCCGCATACAACTCATTGAAGAAATTGAGCTATTTAGACCGAGTTGCGAAGGGCTCCCTCTGGAGTGTCCTGGGGACCAAATACAGGAGGAAACAAGAGATAAACCAGTTTGTAAGTTTTGGTGGTCATGTTGTCAGGTGGATGGGGAGGGTCAGTAATTATGAACCTCTGGAGTGTCCTGGGGACCAAATACAGGAAGAAACAAGGGACAAACCAGTTTGTAAGTTTTGGTAGTCATGTTGTCAGATGGATGGGGAGGGTCAGTAATTATGAACCTCTGGGTTGTCCTGGGGATCAAATACTGGAAGAAACAAGGGATAAACCAGTTTGTAAGTTCTGGTGGTCATGTTGTCAAGTGGATGGGGAGGGTCAGTAATTACGAACCTCTGGGTTGTCCTGGGGATCAAATAAAGGAAGAAACAAGGGATAAACCAGTTTGTAAGTTTTGGTAGTCATGTTGTCAGGTGGATGGGGAGGGTCAGTAATTATGAACCTCTGGAGTGTCCTGGGGACCAAATACAGGAAGAAACAAGGGACAAACCAGTTTGTAAGTTTTGGTAGTCATGTTGTCAGGTGGATGGGGAGGGTCAGTAATTATGAACCTCTGGGTTGTCCTGGGGATCAAATACAGGAAGAAACAAGGGATAAACCAGTTTGTAAGTTTTAGTGGTCATGTTGTCAGGTGGATGGGGAGGGTCAGTAATTATGAACATCTGGGTTGTCCTGGGGATCAAATACTGGAAGAAACAAGGGTTAAACCAGTTTGTAAGTTTTGGTGGTCATGTTGTCAGGTGGATGGGGAGGGTCAGTAATTATGAACCTCTGGGTTGTCCTGGGGATCAAATACTGGAAGAAACAAGGGATAAACCAGTTTGTAAGTTCTGGTGGTCATGTTGTCAAGTGGATGGGGAGGGTCAGTAATTACGAACCTCTGGGTTGTCCTGGGGATCAAATACAGGAAGAAACAAGGGATAAACCAGTTTGTAAGTTTTGGTAGTCATGTTGTCAGGTGGATGGGGAGGGTCAGTAATTATGAACCTCTGGGTTGTCCTGGGGATCAAATACAGGAAGAAACAAGGGATAAACCAGTTTGTAAGTTTTAGTGGTCATGTTGTCAGGTGGATGGGGAGGGTCAGTAATTATGAACCTCTGGAGTTTCCTGGGGACCAAATACAGGAAGAAACAAGGGACAAACCAGTTTGTAAGTTTTGGTAGTCATGTTGTCAGGTGGATGGGGAGGGTCAGTAATTATGAACCTCTGGGTTGTCCTGGGGATCAAATACAGGAAGAAACAAGGGATAAACCAGTTTGTAAGTTCTGGTGGTCATGTTGTCAAGTGGATGGGGAGGGTCAGTAATTATGAACCTCTGGGTTGTCCTGGGGATCAAATACAGGAAGAAACAAGGGATAAACCAGTTTGTAAGTTTTAGTGGTCATGTTGTCAGGTGGATGGGGAGGGTCAGTAATTATGAACCTCTGGGTTGTCCTGGGGATCAAATACTGGAAGAAACAAGGGATAAACCAGTTTGTAAGTTCTGGTGGTCATGTTGTCAAGTGGATGGGGAGGGTCAGTAATTACGAACCTCTGGGTTGTCCTGGGGATCAAATACAGGAAGAAACAAGGGATAAACCAGTTTGTAAGTTTTGGTAGTCATGTTGTCAGGTGGATGGGGAGGGTCAGTAATTATGAACCTCTGGGTTGTCCTGGGGATCAAATACAGGAAGAAACAAGGGATAAACCAGTTTGTAAGTTTTAGTGGTCATGTTGTCAGGTGGATGGGGAGGGTCAGTAATTATGAACCTCTGGAGTTTCCTGGGGACCAAATACAGGAAGAAACAAGGGACAAACCACTTTGTAAGTTTTGGTAGTCATGTTGTCAGGTGGATGGGGAGGGTCAGTAATTATGAACCTCTGGGTTGTCCTGGGGATCAAATACAGGAAGAAACAAGGGATAAACCAGTTTGTAAGTTCTGGTGGTCATGTTGTCAAGTGGATGGGGAGGGTCAGTAATTATGAACCTCTGGGTTGTCCTGGGGATCAAATACAGGAAGAAACAAGGCATAAACCAGTTTGTAAGTTTTAGTGGTCATGTTGTCAGGTGGATGGGGAGGGTCAGTAATTATGAACCTCTGGGTTGTCCTGGGGATCAAATACAGGAAGAAACAAGGGATAAACCAGTTTGTAAGTTCTGGTGGTCATGTTGTCAAGTGGATGGGGAGGGTTAGTAATTATGAACCTCTGGGTTGTCCTGGGGATCAAATACAGGAAGATGGTAGATGGTAGATGGAAGATGGAATAGAAGGAAGATGGTAGTCATGTTGTCAGGTGGATGGGGAGGGTCAGTAATTATGAACCTCTGGAGTGTCCTGGGGACCAAATACAGGAAGAAACAAGGGACAAACCAGTTTGTAAGTTTTGGTAGTCATGTTGTCAGGTGGATGGGGAGGGTCAGTAATTATGAACCTCTGGGTTGTCCTGGGGATCAAATACAGGAAGAAACAAGGGATAAACCAGTTTGTAAGTTCTGGTGGTCATGTTGTCAAGTGGATGGGGAGGGTCAGTAATTACGAACCTCTGGGTTGTCCTGGGGATCAAATACAGGAAGATGGTAGATGGTAGATGGAAGATGGAATAGAAGGAAGATGGTAGTCATGTTGTCAGGTGGATGGGGAGGGTCAGTAATTATGAACCTCTGGGTTGTCCTGGGGATCAAATACAGGAAGAAACAAGGGATAAACCAGTTTGTAAGTTTTGGTAGTCACGTTGTCAGGTGGATGGGGATGGTCAGTAATTATGAACCTCTGGAGTGTCCTGGGGATCAAATACAGGAGGAAACAAGGGAAAAACCGGTAGGAAAGTTTTGACGTTCACAATGTCAGATGGGTGGAGAGGGTCAGTAAGTATGATCCGCTCGAGTGTCCGGTTGATCAACTACAGGAGAAACCAAAAGACAAACCAGTTTGTAAGTTTTGATGTTGGCTTTGTCAAATGGGTCACATGATGTTGTTGTTACCTATTTGAACTGTAATCAGAGTCTTATTGATACCAATACGTGTTTTTCCATGATAAGTTTTTGCTAATTCTTTTTCTTTGTTTTTAGGTCCTACTCCAATACCACCGCCTCAACCAACAACTAAGGATTAAAACCAGGCCTGGGTCTTTCTTCATTAGCAGCTTCAAACTTTGCTTCTTGATTTTAATTTCTTATCATGGAGCAGATAAATTCATGGGCACAAATCAAAGGAGGGATCATCCTCTTTATTCACAACGTTGGGGGGTGGGGAGGGTAGGAATAATAAGGAGTAGCATTATCCGCAGAATGCTTTAAGGTTAAGTTGCAGCAAAATTTTAAATTAATGAGTTAATGCTGTTGTTTGCAGGTTATAGAGTCAGCTACACGTAAGACGAGCATCAGGTGCATGACGGGAAGTAGTGAGAGCAGGGATATGATTAATTTTTCGTCTGGTGAAGTTTGGGTTAAACTTTCACTCTGATACATGTTACAGTGTAAAACGATAAAAACAAAAATAAAAATGAAATTTAAACTTATTGCGTTGTGGTTTCTGTTGTCCTGTACATTTAGAAGTCAACGCGGCATTCCAAGTCAGCTGTAATAATGTAAAAAAATTCGTGCAGAAAGGTTCACCTGAAAAAAATTCCTGCACAAGCAGTGAGCGAAAAAAAAAACGTGCAAGGTGAAAATTCCCCACCCACCCCCCCCCCCCATCACTTTTCTAATGGTCCGTTCCTTAGCTTACTGGCTTTCCGAGCTCCTTTGGTGGGTGCCGGAGGGTGAACTCGTAGATTTTTTAGTACAACGCCGTTCATAATTCACCTGGTGAGAAAATTAAGGTGGTTAGTATAACTTGCAAGCTTCTGCTAGCAACGTTCATGTCTTCGAATCAACCTTAGGGCTGGGCTTCCGTATGTATGGTCAATGTTAAGGAATGGGTTGTTGTTCATCGTGGAAAATGTGATCATGATGATAATATAAATTTTTCTTTTGTCTCACGATGTATGTAGTCAGTGGATGTTGATCGCGATATATCCACTGCTTACTCCCAGTCTTTTTCAGCCAATAGGGTCGACTGATTCCGGCTCTCCATTGTGCAGCTGTGTGGTCTGCTCTGATTGGTCCGTTTCGATCCTGATATTGCTTCTGAAGCCTTTGAACGATGGCGTTTTCTAGCTCACATTAAAGTGTTCGACCACTAAAGAAGTTTGCTGTTTGTGAGTTTTTCAAAAAGCTGAAATTGCACTCGCCGAAGCGGCTCGTGCAATTTCAGCTTTTTGAAAAACTCACTCGTGCAAATTAATTACAAATTGAACTCGAAACCGTATTATTACCTTTACAATTTTTTATAACTAAGCAATTGTTAATTTTTCAAAGACAAGAAACTGCACTTGCCCTATAGCCGGTGCAATTTGTTCAGTTTTTGAAACATTTACTTGTGCTCATTTATTCCAAATTGCCCCTGAAACCATTTTATTACATTTTCAAAAAGGAGGGACGGTTTTCTGTACGCATCTCTTATTTCTTTGGGGATTGAATAGCCAATCCAGAAACAACACACTTTTGGCGGGAGATTTGTAATGCAAATGTTTTCAAATTAATTATTCATTCTGTTTTCACTGTCACCTTTTGCGGCCATGAGACGAAGTCAACGACAAAATTTGACTCTTCTGGCTTCAATTTTTCTCTTACAAGCCTGTAATGTAACAAGGTTCATACAGAAATGCTCAAGAAGAGAAGGCTTTGTCCAAATGTAAGCCGGATAAGATTTTCAAGGAAAAAATGCAAAGAAAACTGCGACAAGAAGAAGCGAGCGGACAGAGCACGTGGCACAGCTTAATTCATGTCTTCCCTCAAGGTGAACTAAAACATCAGTTAATCTCAAATAACTGTCTTTTGTCGGTCTAGAAAAGTTCATAATTTGTTTGAAACCAGAATTCTAACTCTTTGCAACACACTGGTCGGCTCGCAGAGCTTTCAAACTTCGGAAATCTTTAAGCTTCGATAGTAACAATTTAATACTCGAGTATTTTTTAAACTGTGATACACTTTCGTTCCTTTTACAGTACCGAAGCCGGCCGAATGAAATCTTTTTCTTTCCTGTTTAAATTTGATTGTCTTTGGAAGCAAACACTCGAGAAGACGTGAGGACAAGATAAATTCCACGTGGTAAACTCTAAGGTGAGCGTCAGAAATTTTTTTTTCCTTCCATGAACATAAATATTTTTCAAAACGTTGGTTCTGGACTCAAAGCAATTCGGGTTGTAAACTCGGACGGTGGGAACTTGTTTGGGGGCGCAACGGCGAAACGGCCCTTTAAGCTTTGTCAGATGATAAAATTCTTTACAAAGGGAACACCAAATGAACGAATTAAATATTATTAACATTAGAGTGTCATGCTGTTTGTCTGTCCTTGACTTTAAGCTGTTATTCCATTGTTCTAAAAAAATATGTTCTTGTCTACTAACAGACAGATGAGATGCTATGGAGTGGACACATTGTTTAGGCAAACACTATTCAATTGATGATTTTCACTTGGCCTTCATGGTAAGAAAAATTTTAAAATAAATATTTTTTTTATTTTAGGCTACAAAAATAGTTTGGCATTATGATTTAATTCGACAACTAAAAGCCTCTAAAATGTTAATAGTGCCTTTTTTTTCATAATTTTATGCCGAATAATTGCACTACTGGGTCTATCAATTGAGTTGCTGAGTTTTTTCCTCTGTGTCTGAGAGAATCTCAGCTTTTACAAGATTTTTGTCAAATTCATGAGTTTTATGGCCTAGATTTCCATACAAACGCATACTTCACTATGCATGTTGTAGATGAATTGTTTACAATAGGGTATGCACATGCAAACATTTCTCGTTTTTTAAAATGAAACTTTACAACTCCAGCATGCAAGATGAAGTATGGGGTGATAGGGAAATCTAATCTAAGAAACTACAAGGGCTTTCTCAATCGAAGTTTGCCAGACATTTTGCATCTCAAAGAGTCGTGATAAGTAAAAAAAGGGACTACAGTAGTTTCAGAAGAAATCGCTGCTGTACTGTTGGGTAATTATAGAATGGAGTTATGAAACGACCTGATACGGTCAGTTATTACATGATCGTAAGATAACAAGGAAGCTTTGTTATCTTACGGTCGCATAACTGACCTTAAATATCAAGTCGTTTGATAACTCCTCTTTCCCAAACTCTCGATAATGGCTCGTCTCAGATGGAATAAAATTGTGTGAATTACTCTCTGGCGTCAACCACAGATATCCTTTACCAAATAATTTTACCCCTTCACAGACTCCTCTTTTTATCGTAGTTCCCAATTTCATTACATCATCCTCAAAACATTGGAGCACGAAAAAATCCAGAGGCGGATCTCCACCCGAAAAAATTAATTCCCAAGGGAACCACCCTTGCTTTGTTCGAGTCTGTTAAGTATGCAAATTAGGGCGTGTCCACGGAAGGGAATTAATCAATCGCACTGAACAATTGTTTCAATTTGATTATCAGCTACAAGGCGTTTTGTTTAATATCATTTCAATTAATTAGGATATCGCCTTTATTCGGTAATAAAAAGCCTAAATATTTGGCGCGCCGCTTGACAAACTTTGCGGTGATAAATGATTAGGAAACACTGTTAATAAGGGTGTGTAAAACAAAACATCGTTACTTAAAGTTTTCTTTATATTTATTTCAGGTTCCACGTGAAAATCCTTCCAAAATAAAGCACAGAGAAGACGGAACAGGCAAGGCGTTCCCTTTTGGACTCACTGAAAATTCTAGCTAGAGCTTCTAAAGGTAGAAATTTACACTGAACTTGAGAATCTTTGTAGGGCGAAAGAGGAAC
Organism: Ricordea florida; assembly: GCA_949710005.1. Lineage (NCBI taxonomy): Eukaryota > Metazoa > Cnidaria > Anthozoa > Corallimorpharia > Ricordeidae > Ricordea > Ricordea florida. The sequence continues at coordinate 9,704,696 of OX453282.1, read as the reverse complement.
TTTATCAAACCAATGCGG